>QPKB01000004.1:4171412-4771412 GCA_003546025.1 Camphora micrantha | reverse complement strand
TTAAACTTTAAAACCCCAAGAGGAAGGGAGACAAGGGACATATCTTCTTTCCTTAAAAGGGAGACACCCCATACAAGCTTCCCAATTATAGATAATATCGTTCAAGTTAATATTTGTAAACTCCTTCCGAATTGAAGCTCATTTCGCAATCCTAAAAGCAACTTTATCTATAAAATCAACCACCGAAGATGAAGAGCCTCTAAATATCCTTTCATTTCTTTTCTTCCAAATAGACCATAAAATAGCAAAAGAAATCATTCTCCATAATAAATGCCCGCAACCAATGAAGTACCCACCACGCCAAGCATTTGCCTCTTCCGCAATATTATTCGGACAATACCAATCAATTCAATACCAACTTTTTTTTTTTTTGATTTATCATGGGGTATGCGGTTTTTTAGAATTCCAATTATGTAAATTATTTTTTTCAGAAAATGAAGAACAAACTTACTCTTAAAAAAAAAAAAAACACCAAGCAATACCACACCTCCTAATAAAGTCATTCCAAACCTGGACCGCCACCTCACAATGCAGGAATAGATGATTAATCGTCTCATTCTCCTGAGAAGAGAATGAAGCACACATTGTGCATGTGTCTAGAATATTAGTAGAAGTCATTTCTCTCTTTTTTAGATTATCAAAAGTAGCCACTTTTGATGTAACCACTAGCCAACAAAACACCTCAACCTGAGAAGAAACCAACTCCAACCATATATGAGTCGAAGGAGTCAAGTGGGTTCGTTCCTCAACTCGAGGAGGAACCAATCCCAACCCGGCGTCCTCATTGTAATCAAAGAGAACCAACCCCAATCCAGCGTCCTCACTGTAATCAAGGAGAACCAACCCCAACCTAGCGTCCTCAATGTAATCAAGGACAACAAGGACAACCAACATCCCCTTGTGATTGGTTGCATGTAGTGGCTATTGAAACCATGCAATGGCTTTGTATGAAGGGTAATATGAATATTTTAAAAAACTGAGTCAAAAAATCGTCATAAAAACCTTAAAATGGTCGGATGTCCTTAATTGAAAACTTACTGAAAATCATAGGGGCTAATACAAAAACTTTTGAAATTTATGTCCTTTTTTAAAATAAGATAAAAACTTAAAGCTTTATTTAAAATTTTCCTTATTTTAGAGAACTCCTATTTGCCAACCCCACTTACTCCTTGAAGACCCATTTTTTTTCAAAAAACCTGGAACGCCACTGGGAAATGTCTAAACTACCACCTCCCTCTCCGTGCTTGCAGCCCACCACCCTTTCCGTCTCCCTCTCCTTACTCGCCGCACACCTCCCTCTCCAGCAGATGGATTTCTTCTCCAAAGAGACGAATCCAAGTCCTTCCTTCTTCTCTGGCGCCGGAGAAAAAGGTTTGCGCACGACGATGGTCGCCTCAATGTGGCCGGATTCTCTCGATCCGAGCCCTTGGTCTCTACTGCAATCCAAAGAAACCCAACCCCTTGGCTTCTCCGGCGATAACGAGCACAGAACCCCAATCCTCTGCAACAACAACCTCTTCTCTGCTCCCCACTTTCCTGTCGATGTGCAGAAGTCTGGATCCTCTGCATCTCCTTGTTTCTTATGCAGCAAATAAGACCAAATCACCGTCCTCTTTCAACCACCATGGCCCACCTCCTGCGCAAACAGAGATCAAACCCTCTTCTCCGGCGATCTCAATCCAACAAGTCAGAGACCGCACTAGATCTGCCCACCGATCTGCACCAGATCTGTGGGAGAGGGAGAGAAAGGAAGGTGGGGGATGGCGGAGCTGGGTGTAGAGGGGTGGCGTAGTTTGAACATTTCTTAGATGGGTGCCTGGTATCATAAGAGCTTGGGCACGGTGATGATCTTGAGCCGAATATAATTATCACCAACAATTTTTTTTTTTCTATTTCAATAAAGAAATAATCATCTTCTCCCACCCACCCATTCATCTAAGCTCACCATTGCACGATTTTTTGCTTATGGAAGAAATCGTAATAGATCTGATCCAGTGGGCCACCCGCAACGACAAACTCAAACAGGAGCAGGTTGTGACAGTGATGGATCCACAGACGACAGACGTTGATCACTAAGAAGACCTGACTCATTAAGGAGCCCTATCTTTTTAACGTTTATTGAGCCTCATTTGGGCGAGTCGGTATCCATTTGAGTCAACCCAATTCCCTATTTGGATTGGGCTAGCTTGCTTTTGGGTCAAGAAGAAATAAAGGGCTGGATAGCAGCCTGGAAGTTTGCATGGTTGACATGACAGTCCACCAGGTAGTTATTTCTATATATTACTTGCACTATTGGAAATGGAGATGATTAAAAAGAGGAAAAGCATCATGGCCATCAATTATATAGTGTTTTGGGTGGGACCAAAGCATGACACGTGATTCAGGAGATCCAACTCAATTATCTTTTATTATTATTTTTTCCTACATAATGTAGCCAAGTCAGTTCATGGATTAAGTCTTCTGGAAAAATGAATATAGTCAATTCATGGATTAGAGTCTCTTACAAACTACAACTATCATATCTACATGTCTATTCCCACTCCCTGATCTTTGCCTGTCAGGGCTAGACGCAGTCTGCAATTTTATATACCTTTGCCTTATTAAAACTGAAAGATTGACATCGTCGTCTAGCATAGGGGGAAGAAGTATATATTCACAGTTCACTAATTCAATTTGTCCCGACTCACCTGAATTGACTCAACTAGAACAACAGAGTCAAAACAGATTGGACCAAGTCTTCCACAAACCCAGTCTAATTCACCTAGAGTTACTCAACAGATCACTTGATCATAATTGAAATATCTCACAGCCCTGCTACCTAGTCTTTGCATGCTGTCTGCAATGAAATTACACATAGGTGTTGTCAAGTAGCATAGAGGGAAAAACACAGAAAATACAAATAGTAGAGATTAATCATAGTTAACAAACTTGACTCAGCTGGCCCAAACTTGATCGAATTGGCTGGACTCGAAGCGTATAGAATCAGCCAAGTTGAACTGAGTCCGCCACAAACTCGTGCTGCCGATTTACTCGGTTCAATGCCCTTCGAGTCGCTCAGGTGAGTTCATTTAATAGTATAGTTCCATTTCCATCATAATTCTGATCGAGCTATTGACATGGTCAGTAAGTATTGACCAAACTCCAAAGAACGCGTGCCATGGTTTGGTGGGAGATGTGGACTCATTTGGGTGGCGCCTGGGGGAGTAGGAAAACACAGTATACTTCATATAAACTTTAAACATTGTAATGTGTGCAGTTGAACCATTGACAAGGAATTGATTAAAGGCAGATGTTCCTAGATTTTGCTAGGACTTGTTCTTGGCCCAAGTGATTCCATGATTTGATGATCTAGCCCATTGGTGTGATTTGGTTAGCCTGATAATCCTTTCAGTCCTGATCCTTCAAACTACGACCAGCAAATATGTGTGAACCAAAGTACAGCTATTCTCTATAATATTCAATTGACTGCACGCCTAACATCAAAAGGTTAGGATATTTCAGTATGGGATCTTTTTGAGGGATGCCACATCTGACACTAGGCCAATCAGTCCAATCATCTAGATCACTAGACAATGTGCCCCAACATGGCTAACCCTGGACCACTATGCAGTGCAGAACACCTAAAATGCATCAATATAAATGCAGTCAGAAGCCTATATGTGGTCTGATTCACTCCAAGATCAGTGAAAGCAATTGCAGAGACGCACAATTTAGTCGTGAGATGGGACTTTAGTCCTTAGTAAAGCCTTCCACTAGGAATCACTTAGAAAACTCACAAGGTCCACTGTCCGAGACGAGGGATTTCTCAGATGAGATCGTCACCTCACACTCAGTCATGATACTGAGATACGCATCGGCTATGGCCGGATCAGCGATAACATTATCATCCGGAAAGACCTTGACTAAAGAGGGAAAGTGGCAGAGAAAACTCAGTAGCTTGAGAGGTTCATTGGGTGCGGTCCTGCCAATCAAAGCAGGGTCCTAGGAGGGGTTCAAACTGAAGAAAGACCTTTAGCATGAGTGATAATTCATGCTCAAAACCTGCGAGCAGCCTTTTACAAAATTACCAAATGTTAAGTCTGTCTCCGTACTACGAAAATAAATTCATACTCCCTAGGGCCCTGTCATGGATTCTGATAAAGAACCGAAGCAACCCAAATTATGTGGATAAAGACTTTGCTGCTAAATTTTTTTTTTTTCTTTTTTTTTCTAAAGCCCCTATCCTGTAGTGTAAATATGAGGACTAGATGCTGTGGGGAAAGCTTGGTTGGCTGGCTTGACTTTCATTTTGTCGGTGAACGTGTTGCAAGTAAAGAATTGGGAGTTCAATTCATTTCATCCCCAGACCAAACTGCAGATATATTAAGCAAAAGATTATCCACCTTGCGCTTTAAAGCTCTACGTGAAGGCCTTATCTGTTGTGTGCAATCCCATTAGAGTGGGTCAGGTTTTTTACCTTGGAAAACTGTTTTGCAACAGTACTAACCTTATAGTACCAGTCCTCATCTTTAGCACCTCTAACCCATCCATTCTTACATATAAACACGGAACTCATCTTGCATAAACTTAAAGTGGGCCGGGGGGGGTGGGGGGGGTGGGGGGGGATTTCTTGTTATTGTTTTGATCCTCCTGTGTTAACTCTTTCACTCTGTTCAATTGTAATTGGCTATGATAACGAACAGAAGAACTGTTAGTTAGCCCTCATTTATTTGTAAACCAAATCATCTGTACTAAGTTTCCTTAGATCCAAACACGCCGTTAGAGGAGTTAAAAGATTCACCAGAAAATGTAGCTCCCATTGTGAATTAGCCATTTATGGTTCTATGATCACATCCGGTCAAGATTGTACATCAATGAAAACCGTGGGTCATTATAAGGACTTTAAACTGTTCATTGATCGAATGGGCCAGCAATAAAATAGAGTCGAGTCACGTCAGGTCAAGTTGACGATGAAGCAATAACCAAACACGTTAGCAATTGGGCATTCATGTGAGGAAAAGGCAAAGTAATTCTGATTTGTCAAAAATGTTCATATTTTCTAATAGCTGGACTTGTTCTTGGCATTCATGTGAGGATAGGCATTTTCCTTATGCATCCACGCAATGACTTCCGCAATTAAATGGAACTAGTTCCGGTATTTGTTCAATAAACAACCTGCTCCAGAAGACTAATGGAGGATAGGAAGTATAAAATATTCAGAACAAGTAATGATTATTGAAGCTGTTAGAGATTAGTATATTAGATAAAGATTATGTTTGGATAAGATTGAGATTGTTAGTGTTTCGTTAGAGAATTTTGATTAGTTTATATTTTGAATTATTTTACTATTTAATGTATAAATTGAGAGGGTTTCCTCACAATTTAATTGTTTGCAATTGATCAATTTATTTAAAAGTGTTTATGGTATCGAACCTAGGGTTACGGTCAATCTTTCTATTTGTGGAATCTTCTCTATCCACCCATCAACTCGAGCCATACTTCGTCAAATCTCCATATCTTGTCAGATATGATCTAGTGGACTAATGGCACCGACACTCAATAGGAGCGGGTTATCACAGTGATGGATTCGCAAGTCAATGGTGATATAATCTCTAATAGAAGCATGGGATTGGTTACATGAGGAGCTATGATTTGGTGATCCTGACCCATGATCTGATGGGGTTACCACAGTAGTCCTTTACATTGGAAGATCCTAACCCTCCAAACTCTGTTCAGCAAATATATTGCGAAGTATAAATTAATGCAATGGTTCATATCTAACTGAAAATCTTTCAATATGGGAGATTTTTGAAGAGCATGAGGCTGATCAGCTCAATAATCTAGATGACCCATTAACATGCTTCGATGTCCTTTTGTCTGAACTATTGTGCAGGCACCTAAAATTGCATCAAAAGTATATTCTGTAAAAGAGTTGCCATCTTTGACCAAATATTTGAGAAGTAGAATTGGATTAGGTTAATAAAGACTTCTGCTGAAATTTGATTTGAACAAAGATGAGTGTTCTCTGTAGATAGTCATCCTTGCCATGCGATTCATGATTCATTACTCACCCTAAAACGATTCCTTAGAACAGAGCAGATACAACAACTGAGTAACAAATGCACCGCAGATTGTAGAAACAATCTGCAGGCAACAACATTTTGCTGAAAACTGTTGCAGCACTGAAACAGTCCCACAAAACTATAGGATGCTTGCTGCCGGGCACACAACAGTGGCTGAAAATGACTGCCTGAATCCAAAACTCAAACCATTAACGCACAACTTAAAATAAAATTTATTTATTTTTATATACCGCGAGAATTCTAAGATTTGTAAATATGCTCCTATGATTTTAATATTTAATTATACATCATTGACTTTTTATTTTAATACCTTCCGTGTCCCCAAAATAAGTTGCTCTGGAGCCATCATAAGTTATTTTGGTAAAATGATATTTGCCCTTTTTTATCCTTATATGCATAATTTTAAAAGCTTAGACTTATTTATCTAAAGCTGTTAACATTGACGGTTATTATAAAATATATAGTGGAGAGAGAATAAAACTACACAATTCCATTTTTTTTCAAAACATGACCCATTTCATTAAATTCAAATTAATCATAAGACAATCAACAACCAATACTTAGAAATGGTTATAATGGACTCAATCCATGTACGACCCACCCACTGTTGAATTAATCATAAGACAATCAAGAGACGGGACAAAATAAAATTGGGATGGGACTGGGCAAATAGGTTCCTCCCTCAATAGTTTTAGAATTAAACAAACAACCTGCTCCAGAAGACTAATGAAGGATAGGAAGTATAAAATATTTAGAACATGTAATGGTTGTTGAAGCATGGGATTGGTTACATGAGGAGCTATTGATTTGGTGATTCAGACCAATGATGTGATGGGGTTTCCCCGGTATTCCTTTAGATTTTGGAATTTGGAAGATCCTAACCTTCCAAACTCTGTCCAGCAAATATATTGTGAAGAATAAATTACAGCTATTTTCAATACTTGTCTCTATATGGTCATCATCACCGTACTATTCATGACTTAACAAACTGCTTTTCATTGTTTCCATTCCATCTCTTAAACGATTGGTTAGATCAGAGCAGCTACAACAACTGAACAACTACCAGATCCCTTTGATGACTTTGTTCATTACCTGAAGATGGAAGCTAGTTGCTACTACTATACAATTAATGGCTAATTGGCATTAGAGACAAATATGTTAGTACAATGATGTACTTTATTATAAATCTATATGGGCTCTGTTCTCTTGCATTGTATCTCAGAGACTAGGTGATGTAAAAAATGTGATTTTGATTGTAGCAGTTAGAGAATGACAGTGGATTTAACAATAAATTGACAGTGTAGCCTTTATTGTTGCATTTAAAAATAATACCAGGAGGTCAGGAACAGTCCTGTTCCACTAGCCATACATCTCCCTATAAATATATGGGTCTGTCTCTATACTTAATTCTCACCCCCAAGCATCTCATATTCATCTTTACTTCAAGACAATGAAGATGATTGTTCACATCCCAGTGGTTCTCTTCATTTCCATCGCTTCCTCACTTGTTTATGCCTACGATCCCAGTCCTTTACAGGACATTTGTGTTGCCGATTTTAACTCAAAAGGTTTTGCATTGCATTTTATTTTAGTTGAGCTAAGTTGTTCATGCAAATTCAATACTTTTGCTTGGATTTTGCAGTGTTGGTAAATGGGTTCGTTTGCAAAGCCATAAAGGAGTCCACAGCAGGCGATTTCTTCTTGGCGGGCCTGGACAAACCGGGCAACACCGTGAACAAAGTTGGGTCTAATGTGACCATGGCGACTGTAAACGAGATACCGGGACTCAACACTCTTGGCATCTCCTTGGTCCGTATAGATTATGCGCCTGATGGAGTGAACCCTCCCCACACCCATCCGCGTGCCACAGAGATACTGACGGTGCTCGAAGGGACTCTTTACGTGGGATTTGTCCTTTCCAACCAGAACAATAACACCCTCTTAAGCAAGATCCTCAAAAAAGGAGATGTGTTTGTCTTCCCAATAGGACTCATCCATTTCCAAGCCAATATTGGCAACATGCCTGCTGTAGCCATTGCTAGTCTCAACAGTCAGAACCCAGGTGTTATCACCATTGCTAATGCAGTGTTTGGATCGAAGCCGCCCATCTCCGACTACGTTTTAGCCAAGGCCTTTCAAGTGGACAAGAAAGTAATTGATTATCTCCAGGCCCAGTTCTGGGTAACCCCATAACAAGCAGTCCATGCTTCGTTGTTTGCTGCTATCTTAAACCTAAACAAATGGCTACTAGTCAGTTTGCATCACGTACTAGGTTGTCTATCTTAAACCTATATATAAATGGCTACATGTCTGTTTGCATCATCTCATAATGAGGTTATAATAAATGAGTTTTGTCAATGTGCTAATTTTTTCAGTTGGCTCTTTTCATTTGTTTACCAATGGAAATGAAAACAAAATGGAAATGTTAAAGCAAGGCATAACCCCGAAAAAGGGTGGGTGAAAAATATGATTCGTTTAATGGTGGCTACAATCCTTCATCCCACCCGATTTCTAGGGTGTGTATAGCCAAATTTCGCCGGGACCTTACAATTGTGGGGCTAAAGATTTGTGCCCTGTATATGAAGATGAGAAAGCTTGATGGTTAAGATTCTTTGACAGTCAGTTGAACAATAAGATAAATGCGTATGCAAAACTTTTGCCAACTCAAACAATTGCAATTATTAGAATGTGCGACCTGTACACGGCCGAGCGGACATGTTTGTTTGCATGAGAGATTGAGTGGGATAAAATTAAGGTTTAAATCATGAAAAATGGAAAAAGGAGGGTGTTGAGACTTAAGAGTAAGGTCTAGATGACAAAAAGGTTATCCCTCCCCCTTTTGACATTTGATGGCTTTTAAGAGTAATTAACTTTTTTTTCTTCTGTTATTTAGTACTTTTAAGAGTAGTTTTTTGTCATTTTGTACCTTTCATTTTTAACTCCCTCGTCTTGACAATTTTCAGCGTGCCTGGGCTCGCATGTAGGGCCAATTCCATCAGGATCCAAGCTTGCCAAGTACGAACAGTAGCCCTCATAAAACACAAAAAATTTTAATTGAAGAAGAAATATATAATCATACACTTTAAATACGTCAAAGGTAGTCAAATCAGATCTACAACAACAAGGATAACGATAGATCTGAAAAACGCAAATTAACTCTCAATAAACATTCATAGTTGACTTGCACCAAGAAAACCTTAAATCGATCGATTCATCAATTTGTCAGAGAATTTGTCATTCTTCCATTTATATCTAAACCTTTTATTTTCCCATAGTAAAAAAAAATTACAAATGACATCTAATTCTCTGTACAAGCTTATGATAAACGCAAATGAATTGATACATTGTGTATAAAAGAATATGCAAGCCAAATAACCTGCTTAATTAAACAGAGGCTAAAAGAAGGTAGAATCATAGCTTGTGTAAAAGAATAGCTTGTGTCTTGGTAGTTTTTTCTGTTAGAAACTTAGGGGTCCACCCAGAACTGGGCCTGGAGATAATCAATTACTTTATTGTCCAATTGGAAGGCCTTGGCCAGAATCTTGTCGGAGATTGGTGGGTTCGATCCAAAAATGGAGTTAGCTATGGTGATTACACCTGGGTTTTGACTATTGAGAGCAGCAATGGCTACAGCAGGTGTATGGCCAATATTGGCTTGGAAGTGAATGAGGCCAATTGGGAAGACAAATACATCACCCTTGTTGAGGACCTTCGTTATGAGGCTATTATTATTCTGGTTGGAGAGGACGAATCCAACGTAGAGCCTTCCTTCAATGACCGTCAGTATCTCTGTGGCACGTGGGTGCGTGTGAGGAGGGTTCTCTCCATAAGGAGCGAAGTCTATGCGAGCCAAGGAGATGCCTAGAGTGTTGAGTCCAGCAATCTGATCGACAAACACTGGGGTCACTTTGGACCCAACGTTGTTCGATGTGTTGCCCGGTTTGTCTAGCCCCTCAAAGAAGAAATCATCTGCCTTGGCTAGCTTTGGGTCCTTACAAACACGCCCATTCACAAACACTGCAAGATAAATGTAAGCATAAGATCTTAGTCCAGGCTAAAGTATTGAATTTTGCAGAAAAACATGCTTACATCTAGTTAATTAATTCAAGAAAGGAAAACTAATTACTATACAGTAGATTAGACAATGTACCAGGTGATTTAAGGTCGGCCACACAAATATCCTGCAGGGGACTGGGATCATATGCATGAATTAGAGTTGTAGTGAAGGATAGGAGAACAAGTAGGAGTATTCGAGCTGCCATTTTTATTTCTATCAATATAAGGAAGAGGATGTGAAAATCTCAAGGAAATGGAGACTGGATTCTTCAAGTTTTGGGAAGGTGAGAAGGAAGAGCAGAGGGGAAGCATATAAATAGAGGGAAGCATGAGGGTTTCTGAACTGGTCTCATTATCAAAATGCACAAGAGAACGTTACCAAGTCAGTTTTGGATTAAGTCTACAAGAAAATGTCATTTCTTAAAACATAACCTAGTCAATTTATGAATTTAAGTCTTTTTGACAATGTCATTTCTTCCAAACTACAACCATCATATATTCTTTAATATTCCTAATTCCTACTTTTATATTGACAACGTTTGTTGGGTAGAGTAAAAGAGAAGATGCAGAGTCAAATCAGTTTAACCAAGTTGTCCGTGAACTTGGTCTAATTCACCTAAACTGAAATGCGTGCAGTTGAACCCTTGACAAGGAATTGATCAAAGGCAGATATACTTAGATGTGTTCTTCGAAATATTCACGCTTTAAAAGATCTAGGACTTGTATCTTGGCCTTCAAGTGAGGAATGAGGATAGACATCTTCCTTCTGGAGAATAAGTGGATTCTGCAACTGCAACTGCGTGTAGAAAATACCCATATTTTTTAAATGATTCTAGAGAATTCAAAAGCCAATCTGCTCTAGAAGAATAATGCAAGAGCCTGGAAAATCAGGAACATGTGGAGCCCATGAATTTTTGATCTAGACCACTGGTCTGTGTTACTGTCCTAAATAGTCATAAGACTTGATGTGACGCGCTCCAGAGGTCCTATGGTTTTTGGCGTACTGGTTACGTCCAGAACAGTCTGATTGGGTTACCCCGATTAAAGTGTTTAGCCCTTCGAACAATGACTAGAAAAATATTCAGTGCAGAATATATTAAAGTTATGATCTATAATAATCAACCGACCGTAGGCTAAAGATCAAAGGGTTAGGATATTTTAATATTTTATCGTTTTCAGGAAGGACTTGTCAGACCCCGACCCGGGTTTAGTATAATTTATTATTATTTTAACTGTGATTAGTCTCTAAGCGGGATTAGAGGACGATTAGCTTGAGTTTTTAGTTAGATTAGAATTTTGAATAGCTTTGGGGAATTTTGAGCGCGTTGTGTTTGGTTTGACCGGGCCCAGGGTGACCCGTGTGACGCGTGTTAGAGTGGGGATTTGATTTATTGGATTTAGTTGATTTTTGAAAATATGGATTTCGACATTTTTGGATTTGTTATTTTGATCCCAGCAGCTTTCATGTTTGTTCCGGTTGCATTCGAACCCCAGAAATTGCGTTTTTCAAGAAAAAGGACGAAACAGTCTTTTCACACTCAAATCTGTGCATAAATTTCGAAATTTGAAAACCATGAGGAAAATATACTTTTTGAAAACTAGATTTTTCGACGATCAGTTTTCTCTTCTTCGTCGACTTTATCCGGGACCCACAAAAGGGAGTTTTAAAGCCTCAAAGTATTAGAGCACTGGGGCCCACAACCCATTTAAACAACTCAAACCCACGTTGGGTCTTCTTTCTCCCTCACTTCTTCATTCATTTTCCTGCAACTTCACCCAAGAGAGTTTTCTCTCTTTTCTCCCATCTTCTCTCATTTGCATGCCTTGTAAATGAACCCAACTTGAGAAACAAATTGCACCAACCTCTTCTCCTCACCTCTAGCTTGCAATTAATACAACTTTCAAGGGATTCCAGCTACAACCACTCTCTTCTTCAAGCTCATCTTCTTGGTTAGAACTTCTAAAGGTTAGCAATGGCTTCCCTCTTGAAATCTTGAGTTTTCTAGACCCTTTAGAACTGTTTTACCATACATGCAAGGGCTTTCATGAAGAGCTTCTTTGTTTTCCAAATTTTTGTGGATTTTTAGTGGTTTTCCATGGCATTGGTGTAAGATTGCAGCTGAGCTGAATAGGAGATTGTTTGGACTGTTTTGTGACCCATTTTGTCTCAGGCAAGTGAATAATCAGATTATGTGGTGCATGATATGAAAAATCTATTCTTCTTTAAATTCCTTGTTTGCAACTCCAATGTTTTTAAATGGGTTCTTTATCACTGAGATTTGAATTAGAAATGTTTTGAGTGATGACTAATACTATGTTTTCACATATTGTTTGTTACAGCAACATGAACCTCTCTCATTAAAGTTTCTGTTTTGTTTTAAGATAGTGAGGATGTATGCAGGATTTTTAATTGTCTAAGTAAAGTGGGTTTTATGTTCAGCTGTATACAAAATTTTTATTTGTCTATGATCACATTGAAAACTCTTTAAATGTTTTAATGTCCAGCTAGGTTCATATTTCTACATAATGTTTTAATGTTCAGCTAGGTTCAGATTTCTACAGAATGCTTTAATGTTCAGCTAGGTGCAGAATTCTGCAATGTTTTAGTGTTCAGTTTATGCTCAGACTTTTGCACTTTTCCTATTGTTAAATTTTGTTTTTCAGGCTGATTTTGTAGATGTAATGAGATGATTTTAGTTAGTGAAGAATGGATAATGGATGGACAAGGATCAATTCAGTCTTATATGTTTTTAGAGTGCTTGTTGTTGAAGGAGGAAAGAAAGAAAGCACAAAAGGGACTGAAAAAATGCAAATTCTGCACTCGACCCGGACTGGGATAGAGCCCAGTCCGCTTGAGCGACCCAGCGGACCAGGTTCTGTCTGGGCCTCGCTCGAACGGGCCTGGGAGTGAGCCCAGGTCTGTCCAGGGCCCATTTTCTGGGCTATTTATGGACTGTTTTTTTTTTTTCTGATTTTTTTTTGGGCTGTCTGGAACTGTTTTGTGGGTCATTCCTAGACCTGTTTTAGGCCCATTTCATCCCATCTCTCCTATTTGTTTTGAGGCTCGTAAATTTCCTTATAATGTGTATAAGCCCATTAATGAATTTTGATAAATTATAATACTTTGGAATGTGTAAATTGAATGGGAGAGATGAGAGAAAGAATTGATAGGAATCTTATCCGGGAAATTTTTGTGAATCTTAAGGCACACTTATTAACCTTAGGAGTTGTGAATTTTCATTGGTACCAAACCCATTATATATTAACCTCCAAGAATAAGTGTGCATTAAGGTATCCCTTGGTATGCCATAAATTCACTATACACTATTCCATTCCAAGTGTGAAAATGTATATGTATTCTTCGGCAAATTAATTTGAAAGGATTTAAGTGATTCCTCACGTTTGAAAGTATCGGTGATTTGAAATAGAATCAAGTGGTTTACCACATGAATTCGTATGTTTTTCTACAAATCGATTTGAAATAGATTTGAATGGTTCACCATGGAAATTTGTATATTTTCTACAAATTATTTTGAAATGAATTGAATGGTTCGCCACGTTCGGAAAGGGCCTATTATCTTGAAAACAAGATCTCGAGGCAAGATGGGGCCAAAGCTTTGTAGTGCGAGCCCATGAGCCAAAGGGACTATTATTTAGAAAACAAAATCTCAAGGCAAGATGGGGCCAGAGATTTGTAGTGCGAGCCCATGAGCCAAGGAGAACAAGCGTGTATGTATTTGTTCAGGAGTAGTTGTTTTATCGATTTCAGAAATAAATTATTATGATTTGACTTGTATCGGTTCAGGTTTTGAAATTTAAAAGCACCACTAAGCTTAGGTTACCTTGTTGGGTTGATCACCCGACTTGGGATCTTTAAATTATTTGTCAACTGCAGTTTGGACTCTGTCTGCTCCGGTAATGGCAACGGTTCTGTGTTCCGGTCCCACGGGTAGTGGCAACAGTTCTATATTCCGGTCCCACGGGTAGTGGCAACGGTTCTGATTTCCGTCTCACTTTATGTGGCAACGGCTCTGTTTGTTCCGGTCCCACGGGTAGTGGCCACGGTTTCTGTTTGCTCTTGTTACTTCGGTAATAGGAGAATATAGCTATATGTGGATTGCCAGTGTTTTTACTCAGTTATTTTTATGTCTCTTTAAAATTGTTAATGATTTAGAAATTGCTTAATTATTTCATCGATATTCATGCTTAGGCTTTTAATTGTTTTATAATGTTTTTCATAATGTTTTATAAATATTTGTCACCCTTTATCTGTTTATTTGCTTGCCAGACTGTCATGTCTGATACTGTCTTGTTTGGTGCCAGATTTCGACCCCCCCATTGCCTTTTAGACGGTTTGAACAGGGGCGGCGGTTGAGCCGTCGGTTGGATGTGAGTGGCTGTCAATGATGTCATCTAGATGTCGCTTTTGGCGCCGGAGTTCGTAACGTAATTTGGGTAGCATTTTGTTTAGTTGGTTATTTTTGGATGGCTTTTATTAGCCTTTTTCTTTTAGGATTTTTCATGTATATATTTGTATAATTTGTAACTCGAACATATGTGGGAAATGAATTGTCCTGTTACTGCCTGCTCAATATTTTATGATTCTTGACTTGTTCCAATCTGATTATGAGCCTTGATTTGATGGCTTTATGTTAGTGGTTGAGTGCGACACGGAACCCGATGGCCACGGGCTCTGAGCTGCAACACCACATCAGCTTCCAACACCACATCAGCTTCCGCGAAAATTTCAGGTTGTGCGGAATTTTGTAATCCTCACACACGCGGATCCTGGGGAAAGAAAAAAAAAATTTAATTAACCCCAAATCACGCTCCCCGAGATCGGATCGATGCAGGATCCCTGTTTTGGGGTGTGACAGGACTCAACCCATCAGATCAATCATCTAGATCACTAGAGAATGTGCCCCCAACATGTCTCACCCTGCACCACTATGCAGTCCTGGACACCTAAAATGTATCGATGGAAGTATAGTCAGCAAAACAGGAGGTTTCCTTGACCATAAAACATTTTTAAAGCAGAGATGGGTTAGATCCATCAGGGCTGCTGCGACAATTTGATTGAGTTTTCCTGTAGATGCCAAGTCATTACCCCATGTTTTATGAATTAAGGTAAATATAACAAAAAATAATTTGAATAAGTCCAAACACCTAATTTAAAGATCAAATATATAATCTTGCATATTACATGATGTTTAAGTCCAAATATTGGATCTAAAAAATATCAAGTATAAGTCTGAAATTACATTCAATGTTCCAACCATCACCTTCAAAATCACTAACCCAAATCATAAACACAAATTATTTAAAAATAAATATCAATTAATTAAAATTAAATCTATTTATTAAATAGTGCAGAATGCAAACAATTCATCAAATATTTTTTAGTTTAAAACTTTATCAAATTAAATAATCAAATTCATGTCCACTCTCGTTTCCGTCTTTGTTCTCATCGTCATCTTTGATAACTTGTGCTTGTGGTATATCATGATCATCATGAGCATCATTTTCGATGTCAATGTGTTCACCCACAACATTTTCGGCATCACCAACATGAAAAAGAAAATCAGGCATTTAAGAATAAGAAGAATCTAGACTTATCACACAATCTGATTTTTTCAAAATTGAAGTATAAAAACATAATTTATTATTAGTATTATAAATGTACCTCATCTCATTGCAATACTGGATCTTCAACCTGTAAGACCCCGAACCCGCTAATAGGTGATTAATGTCTAATTAATCTTGATTAGGTGTCTAATGGTTGTTTTGGATGGTTTTGTGATGGATTAGGTAGATTAGCACGGTGTTGATCCAACTAGGTAGAACTTATGACCATTTTGATAATTTTGGTCCATACATGTATTCATATAGTTTTAATGGTTTTAGGTGCATTTCATTTAGCTAGCATTAATCTTCATGTTTTGGCCCAACCCATTCAGACCCAATCCAACCCATTTACAGCCCAAAATCCAGCCAAAAGCCTTTCTTTGTAATTTTCCTAAGAAATGTGGATTTGCATGCAACCCAAACCAAAAACTTCATTCAAAACCCAAACTCAGCCCATTGCAACCGATTCTTTCTCTTCTTTCATTCCAGTGAAGACTCTTCTTCTTCCTTCCTTTCCTTCTTACATTTTTCCTCAATCAAGCCAGAGAAAAAAATTGCATGGCAGTTAGGAGCAAGGAATGGGCTTCCTTATCATCTTCTTCATCTCCCCATAGCTTGCTTTTTCCAAAGAACTCCTACAACTCTCCATTGGTCTCAATAAGTAAGAATCTCAAACCCATTCCGAATGTGAATTGTAATTTGAGTCTAGAAGACTTATCTCCATTCCATGCATGCATACTCATCACCTCTTTACATGGTTTCTTTGGTAGGGATTGGAAATTGGGGGTTTTTGCTTGATTTGAGCCAAAGGAAAATATTAGAGTGAAAGGCACCAAAAAGAGGCAAGTAAATGAGATATATGCATGCTATTGATTCATTGATTGAACATGATTATACTCTTGAATGTTAATTCAGCCTCTACTTTTGAATTGGATTCATAATGTATAAATGGGTTCTTGTAATGAATTAAGGTAGAATATAATTTGATGGATCATGGGTTTTGTGAGCACTTTGGAGGCTCATTTTGGTCCAAATTCATGCCTTGTAAGGATGGATTTCATGTAGGAAGAAGAGACCCCAGAAAACAGAGCATATGCTCAATTTCTGCACAAAAAACGTGTCACGGCAGTGCTGTCCGCTCGAGCGGGTTATGGGCCGCTCGAGCGGCTCGGCCCATTGGGCCCAACAGTACTAACTTGGAATGACTATAACTTTTGACCCGTACGTCGGAATTTGGAGTTCCACATACTGTTGAAAAGCTCTCTCAGCGTAGAATCTAATGAACCATAGTCTCATGATCAGAGGCTGGGAGAGAAAGTGAAAATGTAGATCAAGGGACCATGCCCTATCTCTTTTGGAAAAAGTGACTTTAAATCTAATTTGGACTCTAGTTTGGAACCCATGGACTAAACCCTTTATAATCAATCCTTGAGGATGATTGTGACACAAAAACTAAACCAATAAGGTCTTAGGTTGAGAAAGGAGTGACCTTGTAGGTCCCTAGATATGGAACCCTTAACCAATTAACTAAGTCCAATGGAAATTGTAACACATGAGAAATCTTGGGTTAAGATTATCTCATGTGCCTATCCGTTTTTCTAACACTTTACCATGGGTGTTGATTTAGGGATTTCGATGCATCACGCACACACACAAAGTGACACTAATAAAATGTAGCCTGTGCATCGAATTATCTAAAGCTACATCGAAATGGATGGTTAGATACGGCGGGTAATTAGATTAGGTTTGGCTAGTAAATCTCCTTGATTCTATTAATCGAATTGCACAGCATATTGTTATTGACTTTTGCCCTCTGATATCTTAAGAATTGTTTCTATATTGCATTTGTGTTATTCTCTCGTAGCATTGCTATTGTTTTATAATTGTATCGTGTATGGAATTTGATAAATTGTAATGTCCCACGAAGTCAAGATCCTAATCAGAGGAGGTGAGACCGAAGGTCAAGATCCTACCCCGAGGAGGTGAGACGGAGTGAAAGTAAATGACCAACCGATGTCAAGATCCTATCCAGGGGAGGTGAGGCCCTGAGTCAAGATCCTACCCCGACGGAGGTGAGTGTACGTGATTGAATCAAATGAGTCAGCACTACTTAGCTTCGACCAGATGATACTCGACGGGGTTGACTCTTAGTTTAGATTGTGTACGTCACTACAGTAGACAGCTTGGAACACCAGAACTCCAGAACCCGGGTAGTCAGGAGGTCCTTTGGTCGGGCCCTTAGTAACATCCCAAAACGTGTGCTCTCTATTAAGGGAGGATTGAGCAAAGGTAGTCGCCAACTAGAATGTAAGTTTTGTTTTGTGATTCGATAAAGCATGATTTGTTCTTAACCGCACAATGTGCCTAGTTTTCCGATTATTTGTCATCTTTTAATCTTCTGTCAATAATTCAAATTTGATATAACATGTGATAAATCTTAATTGCTCATACATTGTTGAATCGTCGTATTCATGGTGCTACATTTGGTGTCATAGGGATCCAGATCACCAAAGAGAATAGCTAATAACTATGCAGATTAGAGACTTGATCTGTAAGCATATTGATAAGCTTATCTAACAGAGAACGTAAAATTGTGGTAATCATGGTTGGGATTAGATGTTGCACCTTGCACTAGATCATGGTTTATTTATGATTGCATTCGTATTAGGATCATGTTCCATTTTAGTTAAAGCATCTAGTATTTTCTATCATTAGAGTACTTTTGTACTATGCATGAAGGGATTTATATTACTAATCTTGATTAATGATTTTTCTATTAGATGAATTATTGGAACTTTAATTGACTACTCAAGCTTTGATATTGATATTGTATATGCTTCCGCAATTAAATGCTCATTGATTAGTGTCGGTGAGTAATCCTCACACGTGAAATGTGGAATTGCCTCCTTTATGAATTCGGAGTTGGTCCGAAACATGTGCGAGTTTACGGGAGTACGCATGTCACACCTTGGGAACCACCCTAATAAGGGGATTCTCGAGTTCGGGATGTGACACAACCTCAGTGATTCATTCTTCCAATGGATCTTCTAACATAATATTTTGAATGCCTAATGGATCATATTGATATCTTTTCAATTGATGTTCTCTTAGATGTAAATTATAGTGATCGTACACTTTGTCATTTAATCTTTTCCGTCCCAGCCTATTACGTCTTTTACTGTGAATTTGATCGAATGTGCTCCAATTGCGATCGCAATCGGAAGATGTGCATGTTTGGCTTAGCACTCTTATGACAATACGATTCAACTAAGGACAAGAAAATCAATATTGTTTCCACACTTAAGATAACTGGGTTTCTGTAAATTGTTCTCACGTATTACCGACTGTGAGAGTACTTGCATTATATATATAATGAAAGAGATCATTCACAGAGTGGTTTCATAACAGATTAGTTACAGAGGATGAGAACTAAAATACAAATAGATAGGATAAGATGAGGTTTGGTAGTGGTTGAGATTTCATCGTGACCCATTCTCCTTAATACGCCCCCTTAAGCGAGACTGGATAGCATGAACAGTGAGCTTGTCACGCAAAATAGAGAAACGTATAGAGCTAAGTGGCTTGGTAAATATATCAGCTAGCTGGTCTACAGTGGAGAGATAACAAACAGTAAGTCTTTGTTTGGCGACAAGATCCCGGACAAAATGCACGTCAAGTTCGACATGTTTGATTCGACTCTGAAAGACTGGATTTGCAAACAGATAAATAGCCCCAACATTGTCACACCAAACAATAGCTGGAGTGCAATGAGGAAAACCAAGTACATTTAACAGAGATTGCAGCCACAACAATTCACATGATGCTATAGCCACCCCACGGTACTCGGCCTTTATGCTGGATCGGGCCACATTTGCTTGTTTCTTATAACTCCAACTAATCATATTTGGACCAAGGAAAACGCCATACCCACTTGTGGATTTTTGATCATCCAGGCACCCCGCCCAATCAACGTCAGTGAAACGATGAAGAAGCATACCATTTATGGGTTGCAAAAGAAGGCCATCACTAATAGTATGCTTCAGATAGCGCAAAATACATTTCACAGCAATCCAATGTTCCTCATTGGGTGATTGCATGAACTGAGATACCTTATTGACAGAAAAAGCAAGATCTGGACGAGTGATAGTAAGATATTGTAAGGCTCCCACTATGCTCCGATACAAGTAAGGATCGGAAAAAGGTGTGGAACCAAATGACCTGCTTAGATGGCTACTAGCAACCATAGGTGTGGTTACTGGTTTTGCATCGTCCATCTTAGTTTTAAGAAACAGATCACAAATATACTTGCTTTGAGACAACAACAAACCTGTACGATCTGGAACAATTTCAATGCCAAGGAAGAAGTGAAGAGCCCCAAGATCCTTAATAGCAAACTCAGAACTCAACATTTGAAGAAGCCCATTTACTTGATGCACATCACTACCAATGATAATAATATCATCAACATAGATCAAGATAATAATAATGGAGTGCCCTGTCCTTTTAAAAAATGATGATGTAAACAAGAATTGAGAAATCCAATGGTGAAAAGAAAAGAACTCAGACAATGATACCATGCTCGAAGGGCATGCTTAAGACCATAGAGAGCCTTACGCAACTTGCATACATGATTAGGAAATCGGCTATCCGTGAGTCCAGAGGGTTGCACCATGTACACATCTTCATTGAGAAACCCATGTAAAAATGCATTTTGTACATCAAGTTGGCTTAAAGGCCATTAATATTTAAGAGCAAGACTTAAAACAAGACGAATGGTAGTGGGCTTAACAACTGGACTGAAGGTTTCTTTAAAATCAATGCTTGGCTGCTGGTGAAAACCCTTAGCTACGAATCGAGCCTTATACCGATCAATAGAGCCGTCGGCATTTTGTTTGATACGATAAACCCATTTACAACCGACGAGGTTCATGTGTGAACTGTGTGGAACAAGAGACCATGTTCCATTTCGAATGAGAGCATTAAATTCGTCGTCCATGGTAGCCCGCCAGTTGGGGTCTTTACTAGCTTGTGTAAAGCTTGTTGGCTCAACATCAGTCATAGCACACTGGGCAACCAAACCTCGAGGCAATGGGTACCTAGTAGTAACATAATATGGATACTCCTTTGGGCACCTGGTATGATCCTTGTTTCTAGTAACCATGTGATGAGGTGAAGGTTGGGTAGAAGCGGATGAACTTGGTGAAGAGTTAGGTGTTGCAGCAACAGAAGATGGAGGCAGTTGGCTAGTGTCATCAAGAGATTGTGATGGAGGAATAGATGATGGTAAAGAACAGGCAACAACAATAGAATGTAAGACCCCATCAGTTGTAGGCATGGAAGGAGTTGAAAAGGTAGAAACAGTCAAAGGTGGTGACGGCGATGTGGTTAATGGTGATGGCACAACAGGCTGAGAAAATGGGAAAATACATGCATTAAACACAACATCTCTTGAAATGTATAAACGCCCTGAGGATACATGAAGGCATTTGTAGCCTTTGTGAACATGAGAGTAGCTAAGAAAAACACAACAAGTGGACCGAGGTTGGAGTTTGTTTTTATTATGGGGCCTGAGATTTGAAAAACAGGCGCACCCAAGCACGTGTAAAAGAGAATAATATGGAGTTTTGGAAAAAAGTTTTTCATATGGGGAAGCATTTGATAAGACAGGTGTGGGCATACGATTGATTAAATAAGCCGCAGTGGTAAATGCGTCTACCCAATAGGACAATGGAATAAAGGCACGAGCTAAAAGAGTAAGCCCGGTTTCAACCAAGTGACGATGCTTGCGTTCTGCAAGCCCATTTTGGGCAGGGGTATGAGGACATGAGAAGCGGTGTGTGATATCATTTGAAGTAAGAAAAGATTTAAATTTCTTGTACTCACCACCACCATCAGATTGCAATTGCTTAATTTGTAACCCAAGTAATTTTTCAATACGCAGTTTGAATAAAATAAACACAGATAGTGCATCAGATTTTTTATGTAGAGGAAATATCCAAACAAAGCGACTAAAATGGTCGGTGAAATGAATATAGTAACGATACCCATCATTTCCAGTAATTGGAGAAGGGCCCCAAAGATCCGAATGGATCAATTCAAGTGGGCGACTACATTTGAAAGAAGAAGAACTAAAAGGCAAACTTTCGCTTTTATTACAATGGCATGCATCACAAAAAAAAAAAAAAAAAAAAAGGAAAGAGTAGCAGAAGAAAAGGGCAACTGATATTGAGCCCGAACAATGGCCAGAATTTTATTTGGTGGATGACCTAAACAAGCATGGCAGATGCCTGCAGAAGTGCGTTCTCCTACTAGTGCAAGCGGAGAAACAGATTCCACATGATCCAAAACATAGAGACCATTCCTAGTTGTCCCTAGAAGAAGAATGCAGCTGGTCGCTTGATCCTTGACATAACAACAAAAATGATGAAATTCATAAATAACATTAATGTCCTTAGTAAACTGACGAATAGAGAGTAAATTCTGAGCAATATTCGGAACTCGTAACAAATTTTTTTAGATGAAAAGATTTAGTAGAAGATTGAAGAACAGAAGAGTCAATATGAGTGATTGGAAGAGTAGTACCATTTCTAAGTTGAACTTGATCAGGACCATGGTAGTCTGAATGGGTGGATAAGTTTGCCATATCGGCAGTGAGATTGTGTGTAGCACCGGAGTCGGGATACCAAGCAGTGTCAGGACCAATGGATGAAGCAGCCATCATTGATGCAGGAGATGGGATGTTACTTTGAAAATCTGGTTCATACCTGTGATAGCAGTAAGCTGCTGTATGACCTGGTTTGTTGCACACTTGGCAAATAGTACGACCTCGTCCAGATTGTCTAAAACCACACGTGTGCCGACCGCGACCACGGTTCCGCCCGTGGCCGCCCGTGGCCACGGTTTCCATTGGGTTCAGAACTACTCCCTCTGCCTCGGAATGAACCTGCTGAATGGGTGGCCAAGTAAGCTGTAGGCAAATCAACAGGAACAGATGATTCCTCGAGACGAGCCTCCTGTGACAGAAAAAAAATCCAATTAATTCATCAAGAGAAATGGGTTCGATACGAGTAGTCATCGAGGTGATAAAAGCCTCATATTCTGAGCTTAGGCCGCTGAGTAGGCTAGACACGAGATCGGAATCAGAAACTGGTTGAGCAACAGCAACCAGATTATCAGCAATTGACTTCTTCTTTTGCACATATTCTCACATAGAAAGGGATCCTTTCTTGACTGAGTCATGATCTTGACTCTAGATTGAGCCGATTATGTCATCTCAAGAGACTGCCAAACATTTTTGGCCGTGGACAAACAGACCACCTGAGCAAGAACAGGCTCGGTGAGAGAGGAGATGAACCAGCTTAGTAATGTCTGGTCCTGGGTTTGCCACCTGAGAAAATCTGGGCTCACTACATCAGTGAGATTTCCATTTTTATCAATGACAAATTGTGGAGGGCAGGTGTAAGAGCCATCAACATGACTCATGGCATTGTGAAGCCTTAGTATGGGTAAGAATTGAGAATGCCAGAGCAGGAAATTATTTCTGTCGAGGTTGAGGATGGCTGATTAGAAACTGGTGTGGCTGTGCTTGCCATTTTGTTAAAGTTTTTCAATTGTATATGCCGTAAAGAATAAATTCATTATTAGATAATAATTCACATTAATGTGTTAATATTTAATAAACGAATAGAGATATTAATGATACATGCACCTGGTCCTAATGTTGTTCTATTAGCGATTGCAAAGTTTGACCTGTAATTATATCTAGCGGAAACGTGGTCCAAAATCTAAATAGAAAAAACTTAAAATGGTCATATAAGATGATTATTAGTCATTTAATAAATAAAAAAGAAACGATTTGACATTTTATTGAGTTTGTAAAAAAAAAAAAAAAAGGGAGCAATTTTATAAGTCAATAATTAGAATGCTACTTACCCCAAGTGATGCTGTAACTCTTTTTTGCTCATTGGGCAAATGGGTTCGTCCCTTAATATTTTTAGAATTAAATAAACAACCTGCTCCAGAAGACTAATGAAGGACAGGAAGTATAAAATATTTAGAACATGCAATGGTTGTTCAAGCATGTGATACATGAGGAGCTATTGACAAATGATGTGATGGGGTTACCCCAGTATTCCTTTAAATACTGGAATTTGGAAGATCCTAACCCTCCAAACTCTGTCCAGCAAACATATTGTGAAGAAAAAATCAGACAGCTACAACAACTGGCACAACTACCAGATCCCTTTTATGACTTTGTTCAATACCTAAACATGGAAGCTAGTTGCTACTACTATAAAATTAATGGCCAATTGGCATTAGAGACAAATATGTTAGTACAATGATGTAGTTTAATTATAAATCTAAATGGGCTCTGTTCTCATGCATGATCTCTAAGTGATGTTAAAAATGGATTTTGGGGCAAAGCTACCAGTATGATGCAGCGCCTCGCTTATGCAAGTGGGTGGCGCTTACCCTTAAGAAATCTAATCCATTCATTGGTTCTAACACCAACTGTGAATTATACACATAAAATATTATTCAAATCAACTCCTTTTTTTTAACTCTCCCTAGCACAAATTTACAAGAGAAATTGAAGAGTGGGACTTCTTTCTGTTAATTATGGGTGCACTTTGGGATTACTGTGAACATGGCAGTGAGTTTTGTTACCATGGTCATTTGAAATTCACGGACTGGTTGTGTTGTGACCCATCTTGTAATAGACCGTGATTTGATGTTAAGTTTTCTTAGATGAAAGAGGTCATAGCTGATTAATCTTCTTCCATTCACCCATGTTCTCACCTTCAAATATATATTTTGTGGACGCAAAATGGCTTTTGAATATATTTCTCCGGGATTTTGTAAAATGACTGGACTAAGGGTTAGAGATAATATCTGGGCCCGTTTGGATGTTGAAAAGGGGAGAAGGAAAAAAATTTTTTTTTTTTTTCCTACACATTTTCCTCTTGTTTGGAAGAGTCGAGATGACGCATATAAACGGGGAAGAGTATTTTTACCAAAAAAAAAAGGGGGGGGAAGAGTAACATTGTTTGAAAAGGTTTCTTTGTCTAATAGCTCAAGATAAAAATTATATGTTGGAAGTTTTCAAAATAATAAAAAACCATTTAGACTTCATTACTAGAATCCAACATCGGATACGATAGAAAATTAAATGTTATTTAGTTATACTTCTCAGTGTGACTTTATTGAATTGATATGGAAGGGCATGTGATTAGACTTGGAGCTATAGGAGTCATTAAGGAGCCCTATCTTTTTAACATTTATTGTTCCTGATTTGGGTGAGTTGGTATCCATTTGAGTTACGCTGGTTTGAGCCTAACTTGGGTCGACCCAATTCCCTATTTGGATTGGGCTAACTTGCTTTTGGGTCAAGAAGAAATAAAAGGGCCGGATAGCAGGTATGGGCTTGGAAGTTGGCATTGTTGACATGGCAGTCCACCAGGTACGTAGTTATTTCTATCTCTTCCTTGCATTATTGGGAAATGGAGATGATTAAAAAGAGGAAAAGCATCATGGCCATCAATTATATAGTGTTTTGGGTGGGACCAAAGCAGGTGATCCATCTCAATTATCTTTTATTATTATTTTTTTCTAACATAATGTAGAACAAGTCAGTTCATGGATTAAGTCTTCTGGAAAAATGAATCTAGTCAATTTATGGATTAGAGTCTCTTACAAACTACAACCATCATATCTACATGTCTATTCCCACTTCCTGATCTTTGCCTGTAAGGGCTAGAGTCTAGACGCAGTCTGCAATTTTATATACCTTTGTCTTTTTAAAACTGAAAGATCGACATCGTCGTCAAGCATAGGGGAAGAAGTATATATTCACAGTTCACAAATTCAATTTGTCCCGACTCACCTGAATTGACTCAACTAAAACAACAGAGTCAAATAGATTGGACCCAAGTCTTCTACAAACTCAGTCTAATTCACCTTGAGTTACTCAACAGATCACCTGATCATAATTGAAATATCTCATAGCCCTGCTACCTAGTCTTTGCATGCTGTCTGCAATGAAATTACACATAGGTGTTGTCAAGTAGCATAGAGTAAATTAAAAAACACAAAATAGACAAATAGTAGAGATTAATCATAGTTAACAAACTTGACACAGCTGGCCCAAACTTGATCGAATTGGCTGGACTCGAAGCGTATAGAATCAGGCAAGTTGAACTGAGTCAGCCACAAAGTTGTTCTCCCAATTTACTTGCTTCAATGCCCTTCGAGTCGCTCAGGTGAGTTCATTTATTAGTATAGTTCCATTTCCATCATAATTCTGATCTAGCTATTGACAATTTGACATGGTCAGTAAGTATTGATCAAACTCAAAAGAACACTTGCCATGGTTTTGTGGGAGATGTGCTCATTTGGTGGCGCCTGGGGGAGTAGGAAAACACAGTTTGCTCCATATAAACTTTAGACATTGTAATGTGTGCAGTTGAACCATTGACAAGGAATTGATTAAAACCAGATGTTCTAAGATTTTGCTAGTACTTGTTCTTGGCCCCAAGTGATTCCATGATTTGATGATCTAGCCCATTGGTGTGATTTGGTTAGCCTGATAATCCTTTCAATCCTGATCCTTCAAACTACGACCAGCAAATATGTGTGGACCAAAATACAGCTATTCTCTATAATATTCAATTGACCGCATGCCCAACATCAAATGGTTAGGATATTTCAATAAGGGATCTTTTTGAGGGATGCCACATCTGACATTAGGCCAATCAGTCCAATCATCTAGATCACTAGACAATGTGCCCCAACGTGTCTAACCCTGGTCCCTGGACCCCTATGCAGTGCAGGACACCTAAAATGCATCAATATAAATGCAGTCAGCGAAACAGGTTAATTGTCTCCTTGACCATAAAATATTTAAAATTAGGGCAAACATGAGTTTTCAAGAAGATTAAGGGGGTGTTTGGAAACTCTAGTCTAATTAATATGTAAAAACTCTCAATTTTAAATTCTAATTTCAATTAGTCCGTTTGAAAAAAAAAAAAAAAACACTATAAAAGAGCTCTAATTTCATGAGGTAATTAGAATCCACTTCTAGGAATTGTGGTAGCTGGGGCCCACCGGCTAGAAATTACAATTTATAACTTATCATTTGCATCATTTAAAAATTTTATTTAGTCATTTTCATCAAATACACTTGTAAATTTTGCATTGTCTGCATCCATCCGATTTGGATAAAAACAGCTCTCTTAAGCTTATTCTTTTGGAGGCAAAAGCTCTAATTTAAAAATAAACTCTAAAAAAGAGAAAATACATAAGGGGTTTACCAAATGCTCTAAATTGAAAATAGGCTCTAAACCATAAAATAAGAGTTTCTCTTCGGAGTCTCCGGACGCCTCTATGTCACCACTTTATTGAGGAGGGGAAATTCTATATGCACTCACCTTTTTTGCTGAGCATACCCACATTTCTTTTTCATGTGTAAATTTTTTGCTTCTAAAGATAGGTGTGCTTAGCAAAAATAGGGGTGCATATAAAATTCCCCATTGAGAAGACTACAGTATGTCCCCTCCATCCGTCGAACCTTTTCTTAAGGAACAGCTAAAAAATCAAACAATTGAACGATATTGTTCTTTGCACTGTAGCATTGTCTGAAGATGGTTTCGACTACTGCACAATTGGTAATTGGACATAGAGACATGTTTACTAGACACTTGGATATGAGTTTGTAATTTTGCATATGGTTTTTGACCAACTCTCCCATGCTTGAATATTACGAAGAATACTGATATCAAAATGGAGGTTGGTCGTAGCAGTTGGAGAATGACAGTGGCTTAAACCAAGAAATAACAAACCTTGAAGTCTTCCACTAGTGCAATTAAAAAAATGACTATTTCAATACAGCCCATGTCCCACGTACCATATATCTCCCTATATATATATTGGTTTCTCTCTATGCTTAATTCTCATCCTCAGAGCACCTCATCTTCATCTATACTTTATACTTGAATATAATGAAGATGGTTCCTCACATCCTTATAGTCCTCACATCCTTATAGTCCTCCTTTCCATGACTTCCTGACTTGTTCATGCCTACGATCCCAGTCCTCTATAGGACATTTGTGTCGCCATTATAAACTCAGAAGGTAAACCTATTTTGCAGTGTATTTTATCTTAGTTGACTAAAGGTGTTTGGGCAACTTCAATACTTTTGCCTGGATATAATATAATGGTTACAATTTGAGTTTGTAGTGATAGTGAATGGGTTCATCTGCAAAGCCATAAAGGAGGTCACGGTAGATGATTTCTTCTTATCAGGCTTCGACAAACCGAGCAACACTATGAACAAAGTTGAGTTCAATGTGACCAATGCCCTTGTAAACTAGATACCGGGACTCAACACTTTTGGGGTGTCTTTAGTTCGCTTAGACTTTGCACCTTATGGGGAGAACCCTCCTCACACGGACCTACGTGCCATAGAGATACAGACGGTCCCTGAAGGGACGCTTTTCATCGGCTTCGTCCTCTCCAACCAGAACAATAATACCCTGATAAGCAAGATTCTCTACAAGGGTGATGTGTTTGTCTTCCCAATAGGCCTCATTCACTTCCAAGCCAATGTTGGCGACACACTTGCTGTAGCGATTTCCGGTCTTAGCAGTTAGAACTCATGAGTGATCACCATTGCCAACTCCGTGTTTGGATCGTACCCGCCCATCTCCGAAGATATTCTGGCCAAGGCCTTTCAATTAGACAAGAAAGTAATTGATTATCTCCAGACCCAATTCTGGGTGAATACATAAAAAGCAGTCCAGGCTTGCTCTATCTTAACCTAAATAAATGGATACGTGTCAGTTTGTATCACATACTAGGTTATATATATCTTAAACCCTTATTTAAATTCCTACATGTGTGTTTGCGTTCATATACTAGATTATGGGAGATGCTCCTGTGAGAGTATCTCTCACCTTATTAAGAGAGATGAAATGGGTGTGGGTGGGAGGGGGGGGGGGTGCTCACATTCATATCTAATGCCAACAACTTAAATGTGAGACCGGAAGGTAAGAAATGCTCTCACAGGAGCATCTCCCCTAGATTAAAATAAATGACTTTTGTTTGTCAAAAGGGTCTCAAGGTCTCCAATGTTCTAGTTTTTCTAAGTTGGCTCTTGTCCCCATTCTATTAAAAGAAATGAAAATTAAGGTTAAATGTTAAAACAAGGAAAATTCCTATAAAATTATTGGTGGCTTCGATCATCCAATCTGTCCGATCGATTTCAGGGACCTGTGCCATGAATATGAGAAGATGACAATGGTTGATGATCTGGATGCTTTGATTCTAAGTTGAGCAATTAATATATTAGGCAAAGTCATATAACCGCTTTGTGGTATGTATGCGGATAAGTTTAATTAGAGTACATATGGAAGTAAGCTAATGAAAAAATTCTAATCATCTAGTTTCTACTATGGGGTCATTTTTTTCTAACACTGAACTCCATTTGTCACGAATTAAATTGTGTGATCATCTTATCAGCCTCAGCAAGTTGTCACATAGTAATCAATCTATATTTTGCCATTAGTGGTCACAGACTAAGTTCACGAAGCCTATATGTGGTCTGATTCACTCGAAGATCAGTGAGAGAAATTGCAGAGACGCATTAGGGCACAAACCTTGAGATGCGAAGTGAGATGGGACTTTAGTCCTTAGTAAAGCCTTCCACTAGGAATCGCTTAGAAAACTCACAAGCTCCACTGTCCAGGATGAGGGATTTCTCAGATGAGATCGTCACCTCACACTCAGTCATGATACTGAGATACGCATCGGCTATGGCCGGATCGGCGATAACAATATCATCCGGAAAGACCTTGACTAAAGAGGGAAGGTGGCAGAGAAAACTCAGTAGCTTGGGCGGTTCATTCAGTGCGGTCTTGCCGATCGAAGTAGGGTCCTAGGAGGGTTCAAACTGAAGAAAGACCTTTAGCATGAGTGATAATTCATGTTCAAAATTTACAAGCAGCCACTTTGTATAAAATTACTAAATGTTAGTTCTGTCTCCATGCTTCGAAAGTAAATTCATACTCCCAAGGGCCCTGTCATGGATCCTGATAAAGAACCGTAGCAACCCAAATTATGTGGATAGAGACTTTGCTGGTGGATTTTTTTTTTCCTAAAGCCCCTATCCTGTAGTGTAAATATGAGTACTAGATGCTGTGGGGAAAGCTTAGTTGGTTGGCTTGACTTTCATTTTGTCGGTGAACGAGTTGCAAGTAAAGAATTGGGAGTTCAATTGATTTCTGCCCCAGACCAAACTGCAGATATATTAAGTAAAGGATTATCCACCTTGCGCTTTAAAGCTCTACGTGAAGGCGTTATCTGTTGTGCAAACCCATTAAAGTGGGTCAGGTTTTTTACCTTGCAAAACTGTTTTGCAACAGTTCTAATCTTATTGTACCAGTCCTCATCTCTAGCACCTCTAACCCATCCATTCTTACATATAAACACGGAACTCATCTTGCATAAACTTAAAGTAGGAGATAGAGAGGAGGGGGATTTCACGTTATTGTTTTGATCCTCCTGTGTTAACTCTTTTCACTCTGTTCAATTGTAATTGGCTATGATAAAGAACACAAGAACTGTTAGTTAGCCCTCATTTATTTGTAAACCAAATCACCTGAACTAAGTTTCCTTAGATCCAAACACGCTGTTAGAGGAGTTACAAGAATCACCAGAAAATGTAGCTCCCATTGTGAATTAGCCATTTATGGTTCTATGATCACATCCAGTCAAGATTGTACATCAATGAAAACCGTGGGTCATTATGAGGACTTTAAACTGTTCATTGATCGAATGGGCCAGCAATAAAATAGAGACGAGTCACGTCAGGTCAAGTTGACGCTGAAGCATAACCAAACACGTTAGCAATTGGGCATTCATGTGAGGAAAAGACAAAGTAATTCTAAGAGATGGACTTGTTCTTGGCATTAATGTGAGGATAGACATTTTCCTTATGCATCCACGCAATGACTTCCGCAATTAAATGTAACAAATTCCGGTATTTGTTTATAAACAACCTGCTCCAGAAGACTAATGAAGGATAGGTAGTATAAAATATTCTGAATAAGTAATGATTATTGAAGCTGTTAGAGATTAGTATATATTAGATAAAGATTAGTTTGGATAAGATTGAGATCGTTAGTGGTTCGTTAGAGAATTTAGATTAATTTATATTTTAAATTATCTTACTATTTAATGTATAAATTGAGAGGGTTTCCTCACAATTTAATTACGCATTGTTCCTACATCCTTCTCAAACACATCAGCATGTGAGTTCTACTGTTCTACCATGATTCTTGGTGATATGGTTCATCCTCCTTGATTATTGTATACAATATTGAAAGCCCATTTTCTTACGAAAGCATCTCACGGAGAATGCGACAAAAATTAAGTATTTAATGGCATCCTTGCGATGAGGGTATCATTGTGTTTTTTCATTTTTTTTTTCTTTACATCAAAATTATATTCTGTAAAAGAGTTGGCATCTTTGACCCAATAATTGAGAAGTAGAATTGGATTAGGTTAATAAAAACTTCTGCTGAAATTTGATTTGAACAAAGATGAGTGTTCTCTGTAGATAGTCATCCATGCCCACGCGATTCATGATTCATGACTCACCCTCAAACGATTCGTTAGAACAGAGCAGATACAACAACTAAGTGACAAATGCACCGCAGATTGTAGAAACAATCTGTAGGCAACAACATTTTGCTGAAAGCTGTTGCAGCACTGCAACAGTCCCACAAAACTATAGGATGCTCGCTGCCGGGCACACAACAGTTGCTGAAATTGACAGCCTGAATCCAAAACTCAAACTGTTAACGCACAACTTAAAATAAAAAGTTATATTTTTATTTATTTTATAGACAATTAGACTTATAGGATCTGTAAATAAGCTCGTATGATTTTAATATTTAATTATACATCCTTGGCTTTTCATTTTAATACCTTTTATGTCCCCAAAATAAGTTGCTCTACGACCATCATAAGTTATTTTGGTAAAATGATACTTGCCCGTTTTTTATCCTTATATGCATAATTTTAAAAGCTTAGACTTATTTATCTAAAGCTATTAACATTGACGGTTATTATAGTATATATCGTGGAGAGAGTAAAACTACACAAATCCATTTTTATCAAAACATGACCCATTTTGTCCGTTACTTATAAATGGTTATAATGAACTCAATCCATGCACAACCCACTATTGAATTAATGAAAGTTTCAAAACGCATTATTAGGCATCGTGTGCACAACAAAGTTATTGAAAGAGAAACAATTGGGAGTTAGAATATAATAATGGTAATCTTTTTCTTTTTGTAAATGATGACATACTTATTTTTGTTCAATTGACTAAAGGCAAAGCTATCATTTTAATTAACATTTAACACAAACTTCATTGTTATTGACGTAGAAAGTATTATAACGAAAAGGCAAGGATGTATTACTAGATGGTCCAACCACAAGGGCTAACTTAAAAACGATTTGACATTTTATTAAGTTTGTAAAAAAAAGGGAGCAATTTTGTAAGTCAACAATTAGAATGCAACTTACCCCAAGTGAACCTGGAACTCTTTAATGCTCATTGGGCAAATAGGTTCGTCCTCCAAAAGTTTTAGAATTAAATAAACAACCTGCACCAGAAGACTAATGAAGGATAGGAAGTACAAAATATTTTAACATGTGGAGCATGGGATTGGTTGCATGTGGAGACAAATATGTTAGTACAATGATAGTTCATTATAAATCTAAATGGGCTCTGCTCTCATGCATGATAGATCGAAGACTAAGTGATGTAAAAAATGGATTTTGATTGTAGCAGTTAGAGAGTGGCATTGGATCTAACAATAAATTGAAAGAGTAGCCTTTATCATTACAATTAAAAATAATACCAGAAGGTCATGGACAGCCTTGTTCCACTCGCCATACGTTTCCCTATATATATGGGTCTGTCTCTATACTTAATTCTCATCCCCAAGCATCTCATCTACATCTTTACTTCAAGAAAATGAAGATGATTGTTCACATCCTTGTGGTTATCTTCATTTCCATCGCTTCCTCACTTGTTTATGCCTACGATCCCGATCCTTTACAGGACATTTGTGTTGCCGATTTTAACTCAAAAGGTTTTGCATTGCATTTTATTTTACTTGGGCTAAGTTGTTCATGCAAATTCAATACTTTTGCTTGGATATAATACAATGGCTAAAATTTGATTTTGCAGTGTTGGTGAATGGGTTCGTTTGCAAAGCCATAGAAGAGACCACAGCGGGCGATTTCTTCTTCACGGGCCTAGACAAACCGGGCAACACTGCGAACTACTTTGGGGCTAATGTGACAAAGGTGTTTGTAAACGAGATGCCGGGACTCAACACTCTTGGCATCTCCATGGTCCGCATAGACTATGCGCCTGATGGAGTGAACCCTCCCCACTCCCATCCGCGTGCTTCAGAGATACTGACGGTACTCGAAGGGACGCTTGTCGCGGGCTTTGTCCTTTCCAACCAGAACAATAACACCCTCATAAGCAAGATCCTTCAAAAAGGAGATGTGTTTGCCTTTCCAAAAGGATTCATTCATTTCCAAATCAATATTGGCCACATACCTGCTGTAGCCATTGCCAGTCTCAACAGTCAGAACCCAGGTGTTATCACTATTGCTAACACAGTGTTTGGATCGAAGCCGCCCATCTCCGACTCTGCTTTAGCCAAGGCCTTTCAAGTGGACAAGAAAGTAATTGATTATCTCCAGGCCCAGCAATGGATGGCCCCATAACAAGCAGTCCATGCTTCATTGTTTGCTACTATTTTAAACCTAAACAAATGGCGACTTGTCAGTATGCATCACTTGCTAGGTTATCTATCTCAAAACCCATAAATAAATGGCTACATGTCTGCTTGCGTCTCCAAGTGAGGTTATAATAAATGAAGTTTGTCAATGTGCTAGTTTTTTTAGTTGGCTCTTTTCGTTTGTTTACCAATGGAAATGAAAACAAAATGGAAATGTTAAAGCAAGGCATAACCCCAGAGAAGGGTGGGTGAAAAATATGATTCGTTTAATGGTCGCTACAATCCTTCAGCCCACCTGATTTCAAGGGTGCTAGCGTCTAGCCAATTTTCGCCGGGACCTTACAGTTGTGGGCCTGAAGAGTTGTGCCTTGCATATGAAGATGAGAAAGCTTGATGGCTAGGATCTTTGATGGTAAGTTGAACAATAAGATAAATGCGTAATGCAGAATTTTTGCCAACTCAAAAATTATGTAGAATATTAAAAGACAATTGCAATTATTAGAAAGTGCAACCAGTACAAAACCGAGCAGGCATGTTTGTTTGCATGAGGGATAAAAAGGGATAAAATTAACCTTTAAATCATCAAAAAGGAAAAAGGAGGGGGTTGAGACTCAAGAGTAAGACCCAGAAGACAAAAAGGTTACCCCTCCCCCTTTTGACATTTGATGCCTTTTGAGAGTAACTGTTTTTTGGTTACTTTGTAATTTTAAGACTAGTTTTCAGTCATTTTGTGTCTTTTATTTTTAACTCCATCTTGACAATTTTTAGCTTGCCTGGGCTCACATGTACGGCCAAGTCCATCAAAGATCCAAGCTTGCCAAGTAAGGACAGTAGCCGTCATAAAACGCAAAAATTTGCAATTGAAGAAGAAATATATAATCATAAACTTTAAATCCATCAAAGGTAGTCAAATCAGATCCACAGCAACAAGGATACCGATAGATCTGAAAAACACAAATTAACTCTCAATAAACATTCATAGTTGACTTGCACCAAGAAAACCTTAAATCGATCGATTCATCAATTTGTCAGAGAATTTATCATTCTTTCATTTATATCTAAACCTTTTATTTTCCCATAGTAAAAAAAATTCCAAATGGCATCTGATTCTCAGTATGAGCTTATGATAAACGTCAATAAATTGATACATTGTGTATAAAAGAATATGCAAGCCAAATAATCTTCTTAATTAAACAGAGCCCGAAAGAAGGTAGAATCATAGCTTGTGTCATGGTAGTTTTTTCTGTTAGAGACTTAGGGGTCCACCCAGAACTGGGCCTGGAGATAATCAATTACTTTGTTGTCCAGTTGGAAAGCCTTGGCGAGAATCTTGTCGGAGATCAGCGAGTTCGATCCAAAAATGGAGTTAGCTATGGTGATAACACTTGGGTTCTGACCGCTGAGAGCAGCAATGACTACAGCAGGTGTGTGGCCAATATTTACTTGAAAGTGAATGAGGTCTATTGGGAAGACAAATACGTCACCCTTGTTGAGAACCTTGGTTATGAGAGTATTATTGTTCTGGTTGGAGAGGACGAAGCCGACGTAGAGCGTCCCTTCGAAGACTGTCAGTATCTCTGTGGCACGTGGGTGAGTGTGAGGAGGGTTCTCTCCATAAGGAGCGAAATCTATGCGAGCCAAGGAAATACCTAGGGTGTTGAGGCCGGCTATCTAGTCCACAAACACAGGGGCCACTTTGGACCCAACATTGTTCGATGTGTTGCCCGGTTTGTCTAGCCCCTCGAAGAAGGCCTTGGCTTGCTTTGGGTCCTTGGCTCCTTGCAAACACGCCCATTCACAAACACTGCAAGATAAATGTAAGCATAAGATCTTAGTCCAAGCTAAAGTATTGAATTTTGCAGAAAAACATGCTTACATCTAGTAATTAATTCAAGAAAGGAAAGCTAATTGCTACACAGTAGATTAGAGTATTAGACAATGTACCAGGTGATTTAAGGTCAGCCACACAGATATCTTGCAGGGGACTGGGATCATATGCATGAGTAAGAGTTGAAGTCAATGATAGTAGAACAAGTAGGAGTATTCGAGGTGGCATTTTCATTTCTATCAATATAATGAAGCGGATGTGAAGATCTCAAGGAAATGGAGACTGGATTCTTCAAGTTTTGGGAGGGCGAGAAGGAAGAGCAGAGAGGAAGCATACAAATAGAGGGAAGCATGAGGGTTTCTGAACTGGTCTCATTATCAAAATGCTCAAGAGAATGTTACCAAGTCAATTTTGGATTAAGTCTTCAAGAAAATGTCATTTCTTAAAACATAACCTAATCAATTTATGAATTTAAGTCTTTTTGACAATGTCATTTCTTACAAACTACAACCCTCATATATTCTTTAATATTCCTAATTCCTACTTTTATATTGACAGCGCTTGTAAGGGCTAAACTGAGAGATTGACATAGTCGTGTTGTATAGAGTAAAAAAGATGATGCAGACTGAAAAGAGGCAAAGTACAGGTTATCCAAATTTTCACAAACTCAACTTATCCCGACTTGGCTGAATTTGAATCAACTAAAAGAACAGAGTCAAATTGCTTTAACCAAGTCGTCCACAAACTTGGTCTAATTCACCTAGAGCTACACAATTGATGCCCTTTGAGCCAGAGATTTAAGTACTGCATGGTTAATACAAGTTCATTGTTATCATCATTGTAATGTCTGAACTTAAACCGGCACCGCGTATTCCTACCGCCTAGTCTTTGCATGTAACCATTTCAAACCGCTCCTAATGTCTATTTTTTCCATAGGTTCTAAGGCTTTTGGCGTATTGGTTACATCTAAAACAGTCTATTGGGTTACCCCAATTAAAGGGTTTAGCCCTTCAAACAATGACTAGAAAAATATTGAGTGTAGAATGTATTAAAGTTATGGTCTATAATAATCAACCAACCATAGGCCAAAGATCAAAGGGTTATGATATTTTAATATTTTATCGTTTTCAGGAAGGACTCGGCCCATCAGATCAATCATCTAGATCACCAGAGAATGTGCCCCCAACATGTCTAGCCCTGCACCACTATGCAGTCCAGGACACCTAAAATGTATCCATGGAAGTATAGTCAGCAAAACAGAAGGTTTCCTTGACCATAAAACATTTGAAACGCAGGGATGGATTACGTCCGTGAGGGCTACTGCGACAATTTGATTGAGTTTTCCTGTAGCTGCCAAGTCATTACCCCATGTTTTTTGAATTAAGGAAAATGTAACAAAAAATAATTTGAATAAGTCCAAACATCTAATTTAAAGATCAAACATATAATCTTGCATATTATATGATGTTTAAGTCCAAATATTGGATCTAAAAAATATTAAGCATAAGTCTGAAATTACATTCAATGTTCCAACCATCAACTTCAAATCATAAACATCAATTATTTAAAAATAAATATCAATTAGTTAAAATTAAATCTATTTATTAAATAGTGCAGAATGCAAACAGCTCATCAAATATTTTTTAGTTTAAAACTTTATCAAATAAAATAATCAAACTCATGTCCAGTCTGGTTTCCGTCTTTGCTCTCATTGTCAACTTTTGATAACTCATGCTTGTGGTATATCATGATCATCATGAGCATCATTTTCGATGTCACCGACGCCAAAAAGAAAATCCTGCATTTAAGAATAGGAAGAATCTAGACTTATCACACAATCTGATTTTTTCAAAATTGAAGTATAAAAACATAAATTATCATTAGTATTATAAATGTAACTCATCTCATTGCAATACTGGATCTTCAACCTCAGTGATCCATTCTTCCAGTGGATCTTCTAACATAATATTTTGAATGCCTAATGGGTCATATTGATATCTTTTCAATTGATGTTCTCTTAGAAGTAAATTATAGTGCACGTACACTTTTGTCATTTAACCTTTTCCGTCCCAGCCTATTACGTTTTTTTTACTGTGAATTTGATCGAATGTGCTCCAATTGCGATTGCCATCGGAAGATGTGCATGTTTGGCTTAGCACTCTTATGGCAATACGATTCAACTAAGGACAAGAAAATCCATATTGTTGCCACCATGCCGTTAAGAATAAATTCATTATTAGATAATAATTCACATTAATGTGTTAATAGTTAATAAATGAATAGAGCTATTAAGGATACATGCACCTGGACCTAATGTTGTTCTATTAGCGATTGCAAAGTCTGACCTGTAATTATATCTAGCGGAAACGTGGCCCGAAATCTAATATAAAAAACTTAAAATGGTCATATAAGATGATTATTAGTCATTTAATAAATAAATAAAAAACGATTTGACATTTTATTAAGTTTGTAAAAAAGAAAAAGAAAAAAAGGGAGCAATTTTATAAGTCAATAATTAGAATGCTACTTACCCCAAATGATGCTGTAACTCTTTTTTGCTCATTGGGCAAATGGGTTCGTCCCTCAATATTTTTAGAATTAAATAAACAACCTGTCCAGAAGACTAATGAAGGACAGGAAGTATAAAATATTTAGAACATGCAATGGTTGTTCAAGCATGTGATACATAAGGAGCTATTGACAAATGATGTGATGGGGTTACCCCAGTATTCCTTTAAATATTGGAATTTGGAAGATCCTAACCCTCCAAAGTGTGTCCAGCAAACATATTGTGAAGAAAAAATCAGACAGCTACAACAACTGGCACAACTACCAGGTCCCTTTTATGACTTTGTTCAATACCTAAACATGGAAGCTAGTTGCCACTACTTTAAAATTAATGGCTAATTGGCATTAGAGACATGCATGTGAGTGAGTTGATGATAGTTTATTATAAATCTAAATGGGCTGTGTTGTCATGCATGATATCTAGAAGACCAAGTGATGTAAAAAAATGGATTTTGGGGCAAAGCCACCATACAACGGCGCTGCATCATATTATGATGCAGCGCCTCGCTTATGCAAGTGGATGGGGCTCACCTTTAAGGAATCTAATCCATTCATTGGTTCTAACACTAACTGTGAGATATACACATAAAATATTATTCAAATCAACAATATGCACAACGTTGGATTAACTATATCCTGAACACATGTTTTAACTTTATTAACTTTCTCTCTCTTTTCTTATGGAAATAGAAGTTGGGCACATATTTAAAATCAATATGTCAATCTAATGGTAGGCCCCATGAAAAACATAATGAAGTTTTATATGCAAAGAAAAAGATGTGTGTAAAAGACGATGGATGGATTGGATTTTTTAAAAGTGGGCCCACCCACTTGCATATGCCAGGCGCTGCACCATACTAAGATGCAGCACTGCTGTATGGTAGATACCAACTTAAAAATAATACCAGGAGGTCAGGAACACTTAAAAATAATACCAGGAGGTCAGGAACAGTCTTGTTCCACTGGCCATACATCTCACTATATATATGGGTCTGTCTCTATACTTAATTCTCATCACCAAGCATCTCATCTTCATCTTTACTTCAAGACAACGAAGATGATTGTTCACATCCTTGTGGTTCTCTTCATTTCCATCGCTTCCTCACTTGTTTATGCCTACGATCCCGATCCTTTACAGGACATTTGTGTTGCCGATTTTAACTCAAAAGGTTTTGCATTGCATTTTATTTTACTTGGGCTAAGTTGTTCATGCAAATTCAATACTTTTGCTTGGATATAATACAATGGCTAAAATTTGATTTTGCAGTGTTGGTAAATGGGTTCGTTTGCAAAGCCATAGAGGAGACCACAGCGGGCGATTTCTTCTTCACGGGCCTAGACAAACCGGGCAACACAGCAAACTACTTTGGGGCTAATGTGACAAAGGTGTTTGTAACAGAGATGCCGGGACTCAACACTCTTGGCATCTCCATGGTCCGTATAGACTATGCGCTTGATGGAGTGAACCCTCCCCACTCCCATCCGCGTGCTTCAGAGATACTGACGGTGCTCGAAGGGACGCTTTACGCGGGTTTTGTCCTTTCCAACCAGAACAATAACACCCTCATAAGCAAGATCCTTAAAAAGGGAGATGTGTTTGTCTTTCCAAAAGGATTCATTCATTTCCAAGCCAATATTGGCCACAAACCTGCTGTAGCCATTGCCAGTCTCAACAGTCAGGACCCAGGTGTTATCACCATTGCTAATGCAGTGTTTGGATCGAAGCCGTCCATCTCCGACTATGCTTTAGCCAAGGCCTTTCAAGTGGACAAGAAAGTAATTGATTATCTCCAGGCCCGACTCTGGTTGGCACCATAACAAGCAGTCCACACTTCATTGTTTGCTACTATCTTAAACCCAAACAAATGGCGACGTGTCAGTATGCATCATATGCTAGGTTATCTTTCTTAAACCCATATATATAAATGGCTACATGTCTGCTTGCATCTCATAGTGAGGTTATAAGAAATGAATTTTGTCAATGTGCTAGTTTTTTTAGTTGACTCTTTTCAAGCATCTCATAGTGAGGATATAATAAATGAATTTCGTCAATGTGCTACTTTTTTAAGTTGGCTCTTTTCGTTTGTTTACCAATGGAAATGAAAACAAAATGGAAATGTTAAAGCAAGGCATAACCCCAGAGAAGGGTGGGTGAAAAATATGATTCGTTTAATGGTCGCTACAATCCTTCAACCCACCTGATTTCAAGGGTACGTGTGTATAGCCAATTTTCGCCGGGACCTTACAATTGTGGGCCTGAAGAGTTGTGCTCTGTATATGAAGACGAGAAAGCTTGATGGCTAGGATTCTTTGATAGTAAGTTGAACAATAAGATAAATGCATAATGCAGAATTTTTGCCAACTCAAACATTGTGTGGAATATTTACAGACAAGTGCAATTATTAGAATGTGCAACCTGTACACGACCGAGCAGGAATGTTCGTATGCACGAGGGATAGAGTGGAATAAAATTAAGATTTACATCATGGAAAAAAGGAAAAAGGAGGGGGTTGAGACTTAAGAGTAAGGTCTAGATGATAAAAAGGTTACCCCTACCCATTTTGACATTTGATGCCCTGTAAGAGTAACTTTCTTTTGTTATTTTAAACTTTTGTGAGTAGCTTTCTGTCATTTTGTATCTTTTATTTTTAACTTTATCTTGGCAATTTTCAGCGTGCCTGGGCTCACATGTACGGCCAATTTCATCAAAGGATCCAAGCTTGCCAAGTAAGGACAGTAACCGTCATAAAACAAAAAAATTTGCAATTGAAGAAGAAGTATATATTCATACACTTTAAATCCATCAAAGGTAGTCAAATCAGATCTACAGCAACAAGGATAACGATAGATCCATCATAAAACATTTGAAAAGCAGAGATGGATTAGGTCCATGAGGGCTGCTGCGATAATTTGATTGAGTTTTCCTGTAGATGCCAAGTCATTACCCCATGTTTTTTGAATTAAGGTAAATATAACAAAAAATAATTTGAATAAGTCCAAACATCTAATTTAAAGATCAAATATATAATCTTACATATTACATGATGTTTAAGTCCAAATATTGGATCTAAAAAATATCAAGTATAAGTCCGAAATTACATTCAAAGTTCTAACCATCGCCTTCAAAATCACTAACCCAAATCATAGACATCAGTTATTTAAAAGTAAATATCAATTAGTTAAGATTAAATATATTTATTAAATAGTGCAGAATGCAAACAACTCATCAAATATTTTTTTAGTTTAACACTTTATCAAATAAAATAATCAAATTCATGTCCACTCCCGTTTCCGTCTTTGCTCTCATCCTCAACTTTTTTAACTTGTGCTTGTGGTATATCATGATCATCATGAGCATCATTTTCGATGTCAATGTGTTCAACCACAACATTTTCGGGATCACCGACATGAAAAAGAAAATCCTGCATTTAAGAATAAGAAGAATCTAGACTTATCACACAATCTGAATTTTTCAAAATTGAAGTATAAAAACATAAATTATTATTAGTATTATAAATGTACCTCATCTCATTGCAATACTGGATCTTCAACCTCAGTGATCCATTCTTCCAGTGGATCTTCTAACATAATATTTTGAATGCCTAATGGATCATATTGATATCTTTTCAATTGATGTTCTGTTAGAAGTAAGTTATAGTGAACGTACACTTTGTCATTGAATCTTTTCCGTCTCAGCCTATTACCTCCTTTAGTGTGAATTTGATCGAATGTGCTCCAATTGCGATCGCAATCGGAAGATGTGCATGTTTGGCTTAGCACTCTTATGGCAATACGATTCAATTAAGGACAAGAAAATCCATATTGTTGCCACACTTAAGATAATTGAGTTTCTGCAAATTATTCTCACGTACTACCGACTGTGAGAGTGCTTGCATTATATAATGAAAGAGATCATTTACGGAGTTGTTTCATAATAAATTAGTTACACAGGATAAGAACTGAAATACAAATAGTTAGGGTAAGATAAGGTTTGGTAGTGGTTGAGATTTCATCTTGACCCATTCTCCTTAATACGCCCCCTCAAGCGAGAATGGATAGCATGAACAGGGAACTTGTCACGCAAAACAGAGAAACGTGTAGAGCTAAGTGGCTTGGTAAATATATCAGCTAGCTGGTCCATAGTGGAGGGATAACGAACAGTAAGTCTTTGTTTGGCAACAAGATCCCGGACAAAATGCACATCAAGTTTGACATGTTTAATTTGACTTTGGAAGACTGGATTTACAAACAAATAAATAGCCCCGATATTGTCACACCAAACAATAGCTGGAGTGCGGAGAGGAAAATCAAGTTCATTTAACATAGATTGCAGCCACAACAATTCACATGATGCTATAGCCACGCCACAGTACTTGGCCTCTGTGCTGGATCGGGCCACATTTGCTTGTTTCTTAGAACTCCAACTAATCAGATTTGGACCAAGGAAAACGCCATACCCACTTGTGAATTTTCGATCATCCAGGCACCCCGCCCAATCAGCATCAGTGAAATCATGAAGAAGCATACGATTTATGGGTTGCAAAAGAAGGCCATAGGTAATAATATGCTTCAGATAGCGCAAAATACGTTTCACAACAGTCCAATGTTCCTCACTAGGTGATTGCATGAACTGAGATACCTTGTTGACAGAAAAAGCAAGATCTGGACGAGTGATAGTAAGATATTGTAAGGCTCCCACTGTGCTCTGATACAAGTAAGGATCAAAAAAAGGTGTAGAACCAAATGACCTACTTAGACGGTTACTAGCAGCCATAGGTGTGGTTACTGGTTTCGCACCGTCCATCTTAGTTTTAAGAAGCAGATCACGAATATACTTGCTTTGAGACAACAACAAACCTGTATGCTCTGGAACAATTTCAATGCCAAGGAAGAAGTGAAGAGCCTCAAGATCTTTAATAGCAAACTCAGAACCCAACATTTGAAGAAGCCCATTTACTTGATGCATATCACTACTAGTGATAATAATATCATCAACATAGATCAAGATAATAATAATGGAGTGCCCTGTCCTTTTAAAAATTGATGATGTATCGGAATGAGAATTGAGAAATCCAATAGTGAAAAGAAAAGAACTCAGACGCTGATACCACGCTTGAGGGGCTTGCTTAAGACCATAGAGAGCTTTACGTGACTTGCATACATGATTAGGAAACCGGTTATTCGTGAATCCAGAGGGTTGCACCATATACACATCTTCATTGAGAAACCCATGTAAAAATGCATTTTGTACATCAAGTTGGCGTAAAGGCCATTTAAATGTAAGAGCAAGACTTAAAACAAAACGAATGGTAGTGGGCTTAACAACTGGACTGAAGGTTTCTTTAAAGTCAATGCCTAGCTGCTGGTGAAAACCCTTAGCTACTAATCGAACCTTATACCGACCAATAGAGCCGTCGGCATTTCGTTTGATATGATAAACCCATTTACAACCGACGAGGTTCATGTGTGAATTGTGTGGAACAAGAGACCATATTCCATTTTGAATGAGAAAATTAAATTCGTCGTCCATGGCAGCCCGCCACTTGGGGTCTTTAGTAGCTTGTGTAAAGCTTGTTGGCTCAACATCAGTCATAGCACACTGGGCAACCCAACCTCGAGGCAATGGGTAACTGGTATTAACATAATCTGGATACTCCTTTGGGCGCCTGGTATGATCCTTGTTTCTAGTAACCATGTGATGAGGTGAAGGTTGGGTAGAAGCGGATGTACTTGGTGAAGAGTCAGGTGTTGTAGCAACAAAAGATACGGTCAGTTGGCTAGTCTCATCAAGAGATTGTGATGGAGGAATAGATGATGGTAAAGAAGAGGCAACAACAGTAGAATGTAAGACCCCATCAGTTGTAGGCATGGAAGGAGTTGAAAAGGTAGAAACAATCAAAGGTGGAGACGGCGATGTGGTTAATGGTGATGACACAACAGGCTGAGAAAATGGGAAAATACATTCATTAAACACAACATCTCTTGAAATGTGTAGACGTCCTGAGGATACATGGAGGCATTCGTAGCCTTTGTGAACATGACAGGAGCCAAGAAAAACACGAGTGGACCGAGGTTGAAGTTTGTTTTTATTATAGGGCCTGAGATTTGGAAAATAGGCGCACCCACGCACGGGTAAAAGAGAATGATCTGGAGTTTTGGAAAATAAAAATTCATATGGGGAAGCATTTGATAAGACAGGTGTGGGCATACGATTGATTAAATAGGCCGCAGTGGTAAATGCATCTGCCCAATAGGACAATGGAACAAAGGCACGAGCTAAAAGAGTAAGCCCGGTTTCAACCAAGTGAACATGCTTGCGTTCTGCAAGCCCATTTTGGGCAGGGGTATGAGGACATGAGAAGCAGTGTGTGATACCATTTGAAGTAAGAAAAGCTTTAAATTTCTTATACTCATCACCACCATCAGATTGCAATTGCTTAATTTGTAACCCAAGTAATTTTTCAATACGCAGTTTGAATAAAATAAACACAGATAGTGCATTAGATTTTTTATGTAGAGGAAATATCCAAACAAAGCGACTAAAATGGTCGGTGAAATAAATATAGTAACGATACCCACCATTTCCAGTAATTGGAGAAGGGCCCCAAAGATCCAAATGGATCAATTCAAGTGGGCGACTACATTTGAAAGAAGAATAACTAAAAGGCAAACTTTTGCTTTTATTACAATGGCATGCATCACTAAAAGAAGAAACAGTAGAAGAAAATGGCAACTAATACTGAGCCCGAACAATGGCCAGAATTTTATTTGATGGATGACCTAAACGAGCATGCCAGATGTCTGCAGAAGTGCGTTCTCCTACTAGTGCAAGTGGCGAAACAGATTCCGCATGATCCAAAAACATAGATGCCGGGACTCAACACTCTTGGCATCTCCATGGTCCGCATAGACTATGCGCCTGATGGAGTGAACCCTCTCCACGCCCATCCGCTTGCTTCAGAGATATTGACGGTGCTCGAAGGGACGCTTTACGCGGGCTTGTCCTTTCCAACCAGAACAATAACACCCTCATAAGCAAGATCCTCATAAAAGGAGATGTGTTTGTCTTCCCAAAACGATTCATTCATTTCCAAGCCAATATTGGCCACATACCTGCTGTAGCCATTGCCAGTCTCAACAGTCAGAACCCAGGTGTTATCACCATTGCTAATGTAGTGTTTGGATTGAACCCGCCCATCTTCGACTATGCTTTGGCCAAGGCCTTTCAAGTGGACAAGAAAGTAATTGATTATCTCCAGGCCCAGCTCTGGGTGGCCTCATAACAAGCAGTCCATGCTTCATTGTTTGCTACTATCTTAAACCTAAACAAATGGCGTCTTGTCAGTTTGCATCACATGCTAGGTTATCTATCTTAAACCCATAAATAAATGGCTACATGTCTGCTTGCACCTCATAGTGAGGTTATAATAAATGAATTTTGTCAATGTGCTAGTTTTTTTAGTTGGCTCTTTTCTTTTGTTTACCAATGGAAATGGAACAAAATGGAAATGTTAAAGCAAGGCATAACGCCAGAGAAGGGTGGGTGAAAAATATGATTCGTTTAATGGTCGCTACAATCCTTAAACCCACCTGATTTCAAGGGTGAGTATAACCAATTTTCGCCGGGACCTTACAATTGTGGGCCTGAAGAGTTGTGCCCTGCATACGAAGATGAGAAAGCTTGATGGCTTGGATTCTTTGATAGTAAGTTGAACAGTAAGATCATGCAGAATTTTTGCCAGCTCAAACATTGTGTGGAATATTTACAGACAACTGCAATTATTAGAATGTGCAACCTGTATATGACCGAGCATGCATGTTTTTTTGAATGAGGGATAGAGTGGGATTAAATTAAGGTTTAAATCAGAATTCATCAATTTGTCAGAGAATTTATCATTCTTACATTTATATCTAAACCTTTTATTTTCCCATAGTAAAAACAAATTCCAAATGACATCTGATTCTCGGTACGAGCTTATGATAAACGTAAATAAATTGATACATTGTGTATAAAAGAATATGCAAGCCAAATAATCTTCTTAATTAAACAGAGCCCGAAAGAAGGTAGAATCATAGCTTGTGTCTTGGTAGTTTTTTCTATTAGTGACTTACGGGTCCACCCAGAACTGGGCCTGGAGACAATCAGTTACTTTGTTGTCCACTTGGAAGGCCTTGGCGAGAATTTTGTGGGAGATCGGCGGGTTCGATCCAAAAACGGAGTTAGCTATGGTGATAACACCTAGGCTCTGACTGCTGAAAGCAGCAATGGAAGTGCAGGTGTGTAGCCAATATTTGCTTGGAAGTGAATCAGGCCAATTGGGAAGACAAATACGTCACCCTCGTTGAGGACCTTGGTTATGAGGGTATTATTGTCCTGGTTGGAGGGGACGAAGCCGACGTAGAGCGTCCCTTCGAGGACTGTCAATATATCTGTTGCACGTGGGTGCGTGTGAGGAGGGTTCTCTCCATAAAGAGCAAAATCTAAGCGAGCCAAGGAAATACCTAGGGTGTTGACTCCGGCTATCTGGTCCACAAACACAGGGGTCACTTCGGATCCAACATTTTCGATGTGTTGCCCGGTTTGTCTAGCCCCTCGAAGAAGAAATCATCTGCCTTGGCTTGCTTTGGGTTCTTGCAAACACGCCCATTCACAAACACTGCAAGATAAATGTAGGCACAAGATCTTAGTCCAAGCTAAAGTATTGAATTTTGCAGAAAAACATGCTTACATCTAGTTAATTCAAGAAAGGAAAGCTAATTACTGGATTGTAGATTAGACAATGTACTAGGTGATTTAAGGTCGGCTACACAAATATCCTGCAGGGGACTGGGATCATATGCATGAATAAGAGTTGAAGTCAAGGATAGGAGAACAAGTAGGAGTACTCGAGCTGCCATTTTTATTTCTATCAATATAAATAAGAGGATGTGAAGATCTCAAGGAAATGGAGACTGGATTCTTCAAGTTTTGGGAGGGTGAGAAGGAAGAGCAGAGAGGAAGCATATAAATAGAGGGAAGCGTGAATGTTTCTTGAACTGGTCTCATTATCAAAATGCACAAGAGAATGTTACCAAGTCAGTTTCGGATTAAGTCTTCAAGAAAATGTCATTTCTTAAAACATAACCTAATCAATTTATGAATTCAAGTCTTTTTGACAATATCATTTCTTACAAACTACAACCATCATATATTCTTTAATATTCCTAGTTCCTACTTTTATATTCACAGCGCTTGTAAGGGCTAAACTGAGAGATTGACATAGTCGTGTTGTATAGAGTAAAAGAGATGATGCAGACAGAAAAGAGGCAAAGTACAGGTTATCCAAATTTTCACAAACTCAACTTATCCCGACTTGGCTGAATTTGAATCAACTAAAAGAACAGAGTCAAATTGCTTTAACCAAGTCTTCCACCAAGTTCGTCTAATTCACCTAGAGCTACACAACTGATGCCCTTTGAGCCAGAGATTTAAGTACTGCATGGTTAATACAAGTTCATTGTTATCATAATTGTAATGTCTGAACTTAAACCGGCACCGCATACTCCTGCCACCTAGTCTTTGCATGTATGGGAGAGATGCGGTCTGCAATATAATATTAGTTTGCCACATTAGAATTGCAACATTGGTGTCATTGAGTAGCATAGAGTGAAAAACAGAGAGTAGAACAGACAAATAGTAGAGATTAACCATGGTTTTCAAACTTGACTCAACTGGCTCAATTTGGTCAAGTTGGCTCAACTCAAAGCGAATATAGTTAACCAAGTTAAACTGAGTCTGCCAGACTTGGTTCTCCAGTGTTACCCGATTCAATGTCCTTTGAGGTGCTTGGGTAAGAGTGCGTATTTGTGTAATTCCATTTCCATCATAATTCTGATCTAGGTATTGGAACCATTGAAATTAAGATCCAAACCCTATGGTCTGTAAGTAAATGTCACCAAACTTGAAAGAACAAAAGAAAGCGTGCCATGGTGGGACTGCATTAGGGTGGGGCCTGGGGGCACAAAATCACAATATACTTGAAGTTTAAAAACTGAAATGCGTGCAGTTGAACCCTTGACAAGGAATTGATCAAAGGCAGATATACTTAGACGTGTTCTTTGAAATATTCACGCTTTAGAAGAGCTAGGACTTGTTTCTTTGCCTTCAAGTGAGGAATGAGCTAGGATAGACTTCTTCCTTTTGGAAAATAAGTGGATTCTGCAACTGCAACTACGTGTAGAAAATACCCACATTTTTTAAATGATTCTAGAGAATTCAAAAGCCAATATGCTTCAGAAGAATAATGAAAGAGCCTGGAAAATCAAGAACATGTGGAGCCCATGATTTGTTGATCTAGACCACTGATCAGTGTTACTGTCCTAAATAGTTATAAAACTTGGGAAAAATAGTATAATACCTATCTGTACTTTGGTTATTTTATAGAGCATCACAATGCAAATACAGACGGCCGTGACGAAAAATAAGAAATAACGAATTTACCCCTCCATATATACGATGTGTCTTGGCTTTTCCCCAAAAACCCAGTCTCCAACAACTTAAAACATCAAACCAAACAAATTAACCCAGCTGCTCATTTCTATTTCCATCCTCTTCTTTCTTCTCTTCCCTACTCACATCTCTCTTTCTATCTCTATCTCTCTTTCTATCTCTATCTTCTAAATCTAACTAACCTTTAATTTCTTCTTTTTCTTCCCCTTTGATTCCGTAGAAGAAGTTGGATGAAGACGAAGGCGCGCCCAAATACCAGAGCGTCGCCCTCATCATTGGCGTCACAGGCATCGTCGGTAACAGCCTGGCGGAGATACTCCCCCTCTCCGACACCCCCGACGGCCCATGGAAGGTCTACGGCGTCGCCCGCCGCCCTTGCCCCGATTGGACCCTCGACCACCTCCATTGAATACATCCAATGCAACGTCTTCGATCCCTCCGACGCCCAGTCCAAATCCCTCTCCATTCTAAAAATAAACATCTTTCAATGCTATTTCTACTAGAGCATGCAGAGAAAGCAGAATCCCAAGTGTTTCTATTGGGACTCTATTCTCCTTATAGGAACAGAGCTGCCTCCTCTGCCTTCAAGAGATGGCCACCTTTGCTACTGCCTGCAATTCCCTGATCTCTCTCAAGGTCTCTTCTTAACCCATATCTCCTTTTATCATTTGGGTTTCAAACCCTTTTGGGTGTTTTTTTTTTTTTTTTTTTTTCAGAGCACTTCCAATTTTCATCTAGGTATTCTTCTTTTCATTGTCTTTTTTGTTCTTGCTAAAAGTTCAATTCTTTTTCAGGTTTCCTACATGCATGTTTGGGCTATTTCTGATTCATTTCAAGAGAAATGAATATGATCATATAAAACTGTTTGTATCAGAGTTTTTGATAGAGATTATATCAGGGTTGGCAGTTGGAAAATGCCATCCTGTTAGTTGTGACTGGCCTAAATATCATCCTGATCCACATCTTCTACGTCGCCTGGGTCGACCGCCGCATTGAAGCCGAGAATTGCAACATCAACGGCTTGATGCTCCGCCACAAATCCAGTCTGTAAATTAAAAAAAAAAAAAAGAAAGGAAAGAAAGCAGAGGAGTAGAGAGTGCACTATCCACAACCTTTGGCGAGCTCATCACCACCTTTTCATCGCCGGAGGACCTTTCATCGCCCGAGGATCTGAGAGGTTTTGAGAGGGAGAGTTGCAGATCGATTAGGTTCAGAAATTTGGAAAGGGGGAAATGAGGAAAAAAAAAAAAGCGGGCCTGAGATTTTTTCTCCCTAGGGGCAAATAAGTCTTTTTAGGCGACTAATTTGCCGCCAGTATACATCAAATACCATTTATACGGCCTACGCCGTTGATAGTAACAGAATCCGTGAGTTTTGCATTGTGAATAAAACTACAGGTAGGTTTAATACAAAATACCAAAGTGCATGGGGTATTCTGCAAAATGACCAAAGTCCAAGTATGTATTGTGTTGTTTTCCCTAACTTGACGTGACGCGTACACAGTACTACACCAAAACCGCGGATTAGGAACGACAGTGTGGCTTGGTTTTGGACCGTTTGTGATTTGAACCTATATAGAACCGTTTCAACTAAAAACGCCGTCCCTAATGGAAAAAAGCGGGGCCCAAAACAGACTTAACACTGTGTTTGGGAAGGGGGGAGGGGAGGGGAGGGGAGGGAAAATTTGAGGGGGAAGGAAAATGAAAGGGAGGGAAATTAATTTTACCTCCTCTTGTTTGTGAAGTCAAAAAGTAGGGGGAAGAAAAGTGAAAAAGTATAATTTTGTTTGTTTGTGAGATAGAGGGATAAAGACCATTTTATCCTTAGAGGGATAAAAGTTTCAATTGAGAAAAAGGGCATTTTAATAATTTCCCCACCTTTCCCCTCCTTTCCCCTCAGTTTCCCCCCTTTTTTGGGGGGAAAATTTTTGTGTGGGCCCCACTAACTTTTTCCCTCCATTTTCCCCTCCCCCACTTTCCCTCCCCCCTTCCCTGACACCCTCATTTTTCATTTTCCCTCCATTTTCCATCCTTTTTTTTCCCTCCCCCCATTTTCCCCTCCATTCCAAACGATGGGTAAAGGTCCTGTTTTTTCATTTCTGGCGAGAAACCCTTTCATTTCCCGCCCTTTTCCATTCCGTTCCCTCTCCATTTTAGCGAGCTATTCTTAGTTTCTCACTACGCCCTCCATCTGATGTAGAAATCCTTCACTACGCCCTCTTCCATCAGATGTCTCTCAACCTGAGTAGCAATAGTTTCATCACAACAGAATCGGAGGTGTGGATCCGATGATTTCTACCAGAATCTCCTCGATGCGGGACAGCTCCACCACACCATAAAAGTCGACTGCAACTGCTCTCTGCAAAAATCTCTAGGTAGAATCTCTTGATTTTTTTTTCTTTTTATGCTTTTTGTGGTCCTCAAATATATTGATAGAGATGGAAATCAGGGCTCTATTTTCTTGTTTTTAGGGATTTAGGGTTTTTTAATTTGGGGATTTTGGCGATTTAAGGTCTCTCTGCTTCATTCAAGAATGATTATGCACCTTTAGAGAACCAGGTATTATTTTTTCTCTTCTACTTCCCAATCGATTGATTGTCTTCATTTGTTAGCTTACTAATGAGACCATCAAAGATCTCTATCTGCGTATGTCTCATATTCTCAGAAAACTGTGTTCTATCTACTCTTTTTTTTTTTCTTCTTTTTCCAAACAAGTCTCAGGACTAGACCTATCGATTGATTGTCTTCATTTGTTAGCTTTCATGATTCTGCTTAATAGGAAAACTAGAGATAGTCGAAAATAGGGAGAATGTGTTTGTGATGTTCATGATGCAGCTGAAGCGCTGATGTTGGTAATTTGAAACCGGTCCTTCGGCAGGGATGCTACCAGTTGATAAACCAACATGGGTGCTGGACTCTGTAGTTGCTAATGATAAATGCCATTGCTTGATGAAGCTTGGGCCCACAAATTAGACAAAAGAAAACTGCATCTCACAGGTTGGATTCTATATCTAACATGGATTCTATATGTTGGATTATATGTTCCCCACAGGTTTGGAGGTTTTGGAGACTAGACGCTTTCACAATCAGTTTGTATTTTATTGTTTTGCATTGGACATTTTTTCCTTTTATTTTCATTTTCTATTTGGTAGAAGGGGCATTGGATTTGTTAGTTGCATCTATGTGGTGTATATCAGGTCTTGCTTGACCCTATTGATTATGCTTTTATATCGTTGAGACTTGTGGGAGGTCTAGTCCGAGTAGAATGGCTAGCACTTAGTGCTATTCATCATACCAACAGAAGTTTACACAGGTAAATGAATTAATTTATTTAAATCCAACGTTACTTTGCTTCCGTTTTATCTAATTGGCAGATAAAATGATATGGTTGTTAGAATTGGCACAGATATGTCTTCATTTTTCCATGACAATCTTTTGGATTTTATGGGTGCCAACTATGGTAGTGAGTTCTGTTCTGAACAAGAGAATCCATAAAACATAATGCCATTTTGAAGTACCTATTAGTTTTTAGTAATCATCATCCCAGGCTCACACACACACATTTATTTTTGCTAAAGAAGCTGATCCTTAATCAATTTCAGTTTCTGTTGTTGGAAATATATAGGCCTGTAGAGATCCAAGATGGGGTCGATGATATGAGAGCTATAGTGAAGATCCAAAAGTTGTGGAGTCCATGAGAACAATTATTTCAGGTTTGTAGGAGAAGTTCCAGATGCAAACCGTGGTAGACCTTATGTTAAAGTGACACGACCCGAGCCCAAGATATAAATTAATCCGAAATTATCCCGAGTCGTGAATCATACTTACTCCCATGAACTTTAATCACATAAAATTCACAAGGGATATCATTTACACATTATGTGGAATATAAACAAATATACATTGCTTATGTATAAAACAAAAATTTATTTACATCATGAACAAAATTAATCACTTAAATATTTAAGTACAATGCAAGGATCAAGGTGTGAAAAGTTTTAAAATCACTTTCTACATGTTTTCTTTCTTCCAAAAGTAACATCAATTGTTTTCCCCTCATTTCCACTCTACTAATCCTCCTGGAGGAACCGGAGTGGTCTCCTCCATTGACGCTGAGGGTTCAGAAGGACCGGTATGAGCAGTTGTGCCTATAATGCCATCAATAATACTATGAATTTGACAATTCAGCAATGTATAAACAGATACATGATTTAACATGCTAATTCATAAATCTAATCTGTCTAAACAATGTTAGACCAATACAATTTATAACTTAATTCAAATCAATATGAGTCTTTCATAATTAGCAAAAACTACAATAGCATTTCATTTCAATTCAATTACCATCTTCCTCATAAGGAAGGATTACCATCTTCCATACGGAAGGATTCATATAATGTGGGATTTATCAATGTCCGGGCCAGGAACAACTTATATTACCACGGAATTCCGGAATACTCCCAAAAATCTGCTGCAGCAGTAACAGTTCTAAAGAGCCTACGTAAATCACTATGTAGTGCCAGACTCAATGAATAATTCAATTAACACTTTAATTCCGTTTAATTACAAATTTATGGATACAATTCAATGTACAATTTCAATTGAGTAATACTAATCATTCAGGTGTAATCCTTTGTTGTTTAATGTACATGTTATTTTCGATGGACATCACAATATATATGAATTTTGTACATTAAAGTCCCCTTAATTAACACCCATGGAGGTAAAACAATATTAACAGTCTTGATTAAATCAATAGGCTCATTTCTTACAATATAAAAACTAACCCCAAGTTCTATTAGTTCAGGTTAATCCACAATCCACTTTAGTCTGAAACCTAGGAATATAATTCCTAGAAAAATTCACATATCTTTTAAAACACACTTGATTGACCATTTAGTCAAACTAATTCCATTTCTAATTAATGATATAGAATGTAGCCACTAGCTTAAATTACTAAATCTTCTTAATTAAAAGAAGAAAAATCAAATTCTAATCAAGAAAATAACCTGACAATTTTCGTTTCAGGTTCGCTCGAGCGGACATAAGTTCGCTCGAGTGGACAATTCACAGAAAGTTGGTCGCTCAAGCGACCAACATCATTCTCTTAAGCGACGACAGACTATATCAGACAGAACCTTGTTCGTTCGAGCGGATATCCATTCGCTCGAGCGAACGCTCACAAATGACAGTTCGCTCGAGCGGACTCCCCGTTCTCTCAAGCGAATTCTATAGAATTCCAAATCCGAAATTCTGAAGAGTTCTTTCTCTTCATTCAAATCATCACACAACCTACAAATAACAAATATGGACTTCCTGTCCTCTCCTCAATCATCATTATACACAAACAACACTTCTACTTCATCATTTAAACACCATATACCCAATTCATTCATTCAAATAACATCCATATCTATGAATAACATGATTCATGAATCTAGTTCTCACCAAATCAAATGAAAACTACATCAATTAGCACTTAATCATTAATAAACTGATTATACTTGCCTTAATTTCAAATCCAAGACAAAAAACCCCTTTTGCTAGCTTGAAGTTTGAGATCAATTCTCCAAATTGAAAACCCCCCTTTTTTTAAACCTAACATCAAGAAAACCCCAAAACAAAATCCTCATAAGCTAATGAGCTTAAAACTACTACAAAACAGTTTACTAAAACTCAAAGGTTCTATCATCCTAAAGTTTTACTTACTTGCTGTTTTCCAGAGAAAACCACAGATTCTTCCAATTCCAACTTTAAAGAAATCAAGTAAGCTGATGAAGAAGATGATAACACCAAGTATTCTTGAAAATCTCATCCAAAATCCCTTGACAAGTATTCAACATAGAAGAACGAAGAAGAAACCAACGCAAACAGAGCTTCAGTTGTTCTGGAATGAAGTGAACCGACTAAAAATAGATTTTGGGCGCTTCTCCAATCCTTATACAAGTAATACTTGCATTTAAACCCCACTCATAACATTTATTTTCAGTTTAAGTCAAATGAAAGCCCATTTGACTCATTTGAGATCAAATGAAAACACGCATATTATAGAAATTAATACACTCATCGAGATACACATGTTGGTATTAAGTTTCACCACATTTAATGAAATACGTTAAAACTCATATTTACGAAAAAGTCCTTAATTCCACTAATTGGAGTCTAAATTCAATTCAATCAAGTTAATTCCTTTCAAATCCATTCCATTATGCATAATTCACTCAAATGAAACTAATTTTACTTATATTAATCATTAACCACATTTAACTTGATTAATCACGCTTAATTCACATTAATCTCGATTAATTAGAGTTAATCTTGATTAACTCGGGATAGGGTTTAACATAAAGATAGGTAGGGGCCTGTTGAGCCATCTAAATGTTTTTAATACATTTCAATGATTTGTGGAAATGTTTGATATCTAACAATGTGTTATTTATTGCAGTAAGCATGTTGCGGCCACTGCAAAGCATTATGTAGGGATCTTCGGTTTATATTTGGAAGAGCTTTGACTGCTGTTCACTGCACCAGAAATGGGAATTAGAAATGAAAAATTGAAACGGCTGAGACAAATAAATAGATGGTGAGTAGTAAGATTATAGTACAGACACATACATTTGAATGATTTGGATTTTAAAACATGCTTTCAGATTTGTAACAGATAAATAGATTCTTTGGGTGCCTGTTATATGAATGCCGTCTGTGTCGGGGCTATGCTCTGGTGCAGAATTACAATGAGATTAGAAGCTGTGACATCTTGGCACTTGTCAAAAGAAAGATGCATCTGTTGGCTGTCCTTGTTACTAAGATTAACAGTGGTGAAATGGAGACATGTTACAGGGACAGAGGATGCAGACTCAAGAGAGTTCGTTTTCTTTTACTTTTGCTAAATTGTTGTAATTGTTTATGGTTTTAATTGAAGTCTGTTTGTTGCTTTGTATGGTGAACATTTAAAACTTTCTTTTATCAAGAAGTTATGCACTTTTTTGTTATCAACACCAGTCAATCATCTACTTCTGCTACTATGCTTTAAGTCGGATTTCTTTTTGTTGTTGATTTTATGCGTTTCTTTTCAGGTTGTTGAAATAGCACCGGGGCGTATCTTATGTCCCTTAATGATACTCTTATGTGTTGGATGACTCAAGGGGCCGTATGCCTGACTGTAATGGTTGGTGTTTCACTTAGACAGTTGCAGCTCTCTGTGGGACAAACATTTGCCTTAGACGTGTGTACTTGCTAGTGAAGAGATTTTACTTGCTTCAGACATGTATGTTTCTTCAGCCAGCAATATGCTTAGAAAGTTAAAGGCACAACAAATGCGATGGGATGCAGTCTTTGGTTTTTATTTTTTTATAAATGAAGTGGATGAATTTAGTTAAAAGGTTAAACCTGGTGGATGTATCATGTATGGATATTCAAATATTATAAATTGTATATTTGAGTTCAAGTTAGTCTATTGAATTTAAATTTAGATTTTGTGAGTATTGGTGATTGTTTTTTTTATGAATGTGTATAGATGTGAATGCCATAGATTATGTTTTTTATTTATTTATTTATATATTTATTTATTAAATGCATTAGGTGGAATAATAAAAAAAATTGCTACTATAAAATTTTAAATTTTTTTTTTAATTAGGAATGGTCATGAACCTTGCCCAATTAGATTAGAACGGTTTTAAATGGTTCTGTGAATTGGAACAGTTCAAGAACACTTCTGAAACGGTTCACAAAACCGTTCCGGTATCTTATAAACTGGAACAGTTTTGGAACGCTTTCAGAACGGTCATGAAATTGTTCGAAGATAAACAGGAATGGTTCTAGAACATTCTTGGAACGGGTTAGTACCGTTCTGAAATTAAACTTTGGAACGGTACGTGACTGTTCCAAATTTCTAATTTCCGAACGAGTTCAAACCGTTTCAATTTATTTGGAACACCATATTTTGGGACGGGCTGTAACCGTTCCTAATATCAGTTTTTCCATTGCTCCTAAGGCTTTTGGCATTTTGGTTACGTCTAGAACAGTCTGATTGGGTTACCCTGATTAAAGGGTTTAGCCCTTCAAACAATGACTAGAAAAATATTGAGTGCATAATATATTAAAGTTATGGTCTATAATAGGGTTAGGATATTTTAATATTTTATTGTTTTCTGGAAGGACTCAGTCCATCAGATCAATCATCTAGATCACCACAGAATGTGCCCCCAACATTTCTAACCTTGCACCACTATGCGGTCCCGGACACCTAAAATGTATCCATGGAAGTATAGTCAGCAAACAGGATGTTTCCTTGACCATAAAACATTTGAATAGCCGAGATGGATTAGGTCCATCAGGGCTCCTGCGACAATTTGATTGAGTTTTCCTGTAGATGCCAAGTCATTACCCTATGTTTTATGAATTAAGGAAAATATAACAAAAAATAATTTGAATAAGTCCAAACATCTAATTTAAAGATCAAATATATAATCTTGCATATTATATGATGTTTAAGTCCAAATATTGGATCTAAAAAATATCAAGTATAAGTCTGAAATTACATTCAATGTTCCAACCATCACCTTCAAATCACTAACCCAAATCATAAACATCAATTATTTAAAAATAAATATCAATTAGTTAAAATTAAATCTATTTATTAAAAAATGCAGAATGCAAACAGCTCATCATATTATAATATATTAAAGACGTAGGCATCGATTTCGAAATTGGAGTCTAATTTCACAATTGATTGAGAAATTGGATCTCAATTTCAATTTTAAATTGCAAAATTGGAACTCCAATTAAGATTTACATTAAGAGTCCACTTTTGTTAACCTTCTTTAGGTGAATTTAAAATTTTAAAATATCAATTAAGGCCAGGAGATTAAAGAGTTTGGATGATGCACGAATTATTGGGAGATTTTTTTTTTTTTTTAACAAGTTTTGGGTATGGATTGATTTCTTCAAACTCGAAGCTATCCTTTCATCTACCTACCGTGAGATCTATCTATTCCAGCCCCACACCATGATTGTCAGAGATAGGAAGTAAACTGCTACATCGTGCCTTCTTATATATTTAAATTTTGATTTTAATTTTTACCTTCTCAATATAATTTAAACTAAATATTATTTAAAAATTATATTCTTTTTAATATTATAAATTACATTATCCGTGCTAAGCTTGGGCATCTTTTGCTAATACTTTTTAGTTTAAAACTTTATCAAATAAAAATAATCAAACTCATGTCCTGTCTCGTTTCCGTCTTGTCAACTTTGATAACTTATGCTTGTGGTATATCATGATCATCATGAGCATCATTTTCGATGTCAATGTCTTCAACCACAACATTTTTGACATCACCGACACCAAAAGGAAAATCCCGCATTTAAGAAAAAGCAGAATCTAGACTTATCACACAAACTGATTTTTTTCAAAATTGAAGTATAAAAACATAAATTATCATTAGTATTATAAAAGTACCTCATCTCATTGCAATACTGGATCTTCAACCTCAGTGATCCATTCTTCCAGTGGATCTTCTAACATAATATTTTGAATGCCTAATGGATCATATTGATATCTTTTCAATTGATGTTCTCTTAGAAGTAAATTATAGTGAAAGTACACTTTGTCATTTAATCTTTTCCATCCCAGCCTCTTACGCTCTCTGAATTTGATCGAATGTGCTCCAATTGCGATTCCAATCAGAAGATCTGCATTTTTGGCTTAGCACTCTTACGGCAATACGATTCAACTAAAGACAAGAAAATCCATATTGTGGCCACCATGCCTTTAAGAATAAATTCATTATTAGATAATAATTCACATTAATGTGTTAATAGTTAATAAACGAATAGAGCTATTAATGATACATGAACCTGGTCCTAATGTTGTTCTATTACCGATTGCAAAGTCTGACCTGTAATTATATCTAGCGGAAACGTGGTCCGAAATCTAATATAAAAAACTTAAAATGGTCATATAAGATGATTATTAGTCATTTAATAAATAAAAAAGAAACAATTTGGCATTTTATTAAGTTTGTAAAAAATAAAGGGAGCAATTTTATAAGTCAATAATTAGAATGCTACTTACCCCAAGTGATGCTGTAACCCTCTTTTGCTCACTGGGCAAATAAACAACCTGCTCCAGAAGACTAATGAAGGATCGAAAGTATAAAATATTTAGAACATGCAATCGTTGTTGAAGCGTGTGATACATGAGGAGCTATTGACCAATGATGTGATGGTGTTACCCCGGTATTCCTTGAAATATTGGAATTTGGAAGATCCTAACCCTCCAAACTCTGTCCAGCAAACATATTGCGAAGTAAAAATCAAACAGCTACAACGACTGAACAACTACCAGATCGATCCCTTTTATGACTTTGTTCATTACCTAAACATGGATGCTTGTTGCTACTACTATAAAATTAATGGCTTATTGGCATTAGTGACAAATATGTTAGTACGATGATGATAGTTTATTATAAATCTAAATGGGCTCTGTTCTCTCGTGCATGATATCTGGAAGACTAAGTAATGTAAAAAATGGATTTTGGGGGGCAAAGCTACCATACAGCGGCGTTGCATCATACTATGATACAGCGCTTGGCATATGCAAGTGGGTGGGGCCAACCCTTAAGAAATCTAATCCATTCATTGGTTCTAACACCCACTGTGGGATATACATATAAAATATTATTCAAATCAACAATATGCACAACGTTGGATTAACTAAATCTTGAACACATGATTTAATTTTATTAACTTTCTCTCTCTTTCCTTATGGAAATAGAAGTTGGGCACATATTTAAAATCAATATGTCAATCTAACGGTAGGCCCCAAGAAAAACATAATGAAGTTATATATGCAAAGAAAAGGATGTGTGTAAAAGATGATGGATGGATTCGATTTTTTAAAAGTGGGCCCCACCCACTTGCATATGCCAGGTGCTGCATCATATTAAGATGCAGCACTGCCGTATGGTAGATACCAACTTAAAAAATAATACCAGGAGGTCAGGAACACTTAAAAATAATACCAAGAGGTCACGAACAGTCTTGCTCCACTAGCCATACATCTCCCTATATATATGGGTCTGTCTCTATACATAATTCTCATCCCCAAGCATCTCATCTTCATCTTTACTTCAAGACAATGAAGATGATTGTTCACATCCTTGCGGTTCTCTTCATTTCCATCGCTTCCTCACTTGTTTATGCCTACGATCCTAGTCCTTTACAGGACATTTGTGTTGCTGATTTAAACTCAAAAGGTTTTGCATTTTATTTTAGTTGGGCTAAGTTGTTCATGCAAATTCAATACTTTTGCTTGGATATAATACAATGGCTAAATTTTGATTTTGCAGTGTTGGTAAATGGGTTCGTTTGCAAAGCCATAGAGAAGTCCACAGCGGGCGATTTCTTCTTCACGGGCCTAGACAAACCGGGCAACACAACGAACTACCTTGGGGCTAATGTGACCAAGGTGTTTGTAAACGAGGTGCCGGGACTCAACACTCTTGGCATCTCCATGGTCCGCGTAGACTATGCGCTTGACGGAGTGAACGCTCCCCACTCCCATCCGCGTGCTTCAGAGATACTGACGGTGCTCGAAGGGACGCTTTACGCGGGCTTTGTTCTTTCCAACCAGAACAATAACACCCTCATGAGCAAGATCCTTAAAAAGGGAGATGTGTTTGTCATCCCAAAAGGATTCATTCATTTCCAAGCCAATATTGGCCACATACCTGCTGTAGCCATTGCCAGTTTCAACAGTCAGAACCCAGGTGTTATCACCATTGCTAATGCAGTATTTGGATCGAAGCCGTCCATCTCCGACTATACTTTAGCCAAGGCCTTTCAAGTGGACAAGAAAGTAATTGATTATCTCCAGGCCCAGCTCTGGGTGGCCCCATAACAAGCAGTCCACGCTTCTTTGTTTACTACTATCTTAAACCCAAATAAATGGCAACTTGTCAGTTTGCATCACATGCTAGGTTATCTTTCTTAAACCCAATATATATATATATATATATATATATATATATATATATATATATAAATGGCTACATGTCTGCTTGCATCTCATAGTGAGGTTATAATAAATGAATTTTGTCAATGTGCTAGTTTTTTTAGTTGACTCTTTTCGTTTGTTTACCAATGGAACTGAAAACAAGATGGAAATGTTAAAGCAAGGCATAACCCCGGAGATGATTCGTTTAATGGTCGCTACAATCCTTCAACCCACCTGATTTCAAGGGTGTGTATGGCCAATTTTCGCCGGGACCTTACAATTGTGGGCCTGAAGAGTTGTGCCCTGTATATGAAGATGAGAAAGCTTGATGGCTAGGATTCTTTGATAGTAAGTTGAACAATAAGATAAATGCGTAATGCAAAATCTTTGACAACTCAAACATTGTATGAAATATTTACATACAATTGCAATTATCAGAATGTGCAACCTGTACACGACGAAGCGGGCATGTTTTTTTGCACAAGGAATAGGGTGGGATAAAATTAAATTAAAGTTAAATTATGGAAAAAGTTTAAAAGAAGGGGTTTGAGACTTAAGTGCAAGGTCTAGATGACAAAAAGGTTACCCCTCCCCATTTTGACATTTGATGCCTTTTAAGAGTAACTTTTTTTTTTGTTATTTAGAACTTTTAAGAGTAGTTTTCGGTCATTTTTTGTCTTTTTTTTATTTTTAACTCCATCTTGACAAATTTCAGCGCGTGCCTGGGCTCACATGTGCGGCCAATTCCATCAAAGGAACCAAGCTTGCCAAGTAAGGACAGTAACCGTCATAAAACACAAAAATTTGCAATTGAAGAAGAAATATATAATCATACACTTTAAATCCATCAAAGGTAGTCAAATCAGATCTACAGCAACAAGGATAACGATAGATCTGAAAAACACAAATTAACTCTCAATAAACATTCATAGTTGGCTTGCACCAAGAAAACCTTAAATCAATCGATTCATCTATTCGTCGGAGAATTTATCATTCTTCCATTTATATCTAAACCTTTTATTTTCCCATAGTAAAAAAAAAATCACAAATGACATCTGATTCTCAGTACAAGCTTATGATAAACGTAAACAAATTGATACATTGTGTATAAATGAATATGCAAGCCAAATAATCTTCTTAATTAAACATAGCCCGAAAGAAGGTAGAATCATAGCTTGTGTCTTGGTAGTTTTTTCTGTTTAAGACTTAGGGGTCCACCCAGAACTGGGCCTGGAGATAATCAATTACTTTGTTGTCCACTTGGAAGGCCTTGGCGAGAATCTTGTGGGAGATCGGTGGCGTTCGATCCAAAAACAAAGTTAACTATGGTGATAACACTTGGGTTCTGACTGCTGAGAACAGCAATGACTACAGCAGGTGTGTGGCCAATATTAGCTTGGAAGTGAATGAGGCCAATTGGGAAGACAAATACATCATCCTTGTTGAAGACCTTGGTTATGAGGGTGTTATTGTTCTGGTTGGAGAGGACGAAGCCGACGTAGATAGTCCTTTCAAGGACTGTCAATATCTCTATGGCACATGGGTGCGTGTGAGGAGGGTTCTCTCTATAAGGAGCGAAATCTATGCTAGCCAAGGAGATGCCTAGGGTGTTGAGTCCGGCTATCTGGTCAACAAACACTATGGTCACTTTGGACCCAACAATGTTCGATGTGTTGGCCGGTTTGTCTAGCCGCTCAAAATGGAAATCATCTGCCTTGACTAGCTTTGGGTCCTTGCAAGCACGCCCATTCAAAAACACTGCAATATAAATGTAAGCATATGATCTTAGTCCAAGCTAAAGTATTGAATTTGCAGAAAAACATATATATACTACGTCAAAGCTGCTGAATACCGATGCTAGGACTTTGGTTTTACCGACTTCATAGGACAGTCATTTTTCCACGACGGACTATTAATTTTCCCGACGGCCCTTAAAAGTCGTTAACACGGAAATGGAATCAAAAAGTCTACTTGGACAAACTTTTTGGACAGAATTTTGGACAAACCATATGGTATGACTTGAATATCATAGGGGATATTCAGAACAGTGACTGTTCAAATGAACAGATGCATCTCTTCTTTGGACACATCCTTTCAACTGCGAAAGGACACACCACTTAAGGACACATCCCATTTGAAAAAGGAAAATTTTATAAAATAAAATTTCTTTAAAAAAAAAAGGGTAGTGGGCCGAGCCAGGCCCAACTCGCGCGTGAAGCCCAAGCCCACGCCCAGGCCCGGTTCAGGGCGGGGTGGGGCGCGCTTGTGTGGTGGTGACCCCACCTTGGTCTTGGTCCTGGTCCTCCCTCCTCCATAAAAGTGAGATACCCCTTGGGGCTCATCTTATACTACCAAGGTAAGTGTATTTATACTCAAGGAATGTTTTGCTCCCAAGCAATGTGGGAAGTAAGTTCATCACTTCCTTTTGTTTCCATGTTTAACATGTTCAAGTAGTGGTGTTTATGAGGTAATTTCTCATTCACTCCTTAATGGATTAGAGCAACCCAATACATGTCTCTAATATACTCATGGAGTAGATTACATACCCATGTATTTCCACCTAAAAAGATAAGTGGGTCCCACTTAGTTTTTAGCTCAAAGTTTACAAAAATAGTGGTTCTCTAGGCCATTTTCCAACAAGAATATAATGGTTACAATTTGATTTTGCAGTGCTGGTGAATGGGTTTGTCTGCAAAGCCATAAAGAAGATCACGGCAGGTCATTTCTTCTTATTAGGCTTCGACAAACCGAGCAACACCATGAACAAAGTTGGGTTCAATGTGACCAATGCCCCTGTAAACCAGCTACCGGGACTCAACACTCTTGAGGTCTCTTTGGTTCGCTTAGACTTTGCACCTTTTGGGGAGAACCCTCCTCATACACACCCACGTGCACAGAGATACTGACAGTCCTCGAAGGGACGCACTTTGTTGGCTTCGTCCTCTCCAACAAGAACAATAATACCCTGATAACCAAGGTCCTTAACAAGGGAGATGTGTTCGTCTTTCCAATAAACCTCATTCACTTCCAAGCCAATATTGGTCACACACCTGTTGTAGCTATTTCCGGTCTCAGCAGTCAGAACCCATGAGTAATCACCATTGCTAACTCCGTGTTTGGATCAAACCCACTCATCTCCGACGATATTCTGGCCAAGGCCTTTCAAGTGGACAAGAAAGTAATTGATTATCTCCAGGCCCAATTCTGGGTGAACACATAACAAGCAGTCCATGCTTCCTAAAAAAAAAGACCTAAATAAATGACTACTTTTCAGTTTGCATCCTATACTAGGTTGTCTATCTTAAAGCCATATATAAATGGCTACACATCTGTTTGCTTCTCATATTAGATTATAATAAATGAATTTTGCCTGACAAAAGACTCAAGATCTCCACTGTGTACTTTTTTTAGTTGTCTCTTCTCCTTTTCTTACTTAAAGAAGTGAAAATTAAGGTGAAATGCTAAAGCAAGGCAAACTCCTATGGTATTAATGGTGGCTCTAATTATCTAACCTGTCCGATTTCAGGGTGGGAATAGCCATTATACAGCACAAACAATCGTTGGCCTAAGGACCTGTGACAAGTACATGAAGATGGGAATGCTTGATTGTCAGGATACTTTGATTCTAGGTTGAACAGTAAGGAAAAGTCATAGTGTACTCAAAAAGCTTGTGATGGGACTATCATATATTCATAGATCTAAGTTTAAGGCATACCTGATGCCAAGGAGATATGGTAGCCTATGATGTATAGATACGGTATGAACATGGGAAAGACACATTATAGATACGGCGGAAACACTAATTTTATACATAAAAAGTCAAGTATGGATATGATATGACTAAATACGTTGTTCATTTTAAAATATCAATGCATCATAGATGGTAAGTCTGCGGTCTAGATCCTTGCTCAGGAACTTGAATGTCCTGAATGGCCCACAATAATTTTACCATTATTTCTCTTGTAATGGCGATGGAGACTTACTTTTTCGTAAGAGGCTAGAGGCGGGACCAGGTCAATTCCCTTATTTTTGAAACTTGCGTAAGATCAGTTATCCTCGAGTAACCAAAATATGAAGATATGGGATTGTTAAAACAAAACCAAGGATAATGGTAAGATGGGTTTTGAAATGTAGAGGAAGCTGTTGTTGAGACCATATTCCAAGAATTCCATCAAGGCAAAGCGATAGTGCAAAAAGTTTGCCATCTCAAAAAACTTGTGGTGTGTATGCAGACCAGTTTAACTAGAGTACAGGTGGAAAAAAGCCAATGAAGAAATTCTAATAATCTAGTTTCAACTAATTTTTTATTTGAAACTCAGTTCCAATGTGTTGGAAATTTTCAAAAATAAGAAATCCAAAGTTTTGATTTTATTTTCTTGGAAAGCACTTTTCGTATTCATGCATTTTTTTCATGTAGAAAAAGTAGAGAATCCATTTCTTATTTGAAAACTTGCCTTCTTTTACATGCAGCACACATCAGATATGTTGTGGAGGAAATAGTCACTTTTAAGTGATCCCTCAACTTACCATATTAGTATATTAAGAGACTTGGACCTAATTGGTAGACTTGGGCTTCGAGTTTAAAGCAAGACATAAATTGAAACCAGGACAAACAACTTGATTCGCACCATCATTATGTGGACGTACCTTGAATCTTTCATTTTCTATTTTATTTATCACAGATCAGTCCCACCAACATCAGCACAATGGTCATGAATTAATTTGTGGGATCATCTTATCAGCCTCAACAAGTTCTTTGCATATAGTAATCAATCTGTATATCACCATTAGTGGCCACCAGACTAAGGAAGTGAATTCATACTCCCAAGGGCCCTCTCATGGATCATGGTAAAGAACAGAAGCAACCCAGCCACTGAAATTACGTGAATAAAGACTTTGCTGCAGGATCTTGGTGCTTTTTCCCCTTTTTTGGCCTGAAGCCCCAACCCTGTAATGTAAATAAGAGGACGAGATGCTGCGGGGGAAGCTTGGTTGGTTGGGTTGACTTTCATTTTGTTACAGTACATGTTGTACCTAAAGAAATGAAGATATATTAAGCAAAGGATTATCTATCTACGTGACCTGGTCTTATGGCATTATCTGCTGTGCAAACTCACCAAAGTTGGTCTGATCTTTGACCTTGCAAAACTGTATTGCAACAGTTCTTATCTTATTGTAACAATCCTCATTTTGAGAACTCCTGACCCATCCATCCTTAGATATAACTACAGAACTACTCTTGCGGAAACTTCAAGCAAGAGAGTGATTTCACCTTATGGTTTACATCCTTTTGTGTAAATCTCAACTCTGATCAACTGTAATGGCAAAGAAAAAGACGACCGTTGCTTCAGGTAACTCACGTTATCCAAAGACATCATCAACCTTCATTTTTTTCATCAACGGAATCACCTGCTACAACGGGCCATTTGTCTTTTAGCACGTGATAGGAAAATAGGATTTACATATGTAATATTTATATATTCAAGTGTTACACATGTGAAGCACCTTATAATGTTTGTCAAAATTTCCATTTTCACATGTATAAAGGACTACATCTAACGGTAAATGTTGCACAGATTTTTTCACATTTACATAGATTTTCCAAAATCCATGAAGAAGTAAGATAAGAATTTTACCTCTCAGTTGAAATTAGCCATGTAAATAAGATGAACGGTCTGGATCTAGAACTTTAGGCCCACATAAGTACAAAAAAATTAGATTTATAGAGTGTGACTTTTTAACAAATTACTCACATTATATCAAGATAAAGATAATTAGATTCAAGATATTCGGGTTTATTAGTTCAATAAATAAATTGAATGGTTTGATTTAATAGTATGCGGCCCACATATATAAAGGCTGTTTATGGGGCCACTTTCATATAATCATGTGAATTTCCCAACTGTGGACTGTACAAGCGAATTTTTGGTGTGTGGGTGTGAATTATTTTCACAAATGGATGAGGAGGAAAATGACATGTAAATGGGCGCATTTACTCACTATTTTCTCACTTCATATTTTTTGGGCATGCAAGTATAATTGATCGTAGACAAGAGTGACTCATGCACATGTAACTCATTTACATATATAAAAAAGTGCAAACAAGTGACCACTAAATTCACGTTGATCCAAACAGACTGTTGCAGGAGTAAGATTCACCTGAGGCTGTAGCTCCCACTGAATAAGCCATTTACGGCTCTATGATCACATAGATTAAAGTTTGTACGTGAACGTGAACGATAGGTCATTTTAAGGACTTAATTATTCTTTGATTGAATGTACAGGTCCACTTGTACCCAGAGGCATTTGTGCCGCAGTCATTGCTAGGGCCCTTAAATGAATTAAGTCAGATAAAGTCAAGAGTCACAATGAAGCATACCTGGAGTACACTACTTAAACCAAACATGTTAGAAATTGGCATCATTCTGTGTTGTGATCTAGGACCTACGAGAAGAGATCAATCACGCACAAGAAGACAAGAGATTTACGGACAAGAGATTTACGAGGTTCGGCTTTTGGCCTACGTCCACTATGCAATCAGAAGAGGTTATACATCCTAGAGACCCTGAGTCTCTATTTATAATATCAACCCCAAACCTTATTACACCCAAAAATCAACTTCTAATCATAGTAGGCCTACTATAATAGACCTACTTCTAATTAGAGTATAACTTGGGCAATCCGGGCCCGGTGAACCAAGACTTACTAATTTCTATTGAGCCATACTAATTAACAAATCTCCACCTTGGCGAACATTGAAGCTGATCATCATGCACAAAACACGTCTCACCGTCTCCACCTGCCCCTGAGGGCACTTAGGTACTGATCACATTGATCAAGTCCAAGCAATGCTTGAACTTGAATTTAACCCATTCCTTCATGAATGCACCAAATCGCTTGCACCATTGTCCAGAAGCTTGCTTCGACCCGTACAATGATTTTTTCAAACTGCATAAATGATTAGGAACCTTTGTCTGCACTCTACCTGCACAAGAAGCTTCTTCATCTTTCTCGTAGAACCGTTTGCATCCGATGGCCTGATCTTCCTCATCAAGAGACTCCATCTTTTCAATCATAGTTGCTGTCTGTTGACTACTTTTCAGCCCTTCCATTAATTCAAGAGACTCATTCGTCAATGCGTATGCAACCATATCATCATGGCCACTGTCTGATGTCGACGCGTACGTCGTCATATCCTTGAAACCGTATCTAACTGGTGGTTTCCTTTCTCTCTGCTGTCTATCCATCTGCTCCATTTGCGGCTCTATCCGCTGCTTCTGCTGCACAGTCTGACTATCCCATGTATCCCGGGAGAAGTCAGATGCACTCTCCTTCCTCACTAGGATGTCTGACTCCACCTGAACGGTGTCACTGCTGCTACCTACTTTTGTCTCCTCCACCTGCTTTCTCGCTTCGAGTAAAGCATCCTCATGAAATGTAACATCCCCGTTGATGATAATTCTGGGTGAATCCTGATCGGTACAACCAAAGTCCCACATCGGCTAGAAATGAGAAAGATCATGGGCATATAAGTTGGACTAAGTACTCCATTGGTATGTGGCCTTTTGGGTAAAGTCCAAGAGCAAATCCATGAGGGCTTAGGCCCAAAGTGGACAATATCATACCAATGTGGAGTTTGTGATGGTCCACAGTTTCTAACAAGTGGAATCAAAGCACCCAGGCTCAGACATAGCCAGGAGAATCCTTGGATTGCCGAACAAAGGTGGTGGGCCCCGGTGATGCAATTGGTGGATTCGTGGTGAGGCTCTCGAGTTGACTCTCCTCGATGGAGCGGACGGATGGATGATCGTTTGAGGGGAGGCCCGGTAAAAATATCCAAAAGAGATATGGTCCTTTGTTTGAGGGGAGGATTGTTGGGAATGTGCAACCAAAGTCCCACATCGGCTAGAAATGGGAAAGATCATGGGCATATAAGTTATACTAAGTACTCCATTGGTATGAGGCCTTTTGGGTAGAGTCCAAGAGCAAATCCATGTGGGCTTAGGCCCAAAGTGGACAATATCATACAAATATGGAGTTTGTGATGGTCCATAGTTTCTAACAATTCTGATTAAATGTTCATATTTTCTAAGAGCTGGACTCTTTATTGGCATTCATGTGATGATAAGACATTTTACGTCACTCATGCATCCAAGCAATGGCCTCCGCAATTATTACTTGTAACAAATACCCATATTTGTTCCACAAACAACGTGCTCCAGAACACTAATGAAGGATGGGAAGTATAAAATATTCGGAACAAGTAATTGTTGTTGAAGCATGGGAATGGTTACATGAGGAGCTATGATTTGGTAATCTAGACCAATGATCCGATGGGGGTTCCACGGTAATCCTTTACATTGGAAGATCCTAACCCTCCAAACTCTATTCAGCAAATATTTAGTTAAGTATAAATTAATGCTATGGTCCATATCCAACTGAAAATAGGCCAAAGATCGAACGGTTTGGGTCTTTCAATATGGGAGATTCTTGAAGAGGGCTGCATCCGAAATGAGGCTGATCAGATCAATAATCTAGATGACCCATTAACATGCTCCAATGTCCTTTTGTCTGAACCATTGTGCGGGCACCTAAAATTGCATGAACTTACAGTATATTATGTAGAAGAGTTGACATCCTTAACCGTTAAATATTTGAGAAGTAGAATTGGATTAGGTTAATAAGGACTTCTGCTGCAATTTGATTTGAGCAAAGATGAGTGCTTTCTGTAGGTAGTCATCCTTGCCATACGATTCATGATTCATGACTTACCAAACTTATTTCATTGTCTCCCTTCCAACCTTAAATGATTCGTTAGAAGAGAGCAGCTACAACAACTGAGTAACTAACAGATCCCTTTGATGACTTTGTTCATTAAAGACAATGCTAGTACAATGATAGTTCTTTATGAATGGATATGGCTCTGTTGACAATACTTGACATTCATGAATATTTCAAAGACTAGTGATATAAAAAATGGATTTTGGTTGAAGCAGTTAGAGAATGACAGTGGCTTAAGCAATAAATTGACAAAAGTAGTCATTCCCTATCGCATTTAAAAATATCAAGAACAGTCCTGCTAACAATATCCCTATATATATATATATATATATATATGGGAATGTTCATGTGCATCTATTCCTCACCATAGGGTGAGGGACACTTACATAAATGGGGATTTTCAAGTACAAAAGTGATTTTTCAAGTACATAGGTGAGGTACACTCCCTTGTCTTCATGTGCAAAAGTGAAAAGTGCCCCTTCATCCTATGGTGAGGGATAGATACACATGAATATTCCCCATATATATATATATATATATATGGGTCCTCTGTATACTTAATTCTCACCCCACCCGCGTGCCACGGAGATACTGACGGTGATCGAAGGGACGCTCTACGTGGGCTTTGTCCTCTCCAACCAGAACAATAATACTCTCATAAGCAAGGTCCTCAACATGGGAGATGTGTTCGTCTTCCCAATACGCCTCATTCACTTCCAAGCCTATATTGGACATACACCTGCTGTAGCCATTGCAGGTCTCAACAGTCAGAACCTAGGTGTGATCACTATTACTAATGCAGTGTTTGGATCGAAGCCACCTATTTCGGACTATGTTCTAGCCAAGGCCTTTCAAGTGGACAAGAAAGTAATTGATTATCTACAGGCCCAGTTCCGGGTGGCCCCATAACAAGCGGTCCACGCTTCATTATTTGCTGCAATCTTAAACCTAAATAAATGGTTACTAGTCAGTTTGCATCACATACTAGGCTATCCATCCAAAACCCATATTCAAATGGCTACTTCTCTGTTTGCATCTCATACTGAGATTATAATAAATGAATCTTGTCGGTCTAAATGTGCTGATCTTTCTAGTTGGCACTTTAACTTTGTTTACTAAAAGAATGGAAAAAAAAAAAGCGAAATTTTAAAGTGAGGCATAACCTCGGAGAAGGGTAGGTGAAAAATATGATTAGTATAGTGGTGGCTACAATCCTTCAACCCACCCGGTATCAAGGTGGGTATAGATCTGTGCCATGTATACGAACATGAGAAAGTTTAGTGGGTAAGATTCTTTGAGAGTAAGTTGAACATTATGGTAATGTAAAATGAGTACCAACTCAAACGCGGTGTGGAATATCTACAAACCATTGCTGTTATTGAACTGCGCAGTCGGTACACAGCCGAGCTCTTAAAGATCCAATCTAGGGGTGGATAAAGATTTGATGAGAGTGGAATTGAGCCTGGTGCTAGATTAGGGGGAAATGAGAGTATGAAAGGACCTACGCTATTCAAAAGTGCTTGTAAATGTGCCCTACACAGCTAGACTGCATATACTGTTACTCGTTGGAGAACCCACACAAGTAGGAAGAAGAAGCCCACAGAAGCGGGAAGAGTGGCATCCCTAAGCAGCAGGGTGATATGTGGGGTTACCTACCAACTGAGCAACCATTGCTGAAGCATAGCTTATTTAAACAGATCCTAAAAGAAGAAAGGATCATAGGTTGAGTCCTGATAGTATTTTGTGTTAGACGTAGGAGTCAGGGGGGTCAACCCAGAAATGGGCTGAAGATAATCCATTACTTTCTTCTCCACTTGCAAGGCATTGGCAAGAAAAGGGTTCGATCCGTATATAGAGCTTGATATTGTGATTGCACCTGGGTTCTGACTGCTTAGACCTTCGATGCTGCACAAGAAAATGTTACCAAGTCATTTTTTAAAACTTAACCTAGTCATTATATGGATTAAGTCTTTTCTGACGATGTCATTTCCTTCAAATTACAACCATCATATATTCTTTTATATTCCTGCTTCCTAGTCTTTGTTTGTAATTATACTCGGTCCGCAATTATATACTTCCTTTGTCTCCTTAAAACAGAAACATTTACGTCGTCATGTTGTGTAGGGGAAGGCCCAGACAGACAGAGAAGAGACAAGGCATAGGTTATTATTAGAATCTTAATTAGTTCACAAACTCAATTTGCCCTGACTAAGCTAAATTGACTTGACTAAAAGAATAGAATAGAATGGGTTTGACCAACTCTTCTACAAACTCAGTGTAATTCACCTCAAGCTACTCAACCGATGCCTTTTGAGCCAAAGATTTAAGAAATACATGGTTAATACAAGTTCATTATATTATAGTAATTGAAATATCTAAACTTAAATCAGCACTACGGATTCCTGCTACCTGCAATGAAATATTAGTTTGTCACAACAGAAATGAAATATCGGGATTTGACTATTCAATGACCCCTTTAGACACTCAATCACCAAATTCATAACTAAAAGTCATCAAATGTCACTACAGTCGTTTGACCCTGGATCCCATGTTGGGTTTTGAGTTTTTAAAAACCCATGATATCATGGGATCCAGGGCTAAAAAGTGAAAAAAAAATTGTACCAGCGTCAAACGACTCCGGTGACATTTAGTGACTTTTAGTCATGAATTTGGGGATTAGGTGTCTAAGGGGTATTGAATTGTCAAATCCCCTTGAAATATTGGTGTTCTAGACTTCTACTGGAGCATAAAGGGGAAAAAAAAAGAAGAGGATTTTACTGAAAAAATCCTAAAATACAGTCATTTATCCCAAAGAGTCTCAGCAAAATATGCAGCACTAATGGAGTTTGTCAGTACTAATTTGATTTTTTTTTTTTTTAAATCTGAGGTAAGTGACGCTAGCGTCACTATGTTTCTAACGATAGTGACGCTAGCGTCGTCGTTGTGGCAAAAACCCAATCTTTCTATCTATTCAATTTCAATCAACCAAATAATGGGGTTTCTAAAGCTCCTCTTCGTCATCTCCTTCTTCTTCCATTCTTGTATGGCAGCCAGAAAACTAACCGCCTTAGTCCAAGACCAACCCATGCTTTTACATTACCACAACGGTCCACTTCTCAGTGGAACCATATCTCTCAACCTAATTTGGTAGAGCTCCTTCAAGCCCTCCCAACAAGCCATCGTCACCGACTTCCTCACCTCCTCTCATCTTCATCTCAGAGCCAGCCATAAGTTGCCATGTGGTCGAAGACCACTGAGAAATACTACTCCCTCGCCCACACCAAATCCAGCAACAAGAAGCCTTTCATTGTCACCATCGGCAAACAGATCCTTGACGAGACTCAATCCTTGCTTATCCAAATCGAAGATACCTTACATAAAACCCACCTTCTTGAAATAGAAGAGATAAATCTAACTGAATCTATACTAGTAATGGATTTCCCACTGCTGGTTCTAGATATCAAAGGTGCTAAACCAGTTACCTTACACCTCTTCACCAAAAGAAAAAACACAAGTGTCAAAACTATGTGATGACGCTGCGAAACGTGGTGATACCCTAAGAGAACAGGACAACATAGTTCAAGATCGTGTGTAAGGTCTATGACCTTGGGTCAGTTTGGGCCCAATATCCGACCTGACCCGTTTAAATGCATATTTATTTTAATTAATTGTATTTTAGATATTTAAGTGGGTTTAGATTTTGTGCGAGTTTCTTTTAGTATTAGAATAGTATCTGCGAAGTTTCGTGCGATTCGGAGTTCGTTTGATCATAGTGGGGGGGGGTAGATTGCAATTTAGGGAAAATTGAGTGTTTTCCGAAATATTCCAAACGCCGTATTTTTGGGTTCGTTGGAAAGATCTCGTCGAATAGATCAGTTTTGCCTCTTGACTCGTCGCGATCCGATGATCAGAAGACCTTCAAGTGGCCCATTCTTTACCGGGCCCACTTAAGGGATAATTAAGTCTTTTTCCCCTCCCTCTTCTTCTTAATCGATGTTGAACCCTAATCTTTTATTCTATTCTCTGCAACGAAGAATAGACAGCAGCCCAGTTTCTTCTTCTTTCTTCCTCAAGCCAGAACTCCACCCAAGAAAGCTCCTTTCGAAGATCTGATCCGGTAGATCTCAATCTCTTCCTCCCCTCTTTCTTTCGGTACAACTTCCGGTAAGCTTCCTCTCTTTTCATATTTTCTTTAATCTTCCTTTTGGTTAGATTTAGGTTAGATCTGAATTATTTTCTTTCCTTTGTTATTCCTGGTATGTTAGGTTTCGTTCTGTCGGGTTAGATTTATGATTTGGGGGTAGAAAGGCTTCTCATCGAAAGTCACCCATTTCTGATATTTCTTCCGGTTGAGGCAAGTAGATTTGCAATTACATATTAAACATGCTTGTTGTTATATTTGACTGTTGTACACATTCTGTAGATTAACCCTTTTAATTCCAAGCATGTTCCTGTTTAATTTGAGAAATGTATATTAGGTTAGAATCTTGTAATTGAATGGAATTGGTAAAAATTGGGGGTAATCGAATGCATGGTTGGAATGAGGTTAGAATGGATTTTTGGAGAGAGCAAGAGGTTTTTCTGATGTAGAAATGGCCTCTGGAAAGGTCTGAAAAGAGAAGGAGACAGATTGGGTTTGGAACAGTTCAGAAAAACCCTCTGAACTCGCGTTTCCCGTGCAGGCCGGTCGACCGCGGCTTTGGCCGGTCGACCGCGCTAACTGGCCGGTCGACCGGGCCCCTTCAGCCGGTCAACCGGGGACACAACCCGTGAGCCGGAAAAGGTTCCGGTTAGAAAACCAGAGAGATGGTTTTCGCGGGCCTCTGTAGGTCGACCGGGCCCACCTGGCCGGTCGACCGAGCCCTTTGGCCGGTCGACCGCGCCTATGCAGCCGGTTGACCGGGGACACTGGCCGGTCGACCGCGTCTGTGCAGCAGGTCGACCGAGGACACCTTGTTGGTCAACTGCGGGCTACCCTAATGGAACTAAACATGCCTTGTTTCTTTTGGATGGAAACTAAAACTCAGGTTTGGGTCTTAGATGTTGGAAACCATGAACCTAATATCACTTGACCATAAATGGGAATTAAATCGAATCACGTTGCTTGGTGTGAATTCGATGGTTGTCTAGGTATTCGGGTATTACGTGTATTGTAACCGATTGCATATGGAAACTGAAGCGACCAATGCCTTACATTATTGTACACCAAGGGATTTCCCTCGTAGCATTGTCGATCTGAATTCCATATGTACTCTGTTAGGATATGTTGGATACAGGGATGACAACATTTACTTAGGAATGGATTGTAACTTCTCTTTGATTCATGAATCGTATCCGTTGTAAATTTACCTTGTACACTCTTGACATAAAATACCTAATTAAAGGTGAAACATAGATTCTTATAGAATTAGGACTTGGACCTGACTTAGAATGTATCGTAGGAACCTCGTCTTGTATGATAAACTTGACTGGCTAGAAATGAAAGGGGGTTATCACGTGTTGGAAATTTTGTATTGTTTTGATGAGATAACTCCAGGATCTTGTCTTGTACATTGGAACTAGCCAGACTTGCTTGTCTTGTTTGTCCTCGTGTCAGAACCACTTTAGGATTTGTTTGCATATCATGGCCATCTGCAGTATGGGGTTTAAAATGACGAACCGGTTACTCGGTTGTCGGGGATGGGCAGTCGGCGTAGGACGGCGTCCATGGCGTAGAATAGCTGGGAGCGGGCATTGGACCGTGCTGCTATTCCCAGGACCGGGAGCTAGGATCCTACTGGAGCCGGACTTTGGTATCAGTAGTCTTGTACTTGTACGGACTTGTATGGATTGTTACTGGTACCCCGGGAGGTGGCATAGGACATCCTCGGAGTCTCCCTCTTGTCTTGCTCTTGTTTTGCATTGCATGGATAGTGGTTATTGTTAGATGATTGTTAGGAATTCTTGATATTGACTCCACTTATACATATTCTCGCTTTATGCCTAGACTTGCTATCATTGTATTCTCATGATGATTACCTGTTATTATTCTGTATTTGATACATGTCATATTTAATATGCTTTGCTTAGCTATTGCTCAACATGTTGTTGACCTTGTTTCCTTGGTGTGCAGACACATCAGGTGATGCCTACCTCTACGAGGAGCAGGCAGGTGAGGAGATCCCAGAGGATCTCCAACCAGTCGAGGAGGCACGGGAGTGGCGTGCCGATGACGTAGAGTAGCGTCATCATTGCCCGGCACAGGAGAGAGTCACGGGGAATTAATCATAGATTCTTTATTCTTTATTTTGCCCTCGTTGGAACTTTTTACACTCATTGATTGATTCCTTTTATTGGCCTTAGTTATTTGGGATGGCCAATGTAATAATTAACTTGATTCTAGATGTTTTATCTCTTTCTGTCAACTTTAATTATATATTGATGAGATATTATCCTCTGTTCAGATTACCATGTGTATAGAGTTTTATGAACTCAGTAGTTAATGAATAGAAAAGAGGCATGAAATGTATAATCCTCACCGCGGACTACGATCCGTAGGCCCAAAGGACAAAATTTTTAATTAATCCTAAAAATTCACTCTCCGGATCCGGTTATTTCTTTAATCGAGTTCGGGGGACGTGACATCGTGCCAATGGAGGGCTTCTACATGAGCAGGTGTGGAACCCATGGGGCATCTCCCAAGGTTGTAGAGGAGGGGAAGATCGCAAACATCTGAGTTGGTAACTCGCAAAGAGACGATAGCGTCACTCAATATATTTTTGAGTGACGCTATCGTCTGTATGAATAAAAAATTAAAAAAAAATAAAAATGTGGCGGGAAGACCCCATTAGTGCAGTACATTTTGCCACGACCCTTCGGGATAAATGGTTGTATTTAAGGATTTTACCGGTAAAATCCTAAAAAAAAAAAGGAGAATAGGCAGATGGTAGAGATTGATCATATTGACAAACTTGGCATGAACTTTCCAAACTCGGTTAATTTTGCTCGACTCAGAGCACATACAATCAACCAAGTTAAACTGAGTGTGGCACAAACTAGGCCCCAGAGATACTCTATTCAATGCCCTTTGAGTTGCTTGGATGAGTTTTGAGTACTAGTATAATTCCATTTACATCATAATTCCGATCTAGCTACCGATCTGGTGGAACCATTGAAATATCCAAACACTATGGTCCGTGACTAATGGTGACCAAACTCCAAATAACAAAAGAACGCATGCCTTGGTGCTAGATGTGGCCACATTTGTGTGGGGCCTGCGGGTAGCAAGCACAATATGCTTGAAATAGAAAATCTTGGATGTGAGAAGTTGAACCATTGACGAACACAATTGATTAAAGGCACATGTACTGAGATTTGGTTACTTGAAATATTCATCCTTTCCAAGTGCCAGGAGATTTCTTCCTGGCCTTCAAGTGCGAAATCTGAGGATAGATGTTTTTCCTTCTCCAAAGAAGAAATGAATACTGCAACTGCAATTACGTGTAGCAAATACCCATATTTGTTCAATCAGCTACCGAAGGCTGATGAAAGGAGCACTGAAAATCCGGAACAAGTGTTGCATGGGATACGTTACATATGTAGCCCATGATTTATAGGGGGTTCGATTGGTCTGATTGGATTGCTTCGATATAATCCATTTAATCCTAACCAGTCAAACTATTGCGATAAAACATACAGGGTAGAATGAAGTTCAACTATTGTCTATGCCGTTGGCCAAAGATCAAAGATTTACGATATTTCAATGTGCATCTTTTTGAGGAAGGCCTCAGCCCACCAGATCAATCATCTAGTTCACCGGACAACGTACCCCAACCTGTCTAACCCTGCACCACTATGCAGTCCAGGAGTTCCTAAGATCTATCAATATGAGTATAGTCACCAAAACAGATGGTCTTCACCGTAAAATATTTGAAAACCAGAACTGGATTTGGGTCCATTAGGACTGATTCAAAAGCTCGATTGAACAAACATGAGCTTTCCTGTAGGGGCTTGGTCATCTCCTTATGATTTATGGCATATTCAGGAGACTGACTACATTGTTTTTCTTCCATAGCTTGAACCTTTCATAAGGAGTAGCTACAACAACCATACAACTAGGGCCACTTCAACGGTTTTGGTCCCTGCACTGTATAATTGTCTGAAGATGGTTTGCACTACTACACAGTTGGATATGTGCATGGACTTTGTCCAACTCTCCTATGCCTGAATATTGCAAAGACTATTGATATAAAAATAGGCATTGGTCGTAGCAGGTAGCGAATGACAGTTTCTTAAACAAGAATTTGATCGTAAAGTCTCTCGCTATTGTATTTAAAAACAAGACCATTTCAATGACACTCATGTCCCACCTACCATATATCTCCCTATATATATGGTTCCTGTCCATGCTGAATCCCCATCCTCAGAGCACCACATCCCCATCTATACTTGAAGATGATGAAGATGGTTCCTCACATCCTTGTAGTCGTCCTCCTTGCCATCACTTCCTCACTTGTTTCTGCCTACGATCCCAGTCCTTTACAGGACATTTGTGTCGCCGATCTAAACTCAGAAGGTAGACTTAATTTACAGTGTATTTTACCTTAGTTGACTAAAGGTGTTTGCGCAAATTCAATACTTTTGCTTGGATATAATATAATGGTTATAATTTGATTTTGCAGTGCTAGTGAATGGGTTCGTCTGCAAAGCCATAAAGGAGGTCACGGCAAATGATTTCTTCTTATCGGGGTTCGACAAACCGAGCAACACAATGAACAAAGTTGGGTTCAATGTGACCAATGCCCTTGTAAACCAGATACCGGGACTCAACACTCTTGGGATCTCTTTGGTTCGCTTAGACTTTGCACCTTATGGAGAGAACCCTCCTCACACGCACCCACGTGCCACAGAGATACTAACAGTCCTCGAAGGGACGCTCTACGTCGGCTTTGTCCTTTCCAACCAGAACAATAATACACTTATAACCAAGGTCCTCAATAAGGGTGATGTGTTTGTCTTTCCAATAAACCTCATCCACTTCCAAGCCAATATTGGCCACGCACCTGCTGTAGCTATTTCCGGTCTCAGCAGTCAAAATCCAGGAGTAATCACCATTGCTAACTCCGTATTTGGATCGAAACCGCCAATTTCCGACGATATTCTGGCTAAAGCCTTCCAAGTGGACAAGAAAGTAATTGATTATCTCCAAGCTCAGTTCTGGGTGAACGCATAACAAGCACCCCATTCTTCACTGTTAGATGCTATGATATTCGAGCTAAATAAATGGCTACTTGTCAGTTCGCTTCTCTTACTAGAATGTCTATTTTAAAGCCATATATAAATGGCTACTTGTGTGTTTTCTTCTCGTACTAGATTATAATAAACGAAATTTTTTTGTCAAAAGATTCTCAAGATCTCCAATGTGCTAGTTCTTTTTAGTTGCATGGCCTTCTTCGCTTTCTTATCGATCGTTGATAAAAGAAGTGATCAAATGTTGAAACAAGGCAAAACCTCAAAGGTGGGTGTAAACTATAGAGGTGTTCGGAGGCGTCCATGGGGAAAGTATGCGGCGGAGATAAGGGATTCAACAAGACATGGCACAAGGGTCTGGTTGGGGACGTTTGATAGCGCAGAGGCAGCTGCATTAGCTTATGATCAAGCAGCATTTGCCATACATGGCCCAATGGCAATCCTGAACTTTCCGGTGTAGCATGTCCGGGAGTCTCTCCACCTGGACATGCTTTCCGGCGGTGACGACGACAACGGGTGCTCCCCTGTGGTGGCCCTCAAGAAGAAACATTCCATGAGGAGGAAGTCCATGAGTAGCAAGAAGAAAGGGGGAGGAGGTGTGAGGAAGGAGAATGTGATAGAATTGGAGGACTTGGGAGTAGATTATTTGGAAGAGCTCCTTACTTTATCTGAGGTTTCTAATGCCTAGTCCCTCTCTCTCATTCAGACTACATCTCATGGCTTTACATTTCATTTTCTTTGTTTTGACATGAGAGGATGAAATTGTTCATTTGCTTTGCTTCTTTCTTGAGCATGTAAATGTGACCGCTCCTGCTACATTTGCTTTGCTTCTTTCTTGAATAGGGGCCCACTTTTTGAAATCCAAATCTTTTAAATGTGACCGCTCCTGCTACTTTAAATTATTATCTATCTCATTACTTATTCTCTCACTCTCAATTGATGATCTTTTTTTCTTTTTTTTTTTTTTTTTAATGTTGTTGAAGTTAAGGAGGAGATTAGTTGAATCGCATCAGTTTATGATAGTTTGGTTGTGGGTATAATGCTGAGTTGGAGTGAAATTTGCATTTGAACGGTTTGCATTGAAAAGGGTAGTATCACTTTTATAAATTTGTAGCACCATGGACGCCTGGCTTTTTGCGGATGTGTATTGCAAACATTCTTTCTCATGATTAAAGATGTATAAATGGGTTTTTTCCATTGTTGACGTGGATCCCAATCGAATTAGGGCTACTCGTGTGTAACATGAGCCCATTTGAAAATATGGCTGCCATGAAGAGAGGGTTCATTTGGTATCACCTTCAGAAGAACGCGAGAATTTTGTTAGAAGGGTTCATTTGGTACCATGTTTTCCATTTAGAGAAAAAGGAAAAGCGGCCGATGTGTGCCATAATCTGTTTTTTCATCATTTGGTGGAAACAGCTTTTTATAAGGAAAAATGTCCTTTTAACCTGATTTTCTCAAATTCCACAAAAAACGTTTCAATGAAAAGGTGTCCTACAGAAATTAAAAAGGAAAAAAAGAAATAGTTGTTTGCAAGGTTCCATTTCTACAAAAATTAGGTGGCTGTATGCAAAAAGACTAAAAGTTCAAACACAATTTTAAGGCCTTGGCCTCTGCCTTGCCCTTCCTTGGTTATACCCTTGACCTAGTCGTCTAAAGGAACATTTATGCAACTTTTTTTTTCTTTTTTTTGCAAAATGAAAAGTAAAGGCAGGATGTATTGAAAAAAAAAAAAACACTTTGTAAGATCCTACACCCCATTGAGCTACCACTTATCCCAACACCAATTGGTAATAAAAAACGGCACAACAATAGTTTTATGGTAAGGGCGAGGGTTCGACCAAAATTATGACCGCTCAGAAGTAAGGGTGGACGTTGACCTCAACACACTTCTTCATGTGTACTTTTCTACAAGCAAAATGATAAAAAGTAGTGCAATTATTCACTATTATGCTTCAAAGTGAAGTCTAGATATCCACCATAGACCCCTTATAACTCGCAACTTCAATACTCCTTGAAAGGATGCCTGCCTCCATACAGTGAATTCCTGGGATTTCATTACAAAGTAGGCAATTATCCTCTTTGTGGCAGGATTTCCAGAGTTCCCAGACAGCGGGTATTCCTGTCATAAATTCTTGCAAAGCAACAGGCCCCATCACTTGCATAGCACTCCTTTAAATTTCATTTTCAATTCATAGCGAATGCAATCACAAAATAAGTACATTAACATTTACGTCTGGATATGTTAATCATGCTTTTACTAGAACAGATCAAATGCCCACGATCACTTAAAATCATATATCAACCATCGTGTACCCACAGCTTCAAGAACCATCCACGCCACACAAAATAGAATTAAAATGATAAGAAACAAAAATAATCAAGTAAATAGGATGGTATATATACATACATATATATATATATATATAAGGAGATGTGGGCCCACAAAATAATACAAACAATAACAAATTAAACTCATATTGGATGGGCCCTGCTCCTAAATTGTAATTAGATAACAATTTACACGTGGGCCCATGTTACTATTGTTGTGGGCCCAAATATTTTCAGGAGGCCATACTTCAAAACAGACATAGATATGCAGAACTTGGACGGAATTATAGATGAAGACATGGGTCATGAGCTATAAGCAAATTCAATTGAAACACACTACAAAATCTGAGGCCCATTTCAATGACATAAGTACTTGAAAGGCCAAGATTTGCAGCCAGGTCGAGCAACACGTTAATCTGGTAATCACAAGCATCAAATAACTAACTTAGACCAGGCATCTATCTGAAATCATGGATAATGACATTTGGACCATATTGATATATGTAATCTAAATATGTGCATACCTTTGTAGAGTGGATCCCAATAATGGGAGCTATGCTAGAACTAGACTACTGAGTGGGAGATCATAGTTGATAGATTTACCCCTTATACTATGTAAGTAGAGGAGGCTGATTTTTAGAACATAAAGAAGAAGCGTATATTATTTCTGATAACTATTCTCCATATTGCTCTGTTTTTAAACACAGGTATATGTAGAACTCATACATTCACATATAAAATGACTCTTGACTCTCCAAATATAGTAACCTATAGTCAGTTACATTCTCACCCATCAACTCATAACAACACACACACATTACCACCCACTAACTCATTAACATCCATAACAGCACAAACAATAACACCCCACTAACACACGACTCCTTGCTATGAATTTGTTTTTTTTTCAACACTGATGACATATGCATGGCTGCAGAGTCCCCTGATCTTAACTCCAGGGCACAAGATGCTTGCCAACAGCAAAAGAGACGAGATAACAGGTGGTTTTTAAGTGCGGAAAGCACTCCAAGGAGCTGCGGCCACCTTCTTAAAGTCCTCTTTGGCAAGACGAGAAGAGTCCTTCACTTTTTGCACCTCCTGCCGCAGCCGCTCAATGTTTGCTTCAGTCTTCTTCCTCGTCTCTATAACTGATGCTCTTTTTTCTTGTAATATCTCAATGTCCCTGTTGAGTGCGTCATTTTCTGTGTTCAGATAATCTTTTTGACGTTGTTGCCCGCGGATCTGCACTTCTGCTTTAACCATCTTGTCCTCAGATTGCAGAAGGCTATCTTTTAACCATAACAGTCGCTCTATGCGAGCTCGTAGAGGCTGACCATTGAAACCGTGCCGTTCCAATTCAGCAAGGTCCTTGAGCGTATTTTCAAAAGCACTCCTATGATCGCCAAAATGCAATTTGCATATGGCATCTGCCACATTGGCGAAAGCGACCATTTGTCCTATAGCCATTCCTTCACGAAGCACCTCAGAGCACTGCTCAAGTGGTTGGAAATGCGGGCTTTGTGGAATTTTATTGAATATTACTGCGTCAGATTCCACCATTTTCCACATGGGAGAGCTCTTGACAAAAGGCAACGGTGAAAGTTCCTTGCAGGAAGGATCAACAGCATTTGCCTTTTCCACTTTTCTTTGCTCATCGTGATCCCCAGAAGATTGATGAAGACTCTTCTGCTTCTCCTCACGTATAATCTCATCTCCTTCATTCTGAGCAGATTCATTGGAAATTTTCTCCAACCTCATGACAGAGGTTGTTACACCCCGACCCAATTTCATCTTGATTAGTACTAATAATTGAGTTTTAGCTAAATTAATTATGTTTAATTGCTAATTATGGTGATTAGTATTTATTGGTCCTTATAGCCTGAGTTAGATGAGTCCTGAACCTTATAGAGGTTAGTGGGGACCGAGTTGACTCAATTGAGTTGAGTCCAGGCCTTTTCCGTAAATATGGACTTTCGCATCTTGCATCATTTGCACGTCATTTTAGCATCATCACATATATTTTGTTGAGTACGTCGATTTTCGTATTAGACTTTTCTTCATTTGAACAACCGATGAATAATTGGACCCTCAATTGAATCCAAAAACCACCTCTTTTTGTGTTTATAGGAGTGCATTAGAGTCAATGAACACTTGAATGGTCATGCATCCATATTTATTTTCCTCTTTCCATGAATTTGTAATTAGGGTTTGATACATTTGGGGCTTTTGGGTCCTCTTGAGTCGAGTGAGTGAGAAAGTTTGGAAGAGCACTATTAGAGGCAAGTATAAGCACTAATATGTAATTACATATTGTTATGTTTCATTGAATCTATGAAATTCCTACTCAATATTTAGGTCTTTTACTAAATGAATGGTTGAATGATTTCTCGTGTGAATCATAATTGATGGTATGGAAGGGAAGGATCGGAAGATGTGAATTGGGAGCATGGAGGCTCCATAATACAGAGTTTAAGTTGAAAGGAAGGTAGAAGTGATTGGAAGAAAAAATGGGTGAAAATCATGCGTTCAGGAATCCTGGACAGTTCGCTCAAGCGAACTGAAGCAATCGCTCGAGCGAACTTCCATTTGATACTTGGGTCGAGCGAACAAGAAGATCGCTCGGACGCCTATCTCTCTGGATGGGGTCCGCTCCAGCGAACATGGGTCCGCTCGAGCGACCATCTCTCTGGAATCCAACGCTTAAGCGAACTAAGCTTAATGTGAGAGCGACCCACCCTTTGGATTGGGTCCGCTCGAGCGAATTTGGGGTTTGCTCCAGCGAACCTGAAGCTGTAACTGGACCCTTTTTTATCTAATTTTTGGGTGAATTACCACCCTTAATCTATCTTAACCTATCTTAAATGTCTCAAATTGGTAATTAAGATGCTCACCCCTATCCCATAGGAAATTAGGAAAACTTTGAGACTTATGACCTTAAAAAGGAACCATTAACCTAATTAATTTGGACCAATGTATATTCATTAGTCTATTACTATGCCATGAGGATTAGTTTGGAGCTTCAATGTACCTCTCATAATTAGTGACACCTAAGAAAGTAGTAATACGTTGAGCTTTCAAACTAACCCTATATTGGACAGTAAAGGACCAAGTTTAATAGTTTAGTGTGGTTCGTAAACTACCTTGATTCCTTTAAAATATTGCATTTCATATTGGGGCATAAATTCTTATTGACAATCAATCTTGATCTGTAAATTGTTATATTACTAGTATATGTTGAGATTCAATGGTTTACATTTAATTCATATTGTCGTCATTACGTATCAAAATTCATAATTACTGGGAATATGGGATCGAGTAAGTATTGTGATTAATAAGCGAACAAAAAATCCCTCGGCACGGCCGGAACAATTTCAATCGACAATCAAGTGAACAAAAACCAGACTCACATTGCTAGAACTATCACAATTAGGAGAGGGAAAATTAACAAAAACAGGTGGAAGATCGTTCTGAGATCTTTTATATTCATACCCTGGTTCATTCATTGGAGAGAAACACCCAAATAACACAAACCCATCCATCCCAGCTATCCCCAGCAAGATGAGAAAAAAGAAAGAAAAAGGAGAAACAGAGAAGGAAGAAGCATGCCAGTCATGAACTGGTTTTCTTCCATCCTATTCTTTGTTTTTTTGTTTCTCCCTCCTTGAGTAGAAATCTAGGTATTTGTTTGGATCAGATCACACAATAGAGAAATGAAATCTCTCCAAAATGAGTTGCAATCCGTCTCAGAATATCCAAAGTAGTAAAAAAATTACCAGTTTCAATCCATAAATGCAATTTCTAGATAGCAGCAAAAGGATCTTTACCACAAAATCTCATGCAATCCATACCCAAATTCTTTCCCAAAATATTAAAGAAAAAAAAAATAGAAGCTGCACATACCTGGAACAGGCCCTAGATCAAAAGAGTTGGTCTCATCTTTGAAATGGAGTATTTGATGGAAACAGAGGGTTTTTGGAGGGAGAGGTTGAAATAAAGGAGGGAAAGAAGCCGACATAAAGGGCGTGCGGAATGGATGTTTTATTTCTTAAAAAACGACAGTTACTAAGCGTACGTAGTGGGAAGAATATGTCGCTAATAAACGACCGCATAGACCATTGCTAATCACTTTGTATGCCATCGTTATTAACGTTTTTTGACGTTGTATTCTAGGGTGAGGAATAGATGCACTTGAATATTTTCCTTTTCTAAGACCTGGACTCTTTTTTGGCATTCATGTGGTGATAAGACATTTTACGTACTCATGCATCCAAGCAATGGCTTCTGCAATTATTACATGTAACAAATACCCATATTTGTTCAACAAACAACGTGCTCCAGAATACTAATGAAGGATGGGAAGTATAAAATATTCAGAACGAGTAATTGTTGTTGAAGCATGGGATTGGTTACATGAGGAGCTATGATTTGGTAATCTAGACCAATGATCCGATGGGGGTTCCACAGTAATCCTTTACATTGGAAGATCCTAACCCTCCAAACTCTATTCAGCAAATATTTAGTTTAGTATAAATTAATGCTATGGTCCATATCCAACTGAAAATAGGCCAAAGATCGTACGGTTTGGGTCTTTCAATATGGGAGATTCTTGAAGAGGGCTGCATCCGAAATGAGGCTGATCAGATCAATAATCTAGATGACCCATTAACATGCTCCAATGTCCTTTTGTCTGAACCATTGTGCGGGCACCTAAAATTGCATCAACTTAAGTACATTCTGTAGAAGAGTTGACATCCTTAACCGTTAAATATTTGAGAAGTAGAATTGGATTAGGTTAATAAGGACTTCTGCTGCAATTTGATTTGAGCAAAGATGAGTGCTTTCTGTAGGTAGTCATCCTTGCCAAACGATTCATGATTCATGACTTACCAAACTTATTTCATTGTCTCCCTTCCAACCTTAAATGATTCGTTAGAAGAGAGCAGCTACAACAACTGAGTAACTAACAGATCCCTTTGATGACTTTGTTCATTAAAGACAATGCTACTACAATGATAGTTCTTTATGAATGTATATGGCTCTGTTGACAATACTTGACATTCATGAATATTTCAAAGACTAGTGATAAAAAAAATGGATTTTGGTTGAAGCAGTTAGAGAATGACAGTGGCTTAAGCAATAAATTGACAAGAGTAGTCATTCCCTATCGCATTTAAAAATATCAAGAACAGTCCTGCTAACAATAATTTGCGTCGTATTTTATCTTAGTCGGACAAAGGAGTTTGTGCCAATCTGCTACTTTTGCTTGGATATAATATAATAATTACAATTTGATTTTGCAGTGCCAGTGAATGCGCGCTTTTGCAAAGGATCCAAAGCTAGCCACGGCAGGTGATTTCTTCTTTGAGGGCCTAGACAAACTGGCCAACACAGCGAACGAAGTTGGGTCCAATGTGACAAGAGTGAATGTAGACGTGATACCCGGTCTCAACACTCTTGGCATCTCCTTAGTTTGTATAGACGAAGCGCCTTATGGAGAGAACCCTCCTCACACCCACCCGCGTGCCACAAAGATACTGACGGTGATCGAAGGGACGCTCTACGTGGGCGTTGTCCTCTCCAACCAGAACAATAATACTCTCATAAGCAAGGTCCTCAACATGGGAGATGTGTTCGTCTTCCCAATACACCTCATTCACTTCCAAGCCAATATTGGACATACACCTGCTGTAGCCATTGCAGGTCTCAACAGTCAGAACCCAGGTGTGATCACCATTACTAATGCAGTGTTTGGATCGAAGCCACCTATTTCGGACTATGTTCTAGCCAAGGCCTTCCAAGTGGACAAGAAAGTAATTGATTATCTACAGGCCCAGTTCTGGGTGGTCCCATAACTAGCGGTCCACGCTTCATTATTTGCTGCAATCTTAAACCTACATAAATGGTTAATTACTAGTCAGTTTGCATCACATACTAGGCTATCCATCCAAAACCCACATTCAAATGGCTACTTCTCTGTTTGCATCTCATACTGAGATTATAATAAATGAATCTTGTCCGTCTAAATGTGCTGATCTTTCTAGTTGGCTCTTTAACTTTGTTTACTAAAAGAATGGAAAAAAAAAAAAAAAAGCGAAATTTTAAAGTGAGGCATAACCTCGGAGAAGGGTAGGTGAAAAATATGATTAGTATAGTGGTGGCTACAATCCTTCAACCCACCCGGTATCAAGGGTGGGTATAGACAATCTTCACTGAGGCCTTACAACCATAGGCCTGAAGATCTTTGCCATGTATACGAACATGAGAAAGTTTAGTGGGCAAGATTCTTTGATAGTAAGTTGAACATTATGGTAATGTAAAATGAGTGCCAACTCAAACGCGGTGTGGAATATCTACAAACCATTGCTGTTATTGAACTGCGCAGTCGGTACACGGCCGAGCTCTTAAAGATCCATTCTAGGGGTGGATAAAGATTTGATGAGAGTGGAATTGAGCCTGGTGCTAGATCGGGGGAAATGAGAGTATGAAAGGACCCACGCTATTCAAAAGTGCTCGTAAGTGTGCCCTACCAAGCTAGACTGCATATATTGTTACTCGTTGGAGAACCCAAGAGAACTCACAGAAGTAGGAAGAAGAAGCCCAAGAAGTGGAAAGCGTGGCATGTCCGGAACCGATCCCTAGACAGCCGGGTGACATGTGGGGTTACCTACCAACTGAGCAACAATTGTTGAAGCCTACCTTATTTAAACAGATCCTAAAAGAAGAAAGGATCATAGGTTGTGTCATAGATAGTTTTTTGTGTTAGACTTAGGAGTTAGTGGGGGTCAACCCAGAAATGGGCTGAAGATGATCCATTACTTTCTTCTCCACTTGCAAGGCATTGGCAAGAAAAGGGTTTGTGTTCGCACCTGGGTTCTGACTGCATAGACCTTCGATGCTGCACAAGAAACTGTTACCAAGTCATTTTTTAAAACATAACCTAGTCATTATATGGATTAAGTCTTTTGTGACAATGTCATTTCCTTCAAATTACAACCATCATATATTCTTTTATATTCCTGCTTCCTAGTCTTTGTTTGTAATTATACTCAGTCCGCAATTATGTACTTCCTTTGTCTCCTTAAAACAGAAACATTTACATCGTCATGTTGTGTAGGGGAAGGCCCAGACAGACAGAGAAGAGACAAGGCATAGGTTATTATTAGAATCTTAATTAGTTCACAAACTTAATTTGCCCTGACTAAGCTAAATTGACTTGACTAAAAGAATAGAATAGAATGGGTTTGACCAACTCTTCTGCAAACTCAGTGTAATTCACCTCAAGCTACTCAACCGATGCCCTTTGAGCCAAAGATTTAAGAAATACATGGTTAATACAAGTTCATTATATTATAGTAATTGAAATATCTAAACTTAAATCAGCACTACGGATTCCTGCTACCCAGTCTGTGCAGGTAAGGACTAGATGCTGCCTGCAATGAAATATTAGTTTGTCACAACAGAATTGAAATATGGGGATTTGACTATTCAATGACCCCTTTAGACACTCCATCACCAAATTCATAAATAAAAGTCATAAAATGTCACTAGAGTCGTTTGACCCTGCATCCCATGATATCATGGGTTTTGGGTTTTGAGTTTTTAAAAACCCATGAAATCATGGGATCCAGAGCAAAAAAGCGAAAAAAAAAATTGTACCAGAGTCAAACGACTCCAGTGACATTTAGTGACTTTTAGTCATGAATTTGGGAATTAGGTGTCTAAGAGATATTGAATTGTCAAATCCCCTTGAAATATTGGTGTTTTACACTTCTATTGTAGCATAAAGGGAAAAAAAAAAAAAAAAAAAGAAGAGGATTTTACTGATAAAATCCTAAAATACAGTCATTTATCCTAAAGAGTCCCAGCAAAATATCCAACACTAATGGAGTTCGTCAGTACTAATTTGGTTTTTTTTTTTTTTAAATCTGAGGTAAGTGACGCCAGCGTCACTGTGTTTCTAAAGACAGTAACGCTAGCTTCATCGTTGCGGCAAAAACCTAATCTTTCTATCTATTCAATTTCAATCAACCAAATAATGGGGTTTCTGAAGCTCCTCTTTGTCATCTCCTTCTTCTTCCATTCTTGTATGGCAGCCAGAAAACTAACCGCCTTAGTCCAAGACCAACCCATGCTTTTACATTACCACAACGGTCCACTTCTCAATAGAACCATATCTCTCAACCTAATCTGGTAGAGCTCCTTCAAGCCCTCCCAGCAAGCCATCGTCACCGACTTCCTCACCTCCTCTCATCTCCATCTCAGAGCCAGCCATAAGTTGCCATGTGGTGGAAGACCACCGAGAAATACTACTCCCTCGCCCACACCAAATCCAGCAACAAGAAGCCTTTCATTCTCACCATCGGCAAACAGATCCTTGACGAGACTCAATCCCTGCTTATCCAAATCGACGATACCTTACATAAAACCCACCTTCTTGAAATAGAAGAGATAAATGTAACTGAATCTATACTAGTAATGGATTTCCCACAACTGGTTCTAGATATTAAAGGTGCTAAACCAGTTACCTTACACCTCTTCACCAAACGAAAAAACACGGGTGTCAAAACTATGTGATGACGCTACGAAACGTGGTGATACCCTAGGAGAACAGGACTACAAAGTCCAAGATCGTGGCAATGGAGGGCTTCTGCATGAGCAGGTGTGGAACCGATGGGGCATCTCCCAAGGCTATAGAGGAGGGGAAGATCACAAACATCTGAGTTGGTAACTCGCAAGGAGACGATAGCGTCACTCAATAGTTTTTTGAGTGACGCTATCATCTGTATGAATAAAAAATTAAAAAAATAAAAATGTGGCGGGAAGACCCCATTAGTGCAGTACATTTTGCCACCACCCTTCGGGATAAATGGCTGTATTTTTTACCGGAAAAATCCTAAAAAAAAAAAAGGAGAATAGGCAGATGGTAGAGATTGATCATATTCACAAACTTGGCATGAACTTTCCAAACTCGGTTAATTTTGCTCGACTCAGAGCACATACAATCAACCAAGTTAAACTGAGTGTGGCACAAACTAGGCCCCAGAGATATTCAATTCAATGCCCTTTGAGTTGCTTGGATGAGTTTTGAGTACTAGTAAAATTCCATTTACATCATAATTCTGATCTAGCTGCTGATCTGGTCGAACCATTGAAATATCCGAACACTATGGTCCGTGACTAATGGTGACCAAACTCCAAATAACAAAAGAACGCATGCCTTTGGTGCTAGATGTGGCCACATTTGTGTGGGGCCTGCGGGTAGCAAGCACAATATGCTTGAAATAGAAAATCTTGGATGTGAGAAGTTGAACCATTGACGAACACAATTGATTAAAGGCACATGTATTGAGATTTGGTTGCTTGAAATATTCATCCTTTCCAAGTGCCAGGAGATTTCTTCCTGGCCTTCAAGTGCGAAATCTGAGGACAGATGTTTTTTCTTCTCCAAAGAAGAAATGAATTCTGCAACTGCAATTACGTGTAGCAAATACCCATATTTGTTCAATGATTCTAGAATTCAAAAGCCAATCAGCTAACAAAGGCTGATGAAAGGAGCACTGAAAATCCGGAACAAGTGTTGCATGGGATACGTTACATATGTAGCCCATGATTTATAGGGGGTTCCATTGGTCTGATTGGATTGCTCCGATATAATCCTTTTAATCCTAACCAGCCAAACTATTGCGATAAAACATACAGGGTAGAATGAAGTTCCACTATTGTCTATGCCGTTGGCCAAAGATCAAAGATTTACGATATTTCAATGTGCATCTTTTTGAGGAAGGCCTCAGCCCATCAGATCAATCATCTAGTTCACCGGACAACGTACCCCAACCTGTCTAACCCTGCACCACTATGCAGTCCAGGAGTTCCTAAGATTTATCAATATGAGTATAGTCACCAAAACAGATGGTCTTCACCGTAAAATATTTGAAAACCAGAACTGGATTGGGTCCATTAGGACTGATTCAAAAGCTCGATTGAACAAACATGAGTTTTCCTGTAGGGGCTTGGTCATCTCCTTATGATTTATGGCATATTCAGGAGACTGACTACATTGTCTTTCTTCCATAGCTTGAACCTTTCATAAGGAGTAGCTACAACAACCATACAACTAGGGCCACTTCAACGGTTTTGGTCCCTGCACTGTATAATTGTCTGAAGATGGTTTGCACTACTACACAGTTGGATATGTGGATGGACTTTGTCCAACTCTCCTATGCCTGAATATTGCAAAGACTATTGATATAAAAATAGGCATTGGTCGTAGCAGGTAGCGAATGACAGTTTCTTAAACAAGAATTTGATCGTAAAGTCTTTCGCTATTGTATTTAAAAACAAGACCATTTCAATGACACTCATGTCCCACCTACCATATATCTCCCTATATATATGGTTCCTGTCTATGCTGAATCCCCATCCTCAGAGCACCACATCCCCATCTATACTTTATACTTGAAGATGATGAAGATGGTTCCTCACATCCTTGTAGTCGTCCTCCTTTCCATCACTTCCTCACTAGTTTCTGCCTACGATCCCAGTCCTTTACAGGACATTTGTGTCGCCGATCTAAACTCAGAAGGTAAACTTAATTTACAGTGTATTTTATCTTAGTTGACTAAAGGTGTTTGCGCAAATTCAATACTTTTACTTGGATATAATACAATGGTTATAATTTGATTTTGCAGTGCTAGTGAATGGGTTCGTCTGCAAAGCCATAAAGGAGGTCACGGCAAATGATTTTTTCTTATCGGGCTTCGACAAACCGAGCGACACAATGAACAAAGTTGGGTTCAATGTGACCAATGCCCTTGTAAACCAGATACCGGGACTCAACACTCTTGGGATCTCTTTGGTTCGCTTAGACTTTGCGCCTTATGGAGAGAACCCTCCTCACACGCACCCACGTGCCACAGAGATACTGACAGTCCTCGAAGGGACGCTCTACGTCGGCTTTGTCCTCTCCAACCAGAACAATAATACACTCATAACCAAGGTCCTCAACAAGGGTGATGTGTTTGTCTTCCCAATAAACCTCATTCACTTCCAAGCCAATATTGGCCACACACCTGCTGTAGCTATTTCCGGTCTCAGCAGTCAAAATCCAGGAGTAATCACCATTGCTAACTCCGTATTTGGATCGAAACCGCCAATCTCCGACGATATTCTGGCTAAAGCCTTCCAAGTGGACAAGAAAGTAATTGATTATCTCCAAGCTCAGTTCTGGGTGAACGCATAACAAGCACCCCATTCTTCATTGTTAGATGCTATGATATTCGAACTAAATAAGTGACTGCTTGTCAGTTTGCTTCTCTCACTGGTTTGTCTATTTTAAAGCCATATATAAATGGCTACTTGTCTGTTTTCTTCTCGTACTAGATCATAATAAACGAAATTTTTTTGTCAAAGGATTCTCAAGATCTCCAATGTGCTAGCTCTTTTTAGTTGCATGGCCTTCTTCGCTTTCTTGTCGATTGTTGATAAAAGAAGTGATCAAATAAGTAAAATCAAAAAAATGGATTGAAAATTCGAGCTCGGTTAAATCTAAAATTATTCAAATAAGTTGAACGGTTCAATTTTGTCAATCTGGTTAGCCTCGATGTTGACTGTTGACATCATCACGGACTGGATGGGAACCACTTGTGCTAACTTTACTTACCTGATTGGTCACAAGTGATTAAACTTCTTCCATTAACCTTGATTGTCACCTCTAAATATATTTTTCTGTATCAATGCATGCAAGGTGGGCTCCGCGTATGGTCCCTCGTTTATTTGATTATGTGATGAAGCCGGGCATCGGCATTTCCAACCAACCCCTCCACCACCACCACCACCACAAGGCCCAGACCCTCATTCAGCGAATTTCCTGTGGTGGAGGACGAAATGACGCTGCTCTCTTGCGGGACTTTGGAGCTTCTAATGTGGCGACCACAACTGCCGTTTGCACCATGGTTTGCATTCGAAAATTGAGGGTTTAAAACTGCACTACCATACTACACCGGGGCCAAAGGGGATTTAACCGGCTCCCCTGGGCCCATAATAATTATTCTGGCGCAAAGGGCCAGGACAACTCCGTTATAAAAATAAAAAATAAAAAATAAAAAATAAAAAAAAACGTTTCGGTGCAATCTATCTTATAATAGGGGCCCCCTTTTTGAAATCCAAATCTTTTAAATGTGACCGCTGCTGCTACTTTAAATTATTATCTATCTCATTACTTATTCTCTCACTCTCAATTGATGATCTATTTTTTTTTTTTTTAATGTTGTTGAAGTTAAGGAGGAGATTAGTTCAATCGCATTAGTTTATGATAGTTTGGTAGTGGATATAACGCTGAGTTGGAGTGAAATTTACATTTAAACGGTTTGGATTGAAAAGGGTAGTATCATTTTTATAAATTTGTAGCACCATGGACGGCTGGCTCTTTGAAGATGTGTATTGCAAATATTCTTTCTCATGATTAAAGATGTATAAATGGGTTTTTGCCCATGTTGACGTGGATCCCAATCGAATTAGGGGCTATTCGCGTGTAAGATGAGCCCACTTGAAAATATGACTGCCATGAAGAGAGGGTTTATTTGGTATCACCTTCAGAACAACACGAGAATTTTGTTAGAAGGGTTCATTTGGTACCTTGTTTTCCATTTAGAGAAAAGGAAAAGTGGCCGATGGGTGCCATAATTTTTTTTTTTCATCATTTGGTGGAAACAGCTTTTTATATGGAAAAATGTCCTTTTAACCTGATTTTCTCAAATTCCACAAAAGGCATTTCAATGAAAAGGTGTCCTATAGAAATTAAAAAGGAAAAAAAGAAATAGTTGTTTGCAAGGTTCCATTTCTACAAAAATTAGGTGGCTGAATGCAAAAAGACTAAAAGTTCAAACACAATTTCAAGGCCTTGGCCACTGCCTTGCCCTTCCTTGGTTATACCCTTGACCTAGTCGTCTAAAGGAACATTTATGCAACTTTTTTTTTTCTTTTTTTTGCAAAATGAAAGTAAAGGCAGGATGTATTAAAAAAAAAAAAAAAAAAAAAAAAACGCTTTGTAAGATCCTACACCCCATTGAGCTACCACTTATTCCAACACCAATTGGTAATAAAAAACGGCACAACAATAGTTTTATGGTAAGGGGGAGGGTTCGACCACAATTATGACCGCTCAGAAGCAAGGGTGGACGTTAACCTCAACACACTTCTTCATCTGTGCTTTTCTACAAGCAAAATGATAAAAAGTAGTGCAATTATTCACTATTATGCTCCAAAGTGAAGTCTAGATACCACCATAGACCCCTTCCTATTGAGCTACCACTTATCCCAACACCAATTGGTAATAAAAAACGGCACAACAATAGTTTTATGGTAAGGGCGAGGGTTCGACCACAATTATGACCGCTCAAAAGCAAGGGTGGACGTTGACCTCAACACACTTCTTCATGTGTGCTTTTCTACAAGCAAAATGATAAAAAGTAGTGCAATTATTCACTATTATGCCCCAAAGTGAAGTTTAGATCTCCACCATAGACCCCTTATAACTCGCAACTTCAATACTCCTTGAAAGGATGCCCGCCTCCATACAGTGAATTCCTAGGATTTCATTACGAAGTAGCTAGGCAATTGTCCTCTTTGTGGCAGGATTTCCAGAGTTCCCAGACAACGGGTATTCCTGTCATAAATTCTTGCAAAGAAACAGGCCCCTTCACTTGCATAGCACTCCTTTAAATTTCATTTTCAATTCATAGCGAATGCGATCACAAAATAAGTACATTAACATTTACGTCTGGATATGTTAATCATGCTTTTACTAGAACAGATCAAATGCCCACGATCACTTAAAATCATATATCAACCATCATGGACCCACAGCTTCAGGAACCATCTACGCCACACAAAATAGAATTAAAATAATAAGAAACAAAAATAATCAAGTAAATAGGATGGTATATATATATATATTTGGAAATGTGGGCCCACATAATAATACAGACAATAACAAGTTAAACTCATAATGGATAGGCCCTGCTCCCAAATTGTAATTTGATAACAGTATACACGTGGGCCCATGTTACTATTGTTGTGGGCCCAAATATTTTCAGGAGGCCATACTTCAAAACAAACATAGATATGCAGAACTTGGACGGAATTATAGATGAAGACATGGGTCCATGAGCTATAAGCAAATTGAATTGAAACACACTACAAAATCTGAGGCCCATTTCAATGACATAAGTACTTGAAAGGCCCATGATTTGCAGCGAGTTCGAGCAACACGTTAATCTGGTAATCACAACCATCAAATAACTAACTTAGACCAGGCATCTATCTGAAATCATGGATAATGACATTTGGACCATATTGATATATGTAATCTAAATTTGTGCATGCCTTTCTAGAGTGGATCCCAATAATGGGAGCTATGCTAGTACTAGACTACTGAGTGGGAGATCATAGTATAGATTTACCCCTAATACTATGTAAGTAGAGGAGGCTGATGACACATACATGGCTGCAGAGTCCCCTGATCTTAACTCCAGGGCACAAGATGCTTGCCAACAGCAAAAGAGAAGAGATAACAGGTGTTTTTAAGGGCGGAAAGCACTCCAAGGAGCTGCGGCCACCCTCTTAAAGTCCTCTTTGGCAGGACGAGAAGATTCCTTCACTTTTTGCACCTCCTGCCGCGGCCGCTCAATGTTTGCTTCAGTCTTCTTCCTCGTCTCTATAACTGATGCTCTTTTTTCTTGTAATATCGCAATGTCCCTGTTGAGTGCGTCATTTTCTGTGTTCAGATAATCTTTTTGACGTTGTTGCCCGCGGATCTGCACTTCTGCTTTAACCAACTTGTCCTCAGATTGCAGAAGGCTATCTTTTAACCATAACAGTCGCTCTATGCGAGCTCGTAGAGGCTGACCATTGAAACCGTGCCGTTACAATTCAGCAAGGTCCTTGAGCATATTTTCAAAAGCACTCCTATGATCGCCAAGATGCAATTTGCATATGGCATCTGCCACATTGGCGAAAGCGACCATTTGTCCTATAGCCATTCTTTCACGAAGCACCTCAGAGCACTGCTCAAGTGGTTGGAAATGCGGGTTTTGTGGAATTGTATTGTGTTAGGATTTTGAGTGTTGGCTAATTCATGAGTTAGATAAAACTCTGGGTCTTTTGAGTTGTAATTTTTTATTTAGACAAGGACTATGAAGTTAAAAGTTTGGAAGGACTCAGAAGAAGAATGCTATGAAAGAGTGTTGAATTTCTGGGTCAATCCAAAGAGGGGTCCGCTCGAGCGACCACCACATTCGCTCGAGCGAACAGAGTCTGACTAGCCCAGTTCTGAAACAGAGACTGGTCCGCTAGAGCGAACATGTTGACCGCTTGAGCGAACAAGGCACAGAGTAGTACGAAAATTGGAAAACTTGATATTCTAATTGTGCTCAAACTGCTTGTTTTAGTCCTAATCATCTTAGGTAACTTTAAGCACGTCCCAAGGGCTATTTAAAGGACTCAAAGGCTATTATAAAGAAACACACCTCACCTCTCAAAGTTCTGAGTTAGAGATTATTTTTGAGAGAATTCTTCTCTAGAGTTTTTTATGAAGTTGTGCTGCCCAGTCCTCTAGAGTCAATTCTTCTGCTTCTTTTGTAGAAGATTATCTTCCTACGAGAAGATTTGAGGAGTTAAGTGTTGGCTGGAATCTGTTGCAATCAACGGTGTGAAGTCGTTGAAGCGTGAAGCGACACAAGGTAACTTCAGTCCTTGGGTAGGGGATATCTAGGGAAGAGATCTTAGTTTCTTGTAATTGCTATATTCATAGTGCTTGATTTGATCCAGTTCGGATTGGCGGTTTTTCACCCGGTTAGGATTTTCCACATTAAATTTGGTGTCCTTATGGTATGTGCTTGTTGATTTAATTTTCGCTGCAAATTGTTTATTCCTGCAAACTATTGGGTTGATTGTTTGAGTGGACCAATCTAGAAATCGCAGACCCCTTAAATCTTTTTTCATATTGAATACTACATCAGATTCCACCATTTTCCACATGGGAGAGCTCTTGACAAAAGGCAACGGTGAAAGTTCCTTGCAGGAAGGATCAACAGCATTTGCCTTTTCCACTTTTCTTTGCTCATCGTGATCCCCAGAAGATTGATTAGGACTCTTCTGCTTCTCCTCACGTATAATCTCATCTCCTTCATTCTAAGCAGATTCATTGGAAATTTTCTCCAACCTGATGACAGAGCTAGGTTGTTACAACCCGACCCAATTTAATCTTGATTGGTACTAATAATTGAGTTTTAGCTAAATTAATTATGTTTAATTGCTAATTATGGTGATTAGTACTTATTGGTCCTTATAACCTGAGTTAGATGAGTCCTAAACCTTATAGAGGTTAGTGGGGACCGAGTTGACTCAATTGAGTTGAGTCAAGGGCTTTTTCGTAAATATGGACTTTCGCATCTTGCATCATTTGCACGTCATTTTAGCATCATCACATATATTTTGTTAAGTACGTCGATTTTCGTATTAGACTCTTCTTCATTTGAACAACCGATGAATAATTGGACCCTCAATTGAATCCAAAAACCACCTCCTTTTGTGTTTATAGGAGTGCATTAGAGTCAATGAACACTTGAATGGTCATGCATCCATATTTATTTCCCTCTTTCCATGAATTTGTAATTAGGGTTTGATACATTTGGGGCTTTTGGGTCCTCTTGAGTCAAGTGAGTGAGAAAGTTTGGAAGAGTACTATTAGAGGCAAGTATAAGCACTAATATGTAATTACATATTGTTATGTATCATTGATTCTATGAAATTCCTACTCAATATTTAGGTCTTTTACTAAATGAATGGTTGAATGATTTCTCGTGTGAATTATAATTAATGGTATGGAATGGAAGGATTGTAAGATGTGAATTGGGAGCATGGAGGCTCCATAATACAGAGTTTAAGCTGAAAGGAAGGTAGAAGTGACTCGAAGAAGAAATGGGTGAAAATCATGCATTCAGGAATCTTGGACAGTTCGCTCGAGCAAACTTGAGCAGTCGCTCGAGCGAACTTCCATTTGACACTTGGGTCGAGCGAACAAGAAGATCGCTCGGACGCCCATCTCTCTGGATTGGGTTTGCTCGAGCGAACATGGGTCCGCTCGAGTGATCATCTCTGTGGAATCCCTCGCTCAAACGAACTACGCTTAACGCGCGAGCGACCCACTTTCTGGATTGGGTACGCTCGAGCGAACCCTGGGTTCGCTCGAGCGAACCTGAAGCTGTAACTGGACCTTTTTTTATCCAATTTTTGGGTGAATTACCACCCTTAATCTATCTTAACCTATCTTAAATGTCTCAAATTGATAATTAAGATGCTCACCCCTATCCCATAGGAAATTAGGAAGACTTTGAGACTTATTACCTTAAAAAGGAACCATTAACCTATTTAATTTGGACCAATGTATATTCATTAGTCTGATACTATGCCATGAGGATTAGTTTGGAGCTTTAATGTACCTCTCATAATTAGTGACACCTAAGAAAGTAGTAATACGTTGAGCTTTCAAACTAACCCTATATTGGACAGTAAAAGGACCAAGTTTAATAGTTTAGTGTGGTTCGTAAACTACCTTGATTCCTTTAAAATATTGCATTTCATATTGGGGCATAAATTCTTGTTGACAATCAATCTTGATCAGTAAATTGTTATATTACTAGTATATGTTGAGATTCAGTGGCTTACATTTAATTCATACTGTCATCATTACCTATCAAAATTCATAATTACTGGGAATATGGGATCAAGTAAGTATTGTGATTAATAAGCGAATATAAAATCCCTCGGCACGGTCGGAACAATTTCAATTGACAATCAAGTGAACAAAAACCAGACTCACATTGCTAGAACTATCACAATTAGGAGAGGGAAAATTAACAAAAACAGGTGGAAGATCGTTCTGAGATCTTTTATATTCATACCCTGGTTCATTCATTGGAGAGAAACACCCAAATAACACAAACCCATCCATCCCAGCTATCCCCAGCAAGATGAGAAAAAAGAAAGGAAAAGGAGAAACAGAGAAGGAAGAAGCATGCCAGTCATGAACTGGTTTTCTTCCATCCTATTCTTTGTTTTTTTGTTTCTCCCTCCTTGAGTAGAAATCTACGTATTTGTTGGGATCAGATCACACAATAGAGAAATGAAATCTCTCCAAAATGAGTTGCAATCCGTCTCAGAATATCCAAAGTAGTAAAAAAAATCACCAGTTTCAATCCATAAATGCAATTTCTAGATAGCACCAAAAGGATCTTTACCACAAAATCTTATACAATCCATATCAAAATTCTCCACAAAATCTTATACAATCCATATCAAAATTCTTTCTCAAAATAATAAAAGAAAAAAAAAAAAAAAAGCTGCACATATTAGGCTGGACCGCTTCATTATTTGCTGCTACCTTAAACCTAAATAAATGGTTACTAGTCAGTTTGCATCACATATTAGGCTATCCATCCAAAACCCATATTTAAATGGCTACTTCTCTGTTTGCATCTCATACTGAGATTATAATAAATGAATCTTGTCCGTCTAAATGTGCTGATCTTTCTAGTTGGCTCTTTAACTTTTTTTTAGTGAAAGATGGGAAAAAAAAAAAAAAAAAGCGAAATTTTAAAGTGAGGCATAACCTCGGAGAAGGGTAGGTGAAAAATATGATTAGTATAGTGGTGGTGGCTACAATCCTTCAACCCACCCGGTATCAAGGGTGGGTATAGACAATCGTCACTGAGGCCTTACAACCATAGGCCTGAAGATCTGTGCCATGTATACGAACATGAGAAAGTTTAATGGCAAGATTCTTTGATAGTAAGTTGAACTTTATGGTAATGTAAAATGAGTACCAACTCAAACGCGGTGTGGAATATCTACAAACAATTGCTGTTATTGGACTGCACAATCGGTACACGGCCGAGCTCTTAAAGATCCAATTTAGGGGTGGATAAAGATTTGATGAGAGTGGAATTGAGTCTGGTGCTAAATCGGGGGTAATGAGAGTATGAAAGGACCTACGCTATTCAAAAGTGCTGGTAAGTGTGCCCTATAGAGCTAGACTGAGTCGGAAGAAGAAGCTCACAGAAGTGGAAAGAGTGGTATGCCTGGGGACCAATCACCTAAGCAGCGGGTGACATGTGAGGTTACCTACCAACTGAGCAATCATTGTTGAAGCCTAGCTTATTTAAACAGATCCTAAAAGAAGAATGGATCATAGGTTGTGTCATAGATAGTTTTTTGTGTTAGACTTAGGAGTTAGGGGGGTCAACCCAGAAATGGGCTGAAGATAATCCATTACTAATTTCTTCTCCACTTGCAAGGCATTAGCAAGAAAAGGGTTTGATCCGTATATAGAGCTTCATATTGTGATCGCACCTGGGTTCCGACTGTTTAGACCTTCGATGCTGCACGAGAAAATATTACCAAGTCATTTTTTAAAAACATAACCTAGTCATTATATCGATTAAGTCTTTTCTGACAATGTCATTTCCTTCAAATTACAACCGTCATATATTCTTTTATATTCCTGCTTCCTAGTCTTTGTTTGTAATTATACTCAGTCCGCAGTTATATACTTCCTTTGTCTCCTTAAAACAGAAACATTTACGTCGTCATGTTGTGTAGGGGAAGGCCCAGACAGACAGAGAAGAGACAAGGCATCGGTTATTCATAGAATCTTAATTAGTTCACAAACTCAATTTGCCCTGACTTAGCTAAATTGACTCGACTAAAATAATAGAATAGAATGGGTTTGACCAACTCTTCTACAAACTCAGTGTAATTCACCTCAAGCTACTCAACCGATGCCCTTTGAGCCGCAGATTGAAGAACTACATGGTTAATACAAGTTCATTCTTTTGTAGTAATTGAAATATCTAAACTTAAATCAGCACTACGGATTCCCGCTACCTAGTCTGTGCAGGTAAGGACTAGATGCTGCCTGCAATGAAATATTAGTTTGTCACAGTAGAATTGAAATATGGGGATTTTACAATTCAATGTACTTTAGGCACTCAATCACTAAATTCATAACTAAATGTCATAAAATGTCCCTATAGTCGTTTGACCATGGATCTCATGATATCATGGGTTTTGGGTTTTTAAAAACCCATGATATCATGGGATCTAGGGCAAAAAAGTGGAAAAAAAAAATTGTACCAGAGTCAAACGACTCCGGTGACATTTAGTGACTTTTAGTCATGAATTCGAGGGATTAGGTGTCTAAGGGGTATTGAATTGTCAAATCCCCATGAAATATTGATGTTCTACACTTCTACTATAGCATAAAGGAAAAAAAAAAAAGGATATTACTAAAAAAATCCTAAAATACAGTTATTTATCCCAAAGAGTCCCAGCAAAATATGTAGCACTAATCGAGTCCGTCAGTACTAATTTGGTTTTTTTTTTTTTTAAATCTGAGGTAAGTGACGCTAGCGTCACTATGTTTCTGACGACAGTGACGCTAGCATCGTCGTTGTGGCAAAAACCCAATCTTTCTATCTATTCAATTTCAGTCAACCAAATAATGGGGTTTCTGAAGCTCCTCTTCCTCATCTCCTTCTTCTTCAATTCTTGTATGGCAGCCAGAAAACTAACCGCTTTAGTCCAAGACCAACCCATGCCTTTACATTACCACAACGGTCCACTTCTCAGTGGAACCATATCTCTCAACCTAATCTGGTAGAGCTCCTTCAAGCCCTCCCAGCAAGCCATCGTCACTAAATGTCAATTCAATGCCCTTTGAGTTGCTTGGATGAGTTTTGAGTACTAGTATCATTCCATTTACATCATAATTCCGATCTAGCTACCGATCTGGTGGAACCATTGAAATATCCAAACACTATGGTCCGTGACTAATGGTGACCAAACTCCAAATAACAAAAGAACGCATGCCTTGGTGCTAGATGTGGCCACATTTGTGTGGGGCCTGCGGGTAGCAAGCACAATATGCTTGAAATAGAAAATCTTGGATGTGAGAAGTTGAACCATTGACGAACACAATTGATTAAAGGCACATGTACTGAGATTTGGTTACTTGAAATATTCATCCTTTCCAAGTGCCAGGAGATTTCTTCCTGGCCTTCAAGTGCGAAATCTGAGGACAGATGTTTTTTCTTCTCCAAAGAAGAAATGAATTCTGCAACTGCAATTACGTGTAGCAAATACCCATATTTGTTCAATGATTCTAGAATTCAAAAGCCAATCAGCTACCAAAGGCTGATGAAAGGAGCACTGAAAATCCGGAACAAGTGTTGCATGGGATACGTTACATATGTAGCCCATGATTTATAGGGGGTTCCATTGGTCTGATTGGATTGCTCCGATATAATCCTTTTAATCCTAACCAGTCAAACTATTGCGATAAAACATACAGGGTAGAATGAAGTTCAACTATTGTCTATGCCGTTGGCCAAAGATCAAAGATTTACGATATTTCAATGTGCATCTTTTTGAGGAAGGCCTCAGCCCATCAGATCAATCATCTAGTTCACCGGACAACATACCCCAACCTGTCTAACCCTGCACCACTATGCAGTCCAGGAGTTCCTAAGATCTATCAATATGAGTATAGTCACCAAAACAGATGGTCTTCACCGTAAAATATTTGAAAACCAGAACTGGATTGGGTCCATTAGGACTGATTCAAAAGCTCGATTGAACAAACATGAGTTTTCCTGTAGGGGCTTGGTCATCTCCTTATGATTTATGGCATATTCAGGAGACTGACTACATTGTCTTTCTTCCATAGCTTGAACCTTTCATAAGGAGTAGCTACAACAACCATACAACTAGGGCCACTTCAACGGTTTTGGTCCCTGCACTGTATAATTGTCTGAAGATGGTTTGCACTACTACACAGTTGGATATGTGTATGGACATTGTCCAACTCTCCTATGCCTGAATATTGCAAAGACTATTGATATAAAAATAGGCATTGGTCGTAGCAGGTAGCGAATGACAGTTTCTTAAACAAGAATTTGATCGTAAAGTCTTTCGCTATTGTATTTAAAAACAAGACCATTTCAATGACACTCATGTCCCACCTACCATATATCTCCCTATATATATGGTTCCTGTCTATGCTGAATCCCCATCCTCAGAGCACCACATCCCCATCTATACTTTATACTTGAAGATGGTGAAGATGGTTCCTCAAATCCTTGTAGTCGTCCTCCTTGCCATCACTTCCTCACTTGTTTCTGCCTACGATCCCAGTCCTTTACAGGACATTTGTGTCGCCGATCTAAACTCAGAAGGTAGACTTAATTTACAGTGTATTTTATCTTAGTTGACTAAAGGTGTTTGCGCAAATTCAATACTTTTACTTGGTTATAATACAATGGTTATAATTTGATTTTGCAGTGCTAGTGAATGGGTTCGTCTGCAAAGCCATAAAAGAGGTCACGGCAAATGATTTTTTCTTATCGGGCTTCGACAAACCGAGCAACACAATGAACAAAGTTGGGTTCAATGTGACCAATGCCCTTGTAAACCAGATACCGGGACTCAACACTCTTGGGATCTCTTTGGTTCGCTTAGACTTTGCGCCTTATGGAGAGAACCCTCCTCACACGCACCCACGTGCCACAGAGATACTGACAGTCCTCGAAGGGACGCTCTACGTCGGCTTTGTCCTCTCCAACCAGAACAATAATACACTCATAACCAAGGTCCTCAACAAGGGTGATGTGTTTGTCTTCCCAATAAACCTCATTCACTTCCAAGCCAATATTGGCCACACACCTGCTGTAGCTATTTCCGGTCTCAGCAGTCAAAATCCAGGAGTAATCACCATTGCTAACTCCGTATTTGGATCGAAACCACCAATCTCCGACGATATTCTGGCTAAAGCCTTCCAAGTGGACAAGAAAGTAATTGATTATCTCCAAGCCCAATTCTGGGTGAACGCATAACAAGCACCCCATTCTTCATTGTTAGATGCTATGATATTCGAACTAAATAAGTGACTGCTTGTCAGTTTGCTTCTCTCACTGGTTTGTCTATTTTAAAGCCATATATAAATGGCTACTTGTCTGTTTTCTTCTCGTACTAGATTATAATAAACGAAATTTTTTTGTCAAAGGATTCTCAAGTTCTCCAATGTGCTAGCTCTTTTTAGTTGCATGGCCTTCTTCGCTTTCTTGTCGATTGTTGATAAAAGAAGTGAACAAATGTTGAAACAAGGCAAAACCTCAAAGGTGGGTGTAAACTGTGATTAGTTTAATGTTGGCTACAACCCTTCAACCCACCCGATCTCTTCTTCTTGTTTTTATCCCAGCTAAGGGGCTGGTTTCAAGGGTGGGTATAGCCAATTTTTACTGGGGCCGTACGGTCATGAGCCTAAAGATCTGTGTGATGTACATGAAGGTGGGATTTTTTCTGGTATGTTGAACAGTAAGGTAAATACCCAAATTGGCTTGTATATCAAACATAAAATCAATGGTTGCTGGCAGAAAGGTCCCACATAAGCCAAAACTAAATTTGACTTTCTATTTATTAATGAACTGCTGGATAGATGAATATCTGATCCTGCTCATACATGGATCTTGCTGTGAGGATTAATGTAAAATCAAAAATGGATTGAAAATTCGAGCTCGGTTAAATCTAAAATTATTCAAATAAGTTGAACGGTTCAATTTTGTCAATCTGGTTAGCCTCGATGTTGACTGTTGACATCATCACGGGCTGGATGGGAACCACTTGTAACAGACCATTATCTTATGCTAACTTTACTTACCTGATTGGTCACAAGTGATTAATCTTCTTCCATTAACCTGGATTGTCACCTCTAAATATATTTTTCTGTATCAATGCATGCAAGGTGGGCTCCGTGTACGGACCTTCGTTTATTTGATTATGTGATGAAGCCGGCATAAGCATACCCAACCAACCCCACCACCACCACCACCACCACAAGGCACAAACCCTCATTTAGCGTATTTCCTGTGGCGCAAGACGAAATGACGCTGCTCTCTTGCGGGACTTTGGAGCTTCTAATGTGGCGACCACAACTGCCGTTTGCACCACGGTTTGCACCCGAAAGTTGAGGGTTCAAAACTGCACTATATCACACTTCACTGGGGCCAAAGGGGATTTACCTGGCTCCCTGTGCCCATAATAATTATTCTGGCGCAAAGGGCCGGTACACCTACGTTGTAAATAAAAAAAAGACATTTTGGTGCAATCTATCTTATAATAGGGGCCCTCTTTTTGAAATCCAAATCTTTTAAATGTGAACGCTCCTGCTACTTTAAATTATTATCTATCTCATTACTTATTCTCTCACTCTCAATTGATTATCTTTTTTTTTTTTTTTAAATGTTGTTGATGTTAAGGAGGAGATTAGTTTAATCGCATTAGTTTATGATAGTTTGGTAGTGGGTATAACGCTGAGTTGGAGTGAAATTTACATTTGAACGGTTTAGATTGAAAAGGCTAGTACCACTTTTACAAATTTGTAGCACCATGGACGCCTGGCTCTTTGAGGATGTGTATTGCAAATATTCTTTCTCATGATTAAAGATGTATAAATGGGTTTTTGCCCATGTTGACGTGGATCCTAATCGAATTAGGGCTATTCGTGTGTAACATGAGCCCACTTGAAAATATGACTGCCATGAAGAGAGGGTTCATTTGGTATCACCTGCAGAAGAACAAGAGAATTTTGTTAGAAGGGTTCATTTGGTACCATGTTTTCCATTTAGAGAAAAGGAAAAGCGGCCGATGTGTGCCATAATTTGTATTTTCATCATTTGGTGAAAACACGAGAATTTTCATAGAAGGGTTCATTTTAACCTGATTTTCTCAAATTCCACAAAAAGCATTTCAATGAAAAGGTGTGCTACAAAAATTAAAAAGGCAAAAAAGAAATAGTTGTTTGCAAGGTTCCATTTCTACAAAAATTAGGTAGCTGTATGCAAAAAGACTAAAAGTGCAAACACGATTTCAAGGCCTTGGCCTCTGCCTTGCCCTTCCTTGGTTATTTATACCCTTGACCTAGTCGTCTAAAGGAACATTTATGCAACTTTTTTTTCTTTTTTTTTTTTTTGCAAAATAGAAAGTAAATGCAGGATATTTAAAAAAAAAAAAAAAAAACCACTTTGTAGGATCTCACACCGCATTGAGCTACCACTAATCCCCACACCAATTGGTGATAGAAAACGGCACAACAATAGTTTTACAATGAGGGCGAGGGCTCAACCGCAATTATAACCCATCAGGAGCGAGGGTGGACGTTGACCTCAACACACTTCTTCATCTTTTGATGTATGCGCTTTTCTACAAGAAAATTGATAAAAAAGTAGTGCAATTATTCACTATTAGGGCTCAAAGTGAAGTCTAGATCTCAACCATAGACCCCTTATTACTCGCAACTTCAATACTCCTTGAAAGGATGCCTGCCTCCATACAGTGAATTCCTGGGATTTCATTACGAAGTAGGCAATTGTCCTCTTTGTGGCGGGATTGGTACTCCTGTCATAAATTATTGCAAAGGAACAGGCCCCATCACTTGCATAGCACTCCTTTAAATTTCATTTTCAATTCATAGCGAATGCGATCACAAAATAAGTACATTAACATTGACGTCTGGATATGTTAATCATGATTTTACTAGAACAGATCAAATGCCCACGATCACTTAAAATCATATATCAACCATCATGGACCCACAGCTTCAGGAACCATCCACGCCACACAAAATAGAATTAAAATAATAAGAAACAAAAAAATAATCAAGTAAATAATAAGATGGTGTGTGTGTATATATATATATATATATATATATATATATATATAGAGGGCTGCTCTCCTCAGCTACAGCCCTCATTATCCTCAGCTGCAGGCATGTGAGGAGAGCAGTTGCAGCCCTCCTCACATGCCTGCAGCTGAGGATAGAGGGGGGCTGCAGCTGAGGAGAGCAGCCCCCATATATATATATATATATATATATATATATATATATATATGGGGGAACATTCATGTGCATCTATCTCTCACCATAGGGTGAGGGACACTTCCATAAATGAGAATTTTCAAGTACAAAAGTGAATTTTCAAGTACATAGGGTGAGGTACACTTCCTTGTCTTCATGTGCAAAAGGGGAAAGTGCCCCTCACCCTATGATGAGGGATAGATGCACATGAACATTCCCTATATATATATATATATATATATATATATATGGAGATGAGGGCCCATATAATAATACAAACAATAACAAATTAAACTCATAATGGATGGGCCCTGCTCCTAAATTGTAATTTGATAACAATATACACGTGGGCCCATGTTACTATTATTGTGGGCCCAAATATTTTCAGGAGGCCATACTTCAAAACAGACATAGATATGCAGAACTTGGACGGAATTATAGATGAAGACATGGGTCATGAGCTATAAGCAAATTCAATTGAAACACACTACAAAATCTGAGGAACATTTCAATGACATAAGTACTTGAAAGGCCATGATTTGCAGCCAGTTCGAGCAACACGTTAATCTGGCAATCACAACCATCAAATAACCAACTTAGACAAGGCATCTATCTGAAATCATGGATAATGACATTTGGACCATATTGATATATGTAATCTAAATATGTGCATACCTTTCTAGAGTGGATCCCAAGAATGGGAGCTATGCTAGAACTAGACTACTGAGTGGGAGATCATCGTTGATAGATTTACCCCTAATACTATGTAAGTAGAGGAGGCTGATGACATATACATGTCTGCAGAGTCCCCTGATCTTAACTCCAGGGCACAAGATGCTTGCCAACAGCAAAAGAGGAGAGGTAAGAGGTGTATTTATGGGCGGAAAGCACTCCAAGGAGCTGCAGCCACCCTCTTAAAGTCCTCTTTGGCAAGACAAGAAGATTCCTTCACTTTTTGCACCTCCTGCCGCAGCCGCTCAATGTTTGCTTCAGTCTTCTTCCTCGTCTCTATAACTGACGCTCTTTTTTCTTGTAATATCGCAATGTCCCTGTTGAGTGCGTCATTTTCTGTGTTCAGATAATCTTTTTGACGTTGTTGCCCGCGGATCTGCACTTCTGCTTTAACCAACTTGTCCTCAGATTGCAGAAGGCTATCTTTTAACCATAACAGTCGCTCTATGCGAGCTCGTAGAGGCTGACCATTGAAACCGTGCCGTTCCAATTCAGCAAGGTCCTTGAGCATATTTTCAAAAGCACTCCTATGATCACCAAGATGCAATTTGCATATGGCATCTGCCACATTGGCGAAAGCAACCATTTGTCCTATAGCCATTCCTTCACGAAGCACCTCAGAGCACTGCTCAAGTGGTTGGAAATGCGGGCTTTGTGGAATTGTATTGAATACTACATCAGATTCCACCATTTTCCACATGGGAGAGCTCTTGACAAAAGGCAACGGTGAAAGTTCCTTGCAGGAAGGATCAACAGCATTTGCCTTTTCCACTTTTCTTTGCTCATCGTGATCTCCAGAAGATTGATGAAGACTCTTCTGCTGCTCCTCATGTATAATCTCATCTCCTTCATTCTGAGTAGATTCATTGGAAATTTTCTCCAACCTGATGACAGAGGTCCTCCCTTGGGTTTGCAAATCCTTATCCCATAAACCTACTGGAGTGACTGGCTCAGTTTGTGGCGCATGAAGCTTTTCATTCAATTGCTCATCCCCCACATTGCCTAGCTGTTCCTTGGGCTTTGTAACCTTATTGGGCTTTTTAACCTTGCGGTTTTTGTGAACTTTATGGTCACCTGCAAAAACATTGATGATTAGGAACCTCAGCTTAGATGTATTGCCAAGTCATTGAACGGGCCCATTCTATCCACTACCGATGGAGAGTGCCATGAAACCCTTTACAGATGCATTTCACCGTCAACCCTTTCCACATGCATTTCACCTTCATTCATTGGGCAATCTATTAAACAGCTTCACTCATTCCACCATACAATGCTTTATGCTTAATTCCTATAGATTGTTGTGAAGAGAGCAAATTTTAGCAACAGAAAATAACAGCCAATAAATGGAGAAAATGACAACCCACCTTCAGTTCCGACTTGCTGTTGTTTTGCCCTCTACAAGAAACACCAACTCACCAATAAGATAACTGGTTGAAATAACACTTTCATGCAAAAGGGTTTAGTTATAAGGCTTACATAATAAATTAAGGGATTTCTTCTATGGGCAAGCATCTTCACTCGCCATTGTACTTGGGTGTTAGGTGAATTACTAATATGATATTGACGCAACCTCTGAGCAAAGTATGCAATCATTGAGAAAGAATTAGAGTAGTTCATTTCTACAATCATATGAATTGAAAGACAAAATTACAATATACCTCCCGGAGGGTTTCACCACCAAATGTCGCCTCCTGGAATGCGGTTGGACTTGAGATGCCTTCTGTTGCTTCTTTCTTTGACTTCTTTTGAGGCAACAAGGACTTGTGCTCATCACTGGTCCACCGCTTTGACGACTCCAATGAATTCCCTTTGGCTTTGTCCCTGCTATCTGGTGATGTAGAAATCTCCATGGCAGCATTTACTTGTCCAGCAACATCACCAGCTTGCACAACTTCGTCACCAGCTGAGTTTCTACCTTCTAAATCCTACATTGACATATAAGCATTTCTTTCAACAGATGAAAATTTAGTTCAAATATGTAATGTTTGCAGGAAGCGTAGCGAACAAGCCCACTAGAAAAGCATGATAATACAAGAGAACTAACTATATTCATAAAGCAGTTACTTTATAGTGCAATCATTTAAAATCAGCTCACCCTAGCCTTCATTTGTAACAATTTGCTAAAACAAAATTCAGGAAATACACATTGTTCCTACATCCTTCTCAAACACATCAGCATATGAGTTCTACTGTTCTACCATGATTCTTGGTGATATGGTACAGTCATCCTTGATTATTGTATACAATATTGAAAGCCCATTTTCTTATGAAAGCATCTCACGGAGAATGCGACAAAAATTAAGTTTTTAATGGCATCCTTGCGATGAGGGTATCATTGTGGTTTTTCTTTTTCTTTTTTTTTTTTTTTTTTTTTTTTTTTTTTTTTTTTTTTTTTTTTTTAATTATTATTAACAATGAGGGTATCATTGTGTTCATTCAAATGACGTGGAAAATAAAGCCACCAGATCTTATTTGAATTCCTTTTTCTTAAAAAAAAAAAAAAAAAAAGGGGGACAAATTTACAGTTACAAGTAATTGAATGTGGCAAAATATATGCTGACTGGTGTGGGATTTGGTACCATTTCGAGTTCATTAGTAAAAGAATGCACTTCCAATTCATCTTTTTCAGTTCTCCATTAAGTGGATCTTCATCTTGAACATTCAAAACCTCTAAAAAGAAACACAGGAGACCGCTTCTCACTGTTCTTGTTTATGGCTCTAGCAGAAGATTGAGGAAGATTGCTTGAAAATGGCAAAGGAAGAAATGTTTTGCATAGTTCATAGTGGAAAGGTGAGGCCTGGAAGTTACTTGTTGACTATTGCGAGGAAGATCGCTTGAAAATGCCAAAGGAAGAAATGTTTTGCATAGTTCATAGTGGAAAGGTAAGGCCTGGAACTTACTTGTTGACTATTGCAAGGATGTTTAGGTTGAATCTTCCACACAATTTTAGGTTCATCCTATGATACCTGGATACTTGTATGCACCTATATCAGATGGATACTCTCAAGCATGGATTAAAATCGCGGTATCGATCGCAGTATCGGCCGAACCCAAAAACCGATATCATCTCGGTATCGGTCGCGGTTCGCGGTCTGTCGCGGTCGTCGCGGCGTGAATTTTTTTTATGTCGCAAAAAAATTTGAAAAAATATCCAAAAAATCCAAAATATTGTAAAATGGTAGAAAACAATATTTCTTTCCATTAGTAATAACTATAAATCAAAATATCGGTCCCCCTAAGTCAAAGATCCGGTATCGTTGTCTAATCATTAATTATTAAGTATATCAAGTTTTTATGTTTAATCTATATGCCCATTCTTATAATTTATAAATCCATTAATGTAATCATATTTAAACTCCAACAATTAAAAATATATATTACCTCTTGTGTAGCTTTGTAAAAATTTTACACGAAGAATAGTTAGGCCACAGTTGACTTGGTAATGCTAAATGATTTCAACCATTACCCATTTACCCTTGATATATTGGGTCCAACTCCTATTTGAGTAAAACTTGTTAAAAATCCACGTAGGAAGGGACATTTATTTTTTAGTTATTTGGATTTAAGATTAATAGGTCATTTTAGTAAGGTATAATTTGCCAAAATGGGGAGGATAGTTTGAAAATCTTGCACGCTTCATAGCAGGCTCAGCTACAAAAACCTAAGCCACTCAAAATAGTTGTCCTCCTCTGGGCCCTTATCCAAATTTCATCCTAAGGTTTTATTAGATTGATTTATTAGATCCTGAGATGGGGTTTTATTAGATTGATTTATTTTTTTTAAAATTGATTAATTGATTAATCTAATGGTAGGCCAATTACCAATTAGAGTGAAACTTCGCCAGAGCATAATAGAGAGTGAGGGAATCATTTTGAATGGTTTAGATTTTACTTAGGTGGAGCCAATCGTGGGGCCCACACAAGTGTCAATTTGTTTAAGTAAGTAACACATGTGTATTAACTACTATGCATTAAAAAATGAAAAGAAGCCCTAAAAGGGGATTTTTTTACCTCGTCAGTCCTCTCCCTTCATTCTGCCATGTGACTTTTTGACTTTTGAGTTCTGTCATTCCAACGAAATAGAAGGGGGGAAAATAGGAGGGAAACGAAACAGGGGAAGGGGAAGGGGAAAATAGGAGGGAAACGAAATAGGGGAAGGGGAAGGGGAAAATAGGAGGGAAACGAAACAGGGGAAGGGGAAGGGGAAGGAGAAGAGGAGAGGAGGAGAAAGAAGAAAAGGAAGAGGAGGGGAACCTGGCAGTGGAGGCGGCAACCGCAGGACGGAGTGGCGAGACTGCTCCGGCGACTGCAATGGTGATGAGGGTTGCATCAAATCCAGGTATGTTGATTTCCTCTTTCCTCCCTCCCTGTGCTTCTTTTTATTTTTTATTTTTACTCTGTATGTGGCATGCAAGACAAAAACAAGGAGGAGGGCTGCTGGAGCTAAGGGGAACCTAGGAACAGAGGAAGATGAGTGTACTGTGCCGATTTTTTGAATATATCGGCCGATATATCGGTTCGACCGATATATTCAAAATATCGGCCGATAAACACCGATATTTGGACGATATTTTGATGGGCTATACCGATACCGGTTTTCCATCAAAATATCGTACCGGTACTGGCCGATACCGGTTCGTATCGGCCGATACGAACCGGTATTGGCCGAGATTTTCAACCATGCTCTCAAGTTGCAAACCAATACATCCAAAATGCCTAGGCATTAAAGGTGAGGCAAACTACCTAACACCCGGAGTTGAGGCACATGCCTGCATAAGACATGGCATGAGGACTTTTTGCCATGCCCACATGCGCCTACACACAAGACGCGGCATGGGGCATTTTTTGCCTGCATGGATTCGAACCCAGTGCGTGTTTGCTCTAATACCATCTCAAGTTACTAACCAATACACCCAAAATGCCAAGGCGAGGTGTTAAAGGTGCAGCAAACTAACTACTTAATAGATTCAATACTTGTGATGGTACTTGATACTACATGATACTTTTGGGTACAAGTTTAGCATATCCGATTGCACTAAGTCCATTATTTCATATTAGTTCAAACTATTTTCTTACTTTTCAACATAAAAAAATGTTGGAGAAGTAAACAATCTGACAAACAAAATTAGTACTTTTCTATGAAAATCTGAAAGTAAAATATGAAATTTCATGGGGCGGTGCTCGTGCGGATGTTTCACACATGAGGCCGCGTGAGACACGCAATGGAACCCACCTAGGGGCCAATCATGGCTAAGATGGAGGGTCAAAAATCCAGATGGCACTACCCACTATATAAGATTTTAATAATGTGGGGCCACAGGTAAGCCCCACCAGTTGTCTTGCACCACTCTAAGACATCCCCACAAGAGCACCATCGAGTTTCATGTTATGGATGGGATAGTTGCATTAGTAACTGTGATTAGTACTTTTCTATGAAGATCTTAAAGTAAAATATGAAATTTCATGGGGCGATATTCATGTGGGGATGTTTCACTCAACAGACCGCGTGAGACACGCAATGAAGCCCACCTAGGGGCCAATCATGGCCAAGATGGAGGGTCAAAAAATCCAGATGGGACTACCCAAAGGGTCAGAACCACTATATAAGATTTTAATAATGTGGGGCTACGGGTAAGCTCCACTAGTTGTCTTGCACCGTACTGAGACATCCGCACAGGAGCACCGGCGAATTTCATGTTATGGATAGGATAGTTGTATTAGTAATTGTGTCCATATTCGTTCCATATACCCATGTCCATATCCATTCCTGCCAAGACAAAACAAAAGAAAGAAAGCATCCACAAAAGGAAAGAGAAAAAAAAAACAAAAACAAAAAACTCGTCGGTTATCTCAGTTCCGTGAATAAACTCTTATGTGCGAAGTAAAATATTAATATTATAAGTAGCTGAATATTCTTGTTATGATTAATAATCCCAATTAACCAATCCCAATAACAAGAGTCCGAATACAACTCACTATGCTCCCATGCATGAAACCCATGGGCAATCTTGCCCACGAGATCACCAACGCCCTAAATTTTATTCCACGAGCCATCCGTAACAATTAGATATCAACCCTTAAAATAATTAGTTAATAAGGTTATAAATGGTCCCCATCTAAGATTACTATTTTCCGTTTATGGGACTTCTTTTTTGTTATGGATTGTTGGTTTGTGCAACAATTTTAGAAGATCCCAAAGGGGTTCTCACAAAAAACCTACCTTGCGCAAATACCTCCATGAGCACAATTATTTCCTATATGTTGTAAATGTGGATTTTATTTTATTTTTTTGAATGGCGTTGTAAGTGTGGATTTAGTTATGGTTTAATAAGAACCTTGTTGTTGTTGGTGGTGGTGGTAGTGGTGGTGTTGTTATTCCATGGGAAGGACTCAGGCTCACACTCTCATGCCCCTAATCAGCATGCTTCAACTTAACAATTGTATTCCCTACGCCACGCTAGCTAAATAGCGGTCTCATTCTCACTCATTAAAAAAATTCTTAGCTAAATAGCAGTCTCATTCTCACTGATTCAAAAATCCTTTTTAAAAAGAAAAACCAATGTGGAAAGCAACAAAAGGATATGAAATTGGTCAATTGGGGCAGTCAACCACCATACTGATGGGCTCGATCTGCGCTAGGATCTATTGCGAATGGCACTCTAACTAGACGAGATGGTGGGAAAACTGCTTCATGATGCTTGCAACCCTCTTTATTTATATTAAAAAGAGCTATGAGTTCTACAATTACAAACTCTCTCTTTGAAACCTTATATAATTAAACGCCCACATGTATTATATAGTGTTCACACAAGATTGCCGATATTGAAGATATGAAGAGATCAAAAAATAAAAGTAACTACAGTACTGCACGATAATACAAGGTAATTACGCACGGTAATACAAGAAATCTGCACATCTAATTTCTCAAAAACATCTACTAAGGATTGGGTCAATTCCTTGATTGTAACCTTGTAAAGGATTAGGCCAAATCCTTGATTGTAATCCTGCATGTGGCTAATCTCCTTGGTTTTAGCCTTGCATTCAATTGTGCTCGATCTGAGACATCCAATCTGATGTTCGACTGAAGTCTTCTATAACCTCAATGTTGACATTTATGCAAACCATTGAAGAACTTTACAAACTTGAGGTTAATACCCTCCCCAACCCCTGGAAAACTACACAAGCACATAATAGGGGGCCCACATGGGACCCACCATAAGCATGCATGGAGTAAATTCTATGGGGATTTGTGCAAAACCAAAGTTGCACAAATCCCTCTTTGAGGCAACTTCATTCCCTATTAGTTGAGACATGGAAGATTTAATTTCAATAAATAAATGATTCTGACTAGATTTAGGATTTTAATGCTTTAGGAAATAAATTCATATACAGCATAAGGGCCAATCAGCCTTGTTAGCTTTTTGGGATTTTTATTTTATTTTGAAACCTGTATAAATTGGAGCCCCTTTTCATGTGAAGGAATCTTCAAGTTTATCGATGAAGCTTTGGGCGTGAGGCCTCCATTGATCTCCTCTTCCTTTCCATTATAGCACTACCATCATGGAGTGACGGCTGCGTAACAAAAATTCTGTTCAAGATCTTCTATATCAGCAATTGTTACTTCAGGTTCCCCACAGTTTTTATCATTAGTCCTTAAGTTGATATCTAATCTTCTTACTGCTTTAGATCTGCAAGCTTTTTGTGCTGTTAATCAGTATCTATATAACTATGAGACAAAGGTATAACAAACAATGGAGGCTGTAATTTATTTTGAATACAAGGATCTGGACTTCTAGTATCTTCTCTCTGAACAGCCGTAAAATTGAACAGGATGCGGCATAGTTTCTATAAGCAAGAAGGATATTGCTTTCAGGTTCGTTTTCACTTATGAGGATTTAAAGTGAAGGGATACTATGATGACCAGATACGAACATAGGAACGGACATGGATACGGGGATTGGGGATACGACACTACACTTTTGGAAATTAAGGATAGAAATCAGATATGGGTGTCCTATGTTTTCCTTTAGATCACATTAGAATTAATGAAATTATCATGGTTTATGTTCCTTTCTAACATTTTCTAAGTTGAGAAGTAAGAAAATTTAAAGAACTAAATGAAATAATGGACTTGCTAAGTAGGAAATGCTAAACTTATACCGTAGAAGTATCGATGCAGTATTGGATACCAATACAATTATCTTATTGGTCCGATACAGATACGTTGGGCTTGTACAAGTATCCGGGTATCATAGATGGGATACAAGTATAGAAGTACTAACTAGATTGAAGTATGGACTTGTAGTTGTAGTTCAACTTTGTTTTGACTTCATAATAACAGTGTCAATTCAAGAGCTTCCCATCAAAAGTGCAATAAAGAAAATCTCTACTGGAAGCAGAGAAACTCAACCCAAGACGCGGATCTGCACCCATCAAAATGTCCTACACTTCAGAGACTCACCCAAAGAACAAATGGGACTGATAGATTTAAGAATGTGCAGCACCCAAAGACGGAACGAAGTAGAACATAGACCTGATGCATCACACAAATTAGGGAAAAGTCCCTACCCTTGGTAATAGGTGAAAGACAGGTACTCCATTGACCTAATCCATGTGCCCCAAAAGGAAAAAAAAAATATTTACCCTCTGTTTGGCTATTTCCATTTTTCCATGGAAATGTACTCCATAAAATAAAAAATAAAAATAAAAAAAGAAGAGGTGTTTGTATGAACATTTCCATCCAGTGCATTTCTTAGCACATGTTACTTCCTTCTTTTTCATCTTTTTTTTTCTTTATTAAACTAAAAAAAATGCAGAGGAAAAGCTCTTTTTTTGTGATTTTTCATGGGGAATATACCTTATTTCCATGAAAATCTATCTTGTTTTCTAGAGAAAAAAAAAACCCTAAAACAAAATAGAGGAAATGTACTTTTTTACAGCAGTAATTTTTCATGAAAGCATACCTCATTTTCATGCAATGAAAATCCAATCATCCAAACACAGCTAAAACAAAAACACCCAAAGAGTATACCTGCTTACCCAAAGAAGCACCAAACCAATAAAAAAAAAAAATGTAAAACACCACATAGATACCTTCTTAGAAGCAGCAGCAACCCATTTCACTCCATCCCAGTCCTGATGAAGTCGCATCTGCGACCGCTCAAACTCGATCTCCTCATTGGAATCAGGGAAAAACACCACATATGTTGTAGAAGAAGTAGATGTTGTTTTTGCATTGCTCTTCTTCACAATGTAACCCACCCACCAACCATCCAAATAAAATGCATCCACTCTCTGATTCAGTTCCAGCACTAGAGGCTCCTCAACAGTGGGAGGGCGTGGCCTTAGAAATGAGCAGTTGATGACCTCTCGCAAGGGCGTCGTCTCGTTCTCCTCATGGATCAGGTTTCGGTATTGAACTGCTACTCTCTTCTTCTGTCGGAGGCATCGGATTATGGTGCCCTCGTACCAGGAACCCTTGAGGCCGACCTCGTCGTTCCTTACCTCGACTTCCATTCCCACTTGCAACCAAGCCCCGACGCCGCGCTTCTCCCTCCGTTTCTCCACCTCCACATCCATATCCATTTCAGGCAGCCTTTCCTCTTCTGCTTCGCTTCCGTACTAGTACTATTAATACATATAAGTGCTAGAGTGGATTGGGCATTCGGCCGAAAAAATGACTTGAGTGTAAAATGGGGAGGAGGTGTCTTGGATTCTTTCAATTAATTTTTTCCTGGCCACACTAAGCTCATTTCGGCCGTTCAAGATGAATTACATCCCCTCTATTAATATAATTTTAAATTTCAAACCAATAGAAGCAGGGCCCATCACCTCAAAATAGATATATGGCTACTATTGACGTGGCATTGCATGGCGATCTTGAATGGACCAACCATAATTTGCTACATATATGTCAGATTACCCACTGTTACATGGCCCAACTGCCCGATTGATCATCACAATGGAAATGTGGCTAGTGCCAACATAATTAACATGGCATGTACTTTCATTAGCAAGGTCGGAAAACTTATGACTCGAACTACACTTATCCAAGACCAAAAAAAAAAAAAAATTGACTCGAATAGAGACAACATGGAGACTCGGGAGAGTCATATTTAAAAATAAAAAATAATTTTATAAATATTTAAAAATGGGTCCAATAGTTATAAAATATATTTATTTACATGCATTCGTGACAATCAATTCAAATTAATAAGTTTATATATGTATGAAAGGTACAACAATAAAAGAAATATTACATATTACATAATTTGTTAGTCCAAATATCAAATGTAAAATATCAAATATAAATTTCAAATTACATTCCAATTATTATTTTTAAACTACTGGCTCCAAACCTCAACATAATTACTTATAAATAAATTTTAATTATTTAAAATTAAATACGCTTATTAAATGAGATGACTCGGTCGAATCTCCTCTATTTTTGACTCGGTCCTTTGTCAAAATGAAATAACTCGAAAAATTCAACTTAATAGGTTTTCCAACCATACTCATTGATAAGCCAACAACAATGAATAAGCTCTGTAACTAATTCATTAAGTCTTCTTTAATACAGTGGAATTGTGCAAGTCTGACCGATGAACTCCACATTTATAGTAGGTGCCTTGTATTCAATAGTTACATTATACTTACATTAACCAAGCAAGTCCATTGTTTCGATTTTCGAGGCTTGGGGCAGACCAAGACATTAATATATAGTCAATAAAAGACACAAAAAAAAAAAATTTTTGCAGTAGCTCCTGTTAAGGGAGTTTGGATCCGTTGAGTGGTGCTTTGAGATTTTTTTTATTAATACATTCAACAAATCTTGAGATTGGCCATATGTGCCCAGGTAAAACTAGGGTTAAAATGGGTCCTCAAATAAATGCACACCTGGCCAATCCACTGATAGCTTGAGTGGTTTGGAGCCTCCCTCCTCATAAAACAACTAGGGATTGGAGAGGGACTTAGGGTAGCCTCTGTGTGTGTGGGTGTACTACTACCAGAGCAACAGAAAAAACAGAAGAAAAAAATAAACACATGAAGGAATTAAATTGGAAAAAATGGTATGGGTCTTATCATTTGGACCCAGATTTGGGTCCATTGCATACAACCCGAATAAAAAACAGTTCAATGTGGAGGGCAGGGCAACGTGGAAATTAGACCTTTGAAACTAAGAATCCCCATCTTCTATGGGCCCCTAACCATAAATTCATAAGTGAGTCCCACCTATTAAATTAAAACTGCTCAAGACCACTATTCGCATCATTGGCTCCAATCGGAGTCTTGCCTAATGCAACTTTCTACCTGAAAAGGCAGTTTTATTTGTAATAACGAGGCTGGAGTTTACGTTATATGATACAAATGAGAGAAAAAAGTTGCATAATCAGTGGTAGATGCTGTGGTGTGACTCTAATTGAAGGATTTTGAGCAACTTGGATTTCGAAGGTGGGGTTTGTTGATGGGTTTATAGGATACGAAATCTTTGAATTACGCCCTCAGAGATTTCAGGACTCTAAAATTAGACACCCACCTCATAAGACTGATCAAACAATGATAGTCAACATTTCCTCACTACATCTTGTGGTGGTTCCGAAATGGCATATCTGGACGATAACAGCTCACAACGGCCAAAACAATAACAGAAAAAAAAACTGAAATATGAAAAGGAAGACAGTTGAAAGTATTCCCTTCAACCATATATCCATTCCTTCTCTTTCAAATTTTTTTTTTTTTTAATCTTCTCTTATCAATTATAACAATTTTTCTGCTCCTCTTCCCAAAATTACCTCCTATAGCATGCATCCTTGGGCCTCTCCCAATAGGCAAAACCCCTAAAATATGCAGGCCTCAGGCGGCTTTATCCTCTCTATCTCCCTATTCCTTCTGTGTTTTAACAGGGGCGGGGGCGGGGCGGCCTTTACTAGTTTTTTATTCTAAAAAGGTAACAAAATCAAAGCAAGTTATGGGATTAGAATTTTTTTTTTATTTTTTATTTTTTTTTTTGGGGGGGGGGGGGGGGGGTCGCTATTCCTTCTGTGTTTTAACCAGGGCGGGGGCGGCCTTTACTAGTTTTTTATTCTAAGAAAGTAACAAAATCATAACAAATTATAGGATTAAAATGATGGAAGAAAAGAAAGGAAAGAGGAAAAACAATTCCAAAATAATTATTGTAAACCAAATACTGGGACTCAACACTCTTGGCGTCTCCTTGGTTCGCTTAGACTTTGCGCCTTATGGAGAGAACCCTCCTCACATGCACCCACGTGCAACAGAGATACTGACGGTCCTCGAAGGGACGCTCTACGTGGGCTTTGTCCTCTCCAGCCAGAACAATAATACACTCATAACCAAGGTCCTCAACAAGGGTGATGTATTTGTCTTCCCAATTGGCCTCATTCACTTCCAAGCCAATATCGGCCACACACCTGCTGTAGCCATTTCCGATCTCAGCAGTCAGAACCCAGGTGTGATCACCATTGCTAACTCCGTATTTGGATCGAGCCCTGGCCAAGGCCTTTCAAGTGGACAAGAAAGTAATTAATCATCTCCAGGCCCAATTATGGGTGAACGCTTAACAAACAGTCCTTACTTTATTGAAATATTTGATGTTGTATTAAACATAAATAAATGGCTGCACGCCTGTTTGCTTCTCATACTAGATTATAAGAAACGAATTTTTTCTGTCAAAAGACTCTAAGATCTCTAATGTTGCATTTTTTTCAGTTGGCTTTTTTTCCCCTTTCTATACTAAAATAAGTGAAATCTTAAGGCAAAACCCCAGAGGAGGGTGAAAACTATGATTAGTTTACTGGTGGCCACCTATTATCCTGCAGCCCACCCGATTTCAAGGGTAGATATAGCTATTTTTTATTAGGGCCATACAATTAAGTATGCTCATTAGCCGGCCCAGCCAGAGCCAGATCCGGACCCAACCTGCCATTGGCCATGTTTGCATTAAGTGATAGAAAGCCCAAATCAGGCCCTGCCCGTGTAAGCAATGCATATAATTTAATTTTATTAGTCGAAATAATTGCTTGAATGCTTACAAAATTGAGAAAAAAGTCCGGTTCAGCATGGCCCGAATTGATTAAATAGGTGGCCTCGGGCCTGACTTTTGCGGCCAGTGTTGGGCTTGTGCCAAACTTGGGCCAGTGTTTCTAATGTCCGGCCGGGACTGCATATGCCTTAGCTCGGGCCATGGACACCCCTACCTACAATCATGGCCCTAAAGATCTGTGCCATGAACATGAAGATGAGAAGCTTGGTGGTTAATATTTTTTGATAGCATATTGAATGTTGAGGTCAACGTCCACCCTCGCTCCTGAGCTGTCATAATTGTGGTTGAGCCATCTCCCTCTCCATAAAACCATTATTCTGCCGTTTCTCATCACCAATTGATTTTGGGATAAGTGGTAGCTCAATGGGGTGTAAGATCCTACAAGTGATATCAGAGTCTGGTACGTCGGGTGTTCGAGTCACGGAATACGTGGAGTCTATTCCTTGGGATAAATCTACAAACTTATCCAAATAAGTTGAAGGTTCAATTCTGGTCAACCTCAATGTTTACCGTTGACATTGTCAACATGCTAGCAATCGAACTAGTCCAGTTAGGGTTCAGTTCGAGGTCGACTTAGATCTGACCCTTACCGTATACTCTTAATGGAATAAAAACAACAAAGCCAATTCAGCTTTGAGTTCATGCTAGGTCTCATGACCTAAGCAAAAGTCTTTTAAGGGGGAGCAGGCCATCCTAGGACTAGGTTAGACACAACCCGTATATATCTGATTGGGCCATAGAAAAACCTTCTCCTCAATGACGTCAATGCTAGTGTATGTTGGAAATGTCATAACCATCTCAAATAAGTTTCTTTTATTTTATCACCTATAAATGCTCCAAAAGTGTCATTTATGATTTTACCTTTTCTATTTTCACCACACATCTACCGTAACATTCTCATGTCTGATACATTCATTTTGTGCATATACTTCTCCATGATTGTCTAATATTCCACTCTATATATAGGTCATAATAAGTCTAAAGAATAAAATCTTATACGTTTAGTAACTCAAGAAAAATATGAAAAAAAATATCATTTTCTTTCAAAAAGCTCAAATTTTTTTTCTACACCCCCTGTAGAAAGCTTTCTACAATATAAAAATATCTCAAAATGATGATTACAAAGTCTTAGAGTAAAGTAAAGACTTTACTTCACTAAATCTATCATGATCTATTTGATTACATATATGGTAAAAAGTAAAGGTAAATATTTCATCACGGTAAAGGTAGGGTAAAGTAAAGGTGGGAAAAAATATATGGTGAATTAAAGTGGGGGGATGATAAGGTTTTTTTTTTTTTTTTTTTATTTTACTTTATCACATTTTACCATAGTTTTATATAGTAAATAAAAAGTAACTTGTGATAGAGTAATTTGTTTACATGTGTAGTAAAGTAAAATAAAGATTGATGTTAGATTATGAGGTAAAGTAAGGTGAGATGAAATATGTGGTGAAGTAAACTGAGAGAAGAGAGAGAGAGAGAGAGAGAGAGAGAGAGAGAGAGAGAGAATTGTAAAGTAGTTATTTTGTAATGAATATACTTTACTATAATTTACCATGGTTTTATGTGATAAAATTAAAGTAGCTTGTGGTAAAAAAAAAAAAAAAACATGGAAGTTGAACTTGACTTTACCACACTACTTTTTTTATCCAGACAAAAGTAAATTACATATAAACTAAAGTATTTAATAAGAATTTATTCTCATAATGAACTTTACTTTAATCGTAACACCTTCCAAATAACTCAATTTAAAATATGTAATATTCTTCAAAAATCGCCAAACCAACCAATAAAAATATTATAATATTTTAACATTACACTATTCAATTCTATACTATTTTATTCTTGTAATTTTAAAATTGTAAATATTTTATTTAGTAAACATCCAAACGAGCTATAAGATATCATCATTGAGATAAATCTTAACTATACGGAAAAGAACTCATATGACTTGGTCGTCCCTACCTCTGGGCATGTGGTCATGAAAGTCAAATAGTAAGGACTCGAAACTCTGCTAAAAAAAAAAATGTTTCTTCTTTTGCCGGGCTTCATAAGCTAGTCATTCACCTCGCTCAAACCCGCTCGGGCGTGTGTAGAGTGATCCTTGTCAATGTGGCTCAAATACCAAGGCTCGACACCCTTGGCATCTCCATCGTCTAGGCGGACCTTGCACCATGAGGTCTTTCTTAATCATCCTCAAGCGAGTTTAGGGGTGTAAATTGGGCCGGACCACCCACTACGAAAAAAGTTTGGTCGTGGGCATGCACGACACATTGGCTGTGTTGAACAGGCCGGCCTGGCCCGGCACGAAACAAAATAATGGGTCGAGCTAGGCCATGGAGACTGGAGCCGTGGGTGCTTGGGCCGAGGCACAGCCCAAAATGACATTTATATGGAAAGGCTGTTTTTTTATATAAATAAAACATAATACTTAAAATAACTAAAGTCTTATTTCTAATTTTCAAATTAGCATCTATATTTGTGCATTTATTCTAATTGTTTCAACTTTATCCCAAGTCCAGAACCCTAAAAGTCGTTAAAATCTCTTTTAATTTATATAAAAGATTGAAACAAAATTAGAAAATCAGAAGAGGAATGTGGGTCAGCAAATGGCCGGCACGGGCTAGCACGACACAACCTAAGTCGTGTCGTGGCCATCTTGGGCCAACCCCGAACCAACCTGAGAACGGCACGGCACAACCCATGAGTTTTCACAGATCGACACGCCATGTGACGCCCCAGAGTCCTACATCGACTATAGAGAGAAAAGTAAATTGGGTTATATGTAGAGTTTGCACCCTTACCTTGCATAAGGCCTTTTGATGGGTTGAGACCCATCAGAAACAAAACCGTAAGGCCGGTGGGCCAAAGCGGACAATATCATACATGCGTGTAGGGGTGGGGCGTCACAAATGGTATCAGAGCCGACTCTCGACTAGTTCGATTGTGACCAAGAGGGTTGGCAGGCTACGTCATATTGACGTGCCCCCTTAAGGGGGGTGGATTGTGAAGCCCCCGGAGTCCGACATCTCCTATAGAGAGGAAAATAAATGGGGTTAAAACCATGACGCCGGTAGGCCAAAGCGGACACTATCATGCATGGGTGTAAGGGTGGGGCGTTACACGCCACTGCTGGGCCAGCCTCAAAGCGGGTTGTGTCGGCATGACACGACCCAATAAACACCTCTACACGTATCTAGACAGTCCCAGAAGGCCCCATGTGAATTTCATATTTTTCTTTCTCCACATCTATGCATTGTTATTTGCAGAATTGAAATGTATGTGACCTTCAGTGAGCCTTGGAATTGTATCTAATTGTAAAGTGAGGACTGCTTTTGATTTAATCAAAACCCATCCAGAGGAAGAATCTTGCTGGATAGTTGAATTTGGATTGCATTCACCATTAATATTAATATACTCTACTTGATTCAATCAAAGTCCATCCCTTGAACCTTTCATAATTAAGGAGTAGCTACAACAACCATACAACTAAGGCCACTTCAACGGTTTTGTTCTCTGCACTGTATCATTGTCTGAAGATTGCGTCCACTACTACACAATTCATATGTGTATGGACTTTGTCTCACTCTCATATGCTTGAATACTGCAAAGACTATTGATAGAAGAATGGACATTGGTCGTAGCAGTTAGCGAATGACAGTGGCTTAAACAAGAATTTGACCTTGTAGTCTTTCACTATTGCAATTAAAAACAAGAACATTTCAATAACACTCCCGTCTCACCTACCATATATCTCCCTATATATATGGGTCCTTTGTATACTTAATTTTCATCCTCACAGCAGCTCATCTTCATCTATACTATATACTTGAAAATAATGAAGATGGTTGCTCACTTCCTTGCAGTCATCCTCTTTTCCGTCGCTTCCTCTCTTGTTTACGCCTACGATCCCAGTCCTTTACAGGATATTTGTGTCGCAGATCTTAACTCAGAAGGTAAACTTAATTTGCAGTGTATTTCATCTTAGTTGAGTAAAGGTGTTTGCGCAAATTCAATAATTATGCTTGGATATAATATAACGGTTACAATTTAATTTTGCAGTGGTTGTGAATGGGTTTGTTTGCAAGGCAATAAAAGAGGTCAAAGCAAATGATTTCTTCTTATCAGGCTTCGACAAACCGAGCAACACGATGAACAAGGTTGGGTTTAATGTGAAAAATGCCCTTGTAAACCAGATACCGGGACTCAACACTCTTGGCATCTCCTTGGTTCGCTTAGACTTTGCGCCTTATGGAGAGAACCCTCCTCACACGCACCCACGTGCCACAGAGATACTGACGGTCCTCGAAGGGACGCTCTACGTGGGCTTTGTCCTCTCCAACCAAAACAATAATACACTCATAACCAAGGTTCTCAACAAGGGTGATGTGTTTGTATTCCCAATTGGCCTCATTCACTTCCAAGCCAATATCGGCCACACACCTGCAGTAGCCATTTCCGGTCTCAGCAGTCAAAACCCAGGAGTGATCACCATTGCTAACTCTGTGTTTGGATCAAAGCCGCCCATCTCTGACGATATTCTCGCCAAGGCCTTTCAAGTAGACAAAAAAGTAATTGATCATCTCCAGGCTCAATTCTGGGTGAATGCATAACAAGCAGTCCATTCTTTATTGTCTTGTCAGCTTACTAGGCTGTCTATCTTAAAGCCATATATATAAATGGCTACACATCTGTTTGCTTCTCCTACTAGATTATAATAAATGAATTCTTTATGTGAAAAGATTCTCAAGATCTCCAATCTGCTAGTTCTTTTAGTTGTATGGTTTTTTTCCTTTCTCATCTTTACTAAAAGAAGTGATCAAATGTTAAAACTAAGGCAAAACCTCAAAGGTGGGTGTAAACTATGATTAGTTTAATGTTGGCTACAGTCATTCAACCCAGCCGATTTCAAATTTTTTGTTTTTTTTTTTTGGTATCCCAGCAAATGGGCTGGATTCAACGGCCATAGCCAACTGTTACTGGGGGCCCTACAATCATGGGCCTAAAGATCTTTTCTATGTACATGGAGCTGAGAAATCTTGATGGCTGAGATTTTTTATAGATAGTATGTTGAACAATAGGTAAATAGCCAAATTGGTTTATATGCCAAACATAAAATCAATTTTTGTTTGCAGAAAGGTCCCACATAAACCAAAAATAAATTCAATTTTCTATTTATTGAACTGCTGGATAGATGATTTGATCCTGCTCATACATAGATCATGCTGTCAGGATTAATGTATTGCCAAAAATGGATTGATAATTCGAGCTCGGTTAAATCTAGAATTATTCAAATAAGTTGAACGGCTCAATTTGGTCAATCTGGTTAACTTCGATGTTGACTGTTGACATCATCATGATGTCAATCCAACTATGTAGATAGATCCAGTGGTCATCGTTCAGGTCCGGAATGACCCAAAGAATATGCCCTGTTGTTTAAGTAGGACATGTCTAGTTATGGGTTAGAGTTCAGGTCGGGTCAGATCATGACCTAAACCGATAGGTTTTAAAAGGCTGGGACCGGGTTTTATCGGGCCGGCCCAACCGAGAAACTCTAGACTGCGGTGATGCTGCACAGTCCCTTATTTGACTGCAATCTATACAGGGGCCTTGATCATGTCTGGGTCTACGATCCGGGATGGCTGGGCTCACATGTGTGGGTAAGTCCATCTCAGAATTCGAGCATGCCAAGGACAGTAATCCTCACCACCCTGGCCACTAGGTCAACTCTCAACAATATGGGAAATCTCATATGAATTGGTCATCCAAGGTGGGCCCAGACAACTCTTCTTAGCGGGGCTTCATCAGCCACCTGAAACCCACTTGGTTGTGGAGTGATCCTGTGTTGCTAATGCGGCTCAAATAATATTAAATTTCCTCCGCTAACCTCTTACACATTCTTTTCATGCCGAGCCATCTCACATGGAATTCGAACCCGCAAATGGTTGGTCCTAATACCACATTAAATTTCACATGCTAACCATTTCTACCAATTAAAGCTTGATTGAGATGTTAGTAGAGACATCATAAATATTTTTCAATAAAATACCAGGGCTCAGCACCCTTGGCATCCAGACAGTCCGCCAAGACCATGCACCATGGGTCTTAATCCTCCCCACAGGTATGTTGACAGTCCATGCAGTTGCCATTGCCATTTGCCACCCTCAGTACTCAGTAGCAAAGCCAAGGTCACGATAGCCGATTCTATTTTTGGAACCAATGCATATGTTTCAGATGATGCTCCTGTCAAGTTAATTCATGTTTTTCCTTTCCTTATCAATGTATGGTTATGTACTAGATGGGCCTATGAATGGGGTGGGCCGGGCCGGATCTAGGCTTGAGCTGTCCAGTCCCCTCCCGAATATAGGGCGGATCTGCCGGGAGTTGTCCAATCCCGGCCCTAAATTGAACGGACCTACATTAAATCCCATCTCATGCGGGCCTGGGCTGAGTCATGGCCGAGGCAGGGCTTTTTCACAATCTTGAATATAAGCTAAACATTCTCTAATTATTCCTATATTGCTACCGGACACCGGTAGTCTTTTTTTTTTTTTTGGATTTGCCTCGATTAAAGGGAAAATGAGAATCCATGTCTTGCTTCTCTGAGTTATACAGTTAATTTTGTTCAAAATAACAGGTTAGAGATTTTGAATGGAATTAAATGAGTCTTTCCTTAAGCAAGAGGGAAGAAGTTGAATGTTTGAGAACTGAAATTGATGATCTTAGCATGAGATATGATCAACATCTAAATGAGGATGATAGTGTTCTTTACATTAGTGAGTTTGAACTTGTTGGACTACATGTTAGTTACCATTATTCCTTATATTAATTTGTTCGAGAGATGTGTTTTCCTTATAAGCTATTTAGGAGAGAAGAATTAATAAGGACATCAAAACTTACTCCCAAAATCTGTGCCTACCCAAGGAGGTCTAGTCCATCCTGAATGTGGACAATTTTATTTTAAAGAGGTTTAGTCCATCCTCGAATCTTGACGGTTCCTTCAGCTCATATCACAGAAATTTAAGAACCACATGGTTAATGCAAGTTCATTCGCATCTAATTGAAATATCTAGCTTAAACCAGCACTACATATTTCTGCTGCCTAATCATTGCATGCATGGCTTAGACACTGACAGCAATGAATTATTAGGGCCTGTTTTTTTGCTGGAATTCCTGAATTCCCAGACAATGTGAAATTCCTGATTACTCCTTTGGGCTTGAGCATCCAAGAATTCCACCAAAATACAAAGGAAGTGAAATTCCTGGATTCCCAAAGGTCAAAAGAGACCTTTCATGCAGCTGGAATCTAGAATTGCTAGTAAAGAAACATGAAATTCAGAAATTCCAGTAGATAGCCTGTCACATCATGTCCAGGAATTTCTGGCAAAAATTCCACAAAAAAAACGGGGCCTTAGTTTGTCACGTTAGAAACGAAACACCGGTGTCGTCGTGTAGAATGGAGGAAAAAAATAGAAAATAGACAAATAGTAGAGATCAATCATAGTTCACAAGCTTTACTCCACTGGCTCAATTTGGTCGAGTTGGCTCTACTCTTAAGCGTATAGAGTCGACCAAGTTGAACTGGGTCTACCACAGACTTGGTACTCGTGTGTTACTCGATTCAATGCCCTTTCAGGCACTCGGGTCAGAGTGCATATTTGTGTAATTCCATTTCCATCATTATTCTGATCTAGCTATTGGAACCATTGAAATATCCAAACCCTATTTTTCTGTAAATAATTGTGACCAAACTCCCAAGAACAAAAGCACAATATACTGGAAATTTAAAAACTGAAATGTGTGCTGTTGAACCCTTGACAAGGAATTGATTTAGGCAGATGCTCTTAGATTTTTTTTTCTTTGAAGTATTCAGGAAGAGGACTTCTTCTTGGCCTTCAAGTGAGGTTAGACATTTTCCTTCTGAACAAGGAAATGGATTTGGTTTTTGTTAAATGATTCTAGAATAGCCAATATGCTCCAGAAGATTGATGAAAGGGAGCCTGGAAAATCAGGAAGAAAAGGAGCCCATGATTTGTTGATCTAGCCCATTGGTCTTGTTGAAGTCAACGTCCACCTTCGCTCTAGAGCAGTCATAGTTGTGGTCGACCCCTCGCCCTCACCATAAAACCATTGTTGTGCAGTTTTCTATCACCAATTGGTTTTGGGATAAGTAGTAACTCAATGGGGTGTAAGATCCTACAAGTGGTATCAGAGCATGGTAGGTCTGGTGTTCGAGTTATAGGATACGAGTTTTGCGAGTTGTGCAGCAAGAGTCACGGCGGGTGGCTCTTGAACGATCATAATCATGGTTGAGCAGTGTAGAACAAACTATAGTTATGTTCAATAATATTCAACTGACCATGGGCCAAAGATCAAAGCGTTAGGATATATATCAAATCAATCATCTAGATCACCAGAGAATGTGCCCCATCATGTCTAACCCTGTACCACTATGCAGCTCATGATACCTAAAATGTATCCAAATAAGTATGAGCAAGGCTCTCCTAAGCTCAAGTTTAAGTAAAATTTTCGTAAGCTCATGCTTATGGGGCTCACCTTCGGTCCATCCAAATGGACCAAACACATGACTCCCATAAATTGCACATGTCCACCAACTTTCGGTCAAAACCGAATTTACTAGACCGTTGGATCGACTATGTATGGATCCAAATGGATTGTTGATCATTAAACTTTTGGGCCTATATGGAGATGATATAAATTACGATTATGACTAATTTTTTGCAGAGAGAAGGATCCAAGGGAGTCCTTGAAATCCCCCCCATCCCCATCCCCATGTGGGCCCCACCACACACTTGAGCTTACCTTATCCTAAACTTTAACTTAAGAGAGCTGGATTAGGTCTATCAAGGCTTCTGCCACATTTTGATGGGACAAACATGAGTCTTCGATCCTGTAGATGCTAAGCCATCACCTAATGATTTATGAATCAAGAAAACTGGAAACATTGTTTACTTTCCGTCCCTTGAACCATTCATAAGGAGCAGCTAAAACGACCATACAATTAAAATCACTTCAATGGTTTTATTCTCTGCATTGTTATCATCGTTTGAAGATCGTTTCTACTACTACACAGTAAGATTTATATGGACTTTGTCTCACTCTCCCAGGATTGAATATTGCAAAGACTTGATTAAAAAAATGGACATTGGTCGTAGCAGTTGGAGAATGAAAGTGGCTTACACAAGAATTTGACCATTTAGTCCTTCACTATTGCATTTAAAAACAAGACCATTTCAATAACGCTCATGTCCCACCAACCATATATATCTCCCTATATATATGGGTCCTCTCTATGCTTAATTCTCATCCTCAGAGCACCTCATCTTCATATATACTTTATACTTGAAGATGATGAAGGTGGTTGCTCACATCCTTGTAGTCGTCCTCCTTTCCATCACTTCCTCAGTTGTTTACGCCGATGATCCCAGTCCTTTACAGGACATTTGTGTCGCCGATCTGAACTCAGAAGGTAAATTTAATTTGCAGTGTATTTTATCTTAGTTGACTAAAGGTGTTTGTGCAAATTCAATACTTTTTCTTGGATATAATATAATGGTTACAGTTTGATTTTGTAGTGTTGGTGAATGGGTTCGTCTGCAAATCCGTAAAGGAAGTCACTGCAAATGATTTCTTCTTATCATGCTTCGACAAACCAAGCAACACCATGAACAAAGTTGGGTTCAATGTGACCAATGCCCTTGTAAACCAGATACCGGGACTGAACACTCTTGGGATCTCTTTGGTTCGCTTAGACTTTGCACCTTATGGAGAGAACCCTCCTCACACTCACCCACGTGCCACAGAGATACTGACGGTCCTCGAAGGGACGCTCTACGTGGGCTTTGTCCTCTCCAACCAGAACAACAATACCCTTATAACCAAGGTCCTCAATAAGGGTGATGTGTTTGTCTTCCCAATAGGCCTTATTCACTTCCAAGCCAATATTGGCCACACACCTGCTGTAGCCATTTCCGGTCTCAGCAGTCAAAACCCAGGTGTGATCACCATTGCTAACTCCGTGTTTGGATCAAAGCCACCCATCTCCGAAGATATTCTTGCCAAGGCCTTTCAAGTGGATAAGAAAGTAATTGATTATCTCCAAGCCCAGTTCTGGGTGAACGCATAAAAAGCAGTCCATATTTTATTTCTTGCACTATCTTAAACCTGAATAAATGGATACGTGTCAGTTTGTATCACATGCTAGGTTATCTATCTTAAACTCGGCCCATATATAAATGCATGTATGTATGTCTGCATCTCATACTAGATTATAATAAATGAATTTTGTCCGTCAAAAGACTCTCAAGATCTCCAATGTTCAAGTTTCTCTAAGTTGGCTCTTGTCCTTTTCTCTTAAAAGAAATAAAAATTAAGGTGAAATGTTAAAGCAAGGGAAATTCCTATAAAATTATACCGGGTGCTACATTCATCCAATCTGTCCGATTTCAGGGACCTGTGCCATGAATATGAAGATGAGAGTGGTTGATGATCTGGATGGTTTGATTCTAAGTTGAACAATTAATATATAAGGCAAAGTCGTACAACTGCTTTGTGGTATGTATGCAGATCAGTTTAATTAGAGTACAGACGGAGATAAACCAATGAAAGAATTCTGATCATCTAGTTTCTACTATGGGGTCATTTTCTTCTGAGACTGAACTCCAGCGGTCATGAATTAAAATTGTGTGATCATCTTATTAGCCTTAGAAAGTTGGTCACATAGTAATCAATCTATATTTTGCCATTAGTGGTCACAAAACTACGGAAGTGGATTCATACTCCCAAGGGCCCTGTCATGGATCCTGGTAAAGAGCAGAAGCAACCCAGCTGCTGAAATTATGTGGATATATGAACACTTCGCTGTGGGATTTTTGTTTTTTGCTTCTTCTTATGCCCCTATCTTGAAGTGCAAATGAGGACGAGATGGTGCGGAGAAAACTTGGTCGGCTGGGTTGACTTTCATTTTGTTAGTGAATGTGTTGCACTTAAATAATTGGGAGTTCAATTCGTTTCTTCCCTAGACCAAACTGCAATATATTAAGCAAAGCATTTTGTGACCTGGTCTTGTGGCCTTATCTGCTGTACAAATCCACCAGAATTGGTCTGATCTTTATAACCTTGCAAACCTGTATTGCAACAGTTATAATCTTATTGTGACAGTTCTCATCTATCCTCTTGTGTCAACTCCAGCTCTTTTTAACTGAAATTGGCTATGATGAAGAACAGAAGAACTGTTAGTTAACCTTCATTTATTCATAAATAGAATCACCTGCGCGCTAAGTTTACGTAGATCCAAACACGCTGTTGCAGGAGTAGGACTCACCAGAGGATGTAGCTCCCATGTGAATAAGTCATTTATGGTACTATAATCATGAACGAAAACCATGGGTCATTACAAGGCCTTAACTTTTCATAGATTGAATGCAAGATCCACTTCCACACAATCATGGCTAGGGCCAGCAATAAAATAGAGTTGAGTTAGGTCAGGTCAAGTTGACAATGAAGCATAACCAAACATGTTAGCAATTGGGCATTCATGAGGATAAGGAAAAGTAATTCTGATTTGTCAAAAATGTTCATATTTTCAAAGAGCTGGACTCGTTCTTGGCATTCATGTGGGGATTGACATTTTCCTTGTGATTCCAAGCAATGGATTCCACAGTTATGTGTATCAAGTACTGATGCACCTCAGATTGTAGAAACAATCTGTAGGCAACAACATTTTGCTGAAAACTGTTGCTGCACTGCTACGGTCCCATAAAACTGTAGAATGCTTGCTGCCGGGCACACAACAGTGGCTGAAAATGATAACTGAGGTCGAAACTCGGACTCTCATCGTAACTGTTAAAGCACAACTTAAAACAATGAGTTTTGTTTGTATATATCCCCCTTAGGTCTCTAGAATATGTAAATAGGCTCATGTGGTTTCAATATTTAGTGTCACATTCTTGCTTTTTCATTTTAACAAATCACTCTTGTTAAGGATAGTGCTTAATGGGCCTTGACAAACTGGGCGACACCATGAACAATGTTGGGTTCGGTTTGACCAATTCACTTGTAAACCAGATTCCAAGACTCAACTCTCTTGGCATCTCATGGATCTGCATAGATTTTGTGCGTTATGGGGAGACCCCTCCTCATACGTGCGCGCCCACATGCGACAGAGATACTAAGAGTCCTCTCCACCCGAAACAATAATACCCTCATAGGCAAGGTCCTTAATAAGGGTGATGTGTCTGTCTTTCCGATAGTCCTGATTCACTTCCTAGCCAATATTGACCACACCCCTACTGCGGCCATTTTCAGTCTCAGCAGTCAGAACCCACGTTCGATCACCATTGCTAACTCCGTGTTGGGATCGAACCCGCCCATCTCCGTCAAGATTCTGGCCAAGGCCATTCAAGTGGACAAGAAAGTAAATGATTATCTCCAGGCCCAGTTCTGAGTGGACCCATAAGAAGAAGTCCATTCTTCATTGTTTGCTGCTAGTTTAATACTAATAAACGGCTATATGTCTATTTTCATCTCATTCCCCCCAATTTGTGCACCAGTTGATATGAGAAAATGTCACCTTAGAAGATGACAAAATTGGTTTAATCTCATTGAAGCATAAATGAAATTCCCACGGACTCATCTCACTAGAATTCACCCATGAAACGAAATTAATTAGAAGAGTTACTCTGTAGAAACAAATCCTGGGTAAATGCTCTAAAGTAAATACGGAGCTTCTAGAATGGCCAAAACCTTGGTTTCATTTGAATCCGTGACCCCCCGCGTGGTGGTGTGACAACATGAATAAAACATCTCCTTCGCATTTGAATCCAGACCTCCAATACACTTAGTGCTGAAATTGTGCCAACCTAATTGCTATGTGGTGTGTATGCAGATCAGTTTAAATCATCCAAACTTTGGTCCCATTGTGGATAGAGTACAGATGGAAATAAGCTGAAGAAGAAATTCTAATCATCTAATTTCAACTCTTGGACCATTTTCTTCTTACACTCAATTGCAATTATCATTACTTAAATTCTGTGATTATCTTATCAGCCTCAACAAGCTGTCACATTGGATTCAATCTATATTTTTCCACTAGTGGCCACCAGACTATAGGGATGTAAATTCACACTTGCAAGGGCCCAACCATGGATCCTGGCAAACAACGAAAGCAATTTTATGTTGCTCGCTCTAGTAATGAATCTGAATACAAGGGTGTGGCCAACAGTGCTGCTGACATGATTCCTTGACGAATTTAACGTAGACCCAAACACCCTGTTGCAGGAATAAGATTCACCAGAGGACGTAGCTCCCCCGGTGAATAAGCCATTTATGGTTCTATGATCACATCCATTTAATAGTTGTATGTGAATGTAAACCATGGGTCATTATAAGGATCTAATTGTTTATTGATTGAATGCAGAGATCCACTTGTACCCAGTGGTATTTGTGCTGCAGTCATTGCTAGGGCCAACAATGAACAGAGTTGAGTCCGGTCAGGTCTAGTTGACTATGAAGTATATGTAGGATCTTATATCCCATTGAGTTACCACTTATCCCAAAATCAATTGGTGATTAAAAACGGCACAGCAATAGTTTTATGGTTAGCACGAGAGCTCGATCACTCCTGCTGTGAACTCGCAAAACGCATGTCTCGTGACTCGAACATCCAACCTATCAAGATCTGATACCACTTGTAAGATCTTACACCCCATTGAGATAACACTTATCCCAAAATCAATTGGTAATAGGAAACGGCACAACAATAGTTTTATGTTGAGCACGAGGGCTCGACCACAATTATGACCGCTTAGGAACAAGGGTGGACGTTGACCTTAACAATACACCTGGTGACTAACCTGGTCCAGAAGACTAATGAAATATAGGATGATTAAAATATCCAGAGCCTGTGTTGGTTGCTGAACGTGGGATTGGTTACATGTGGAGCTCTCTTGATTGGTGATCTAGACCAATGATCTGATGAGCGTACCCTAGATAGTCCTTCATATAAGAAGATCCTAACCCTCCAAACTGTGTCCAGCAAATATATTGTGAAGAACAAAATTACAGCTATGATCCACTATTTAATAAGAAATAGACCAAAGATAGAATGATTTGGTTATTTCAATTATGGGAGATTCTCGAGGAATGCCACATCCAAAATGAGGTTGATCACATCTATGTATGAACCATTGTGCAGCATGGCACCTAAAGCATCAACGTGAGTATATTCTGCAAAAGAGTTGGCATCCTTGACCATTAAATATTTGAAAAGCAGAGCTGGATTAGATTGAATTTGATTTGGATGAACATTAGTTTTCTCCGTAGATGATCAGTCACCATAGAATTCATGACTTATCAAACTGATTCCTTTGTATCTTTCACAAAAGGAACTGATTCCTTTGTCTCCCTTACATCCCTTAAAACGATTGGTTAGACCAGAGCAGCTACAACAACTGTGGGCTCTGTTCGTTATAAATGTATATGGGCCCTGTTCTCACGCATGCTATTTCAAAGACTAGCGATATATAAATGGATGTTGGTTGTAGCAACTAGAGAGAGACAGCAGCTTAAATTATAAATTGACAGAATAGTCTTTCTCTATTGCATTTAAAATCATGGCCATTTTAAGGACCGTCCCACCCCACTTGCCATACATCTCCATATATATATAGGTCCTCTCTATGCTTAATTTTCATCCTGGAGCACCTCATCTTCATTTATACTTAAAGATGATGAAGATGGTTGCTAATATCTTTGTACTAGTTCTCTTTTCCATCGCTTCCTCTCTTGTTTATGCCTCTGATCCCAGTCCTTTACAGGACATTTGCGTCGCTGATCTTAAATCAAAAGGTAGACTTGCATTGTATTTTATCTTAGTTGGTTTAAGGAGTTTGTGCAAATTCAATACTTTTGCTTGAATATAATGAAATGGTTACAATTTGATTTTGCAGTGTTAGTGAATGGGTTCGTTTGCAAGGACATAAAGAAGGTCACAGCAGGTGATTTCTTTTCCATGGGCCTAGACAAACCGGGCAACACAACAAACAAAGTTGGGTCCAATGTGACCACAGTGAATGTAAATCAGATAGCTGGACTCAACACTCTTGGCATCTCCTTGGTTCGCATAGATTATGCGCCTAAAGGAGAGAATCCTCCTCACACGCACCCACGTGCCACAGAGATACTGACAGTCCTTGAAGGAACGCTCTATGTTGGCTTTGTCCTCTCCAATCAGAACAACAATACCCTGATAAGCAAGGTCCTTAAGAAGGGTGATGTGTTTGTCTTCCCAATAGGCCTCATTCACTTCCAAGCCAACATTGGCCATGAAAATGCTATAGCGATTGCTGCTCTCAGCAGTCAGAACCCGGGTGTTATTACCATTGCTAACGCTGTGTTTGGATCAAAGCCACCCATCTCTGACGATATTCTAGCCAAGGCCTTTCAAGTGGACGAAAAAGTAATTGATTATCTTAAGGCCCAATTCTGGGTGAACCCATAACAAGCAATGCTTCAATGTTTGCTGCTATCTCTAGACCAAAATAAAAGGGTACTTGTCAGGCTGCATCTCATTCTAGGTTATCTATATTAAACATAAATAGATGGCTACATCTCTGTTTGAATCTGATACAGGATTATAATAAAATGAATTTTGTGTGTCAAAAAGTCTAAATCTCTCATGTGCTACTTTCTTTATCTTTAACTGACTCTTCTCCTTTCCTTGAAGAAGTCAAAATTTTAAGATCAAATATTAAAGCAAGTCAAAACCCCAGAGAAGGGTGAGAAATACGTTAAGTTCAAGAGTGCCTGCAATCCTTCTATCCATCCCATCTCACTCTCAAGGGTGGCTATAGCCAGTTTTCATTGGGGCATATAATCATGGGCCTGAAGATCTGTGCTATGCAATCGAAAAATGTGAAAACTTGATGGCTAAGATTCATTGATTGTGCGCTGAACAAAAGCTTAAATTCATAATACAAGATTTGTGCCAATTCAATTTCTGTTTACTATATCTGAGGTCAATTGCTATGTGGTACATCTGCAGATCAGTCTAAATGATCCAAATCATGGTCCTCATTGTATACAGGATAGATACAGATGCAAATAACGTGAAGGGAAAATTTTAATTATCTGATTTCAACTATTGGGATCATTTTCTTTGACAGTCAATTTCAATGGTCATGACTGAATTGTGTGATCATCTGATCAGCCTCAACTAGTTGTCATACAGGAATCAATCCATTTTTCAACATCAGTAGCCAGCAGCAAACTAAGGAAGCGAATTCATGATCTTCCCCAAGGGCCCCCGTACCCATACACCCAGTTGTAAATCAATGTGCCACCTAACTCTGTATAACTGTAATTGATTATGACTTACAGGGAACTGATGTTATCCAAACATATGAACCCTCTTTAATTCGTAAATCGAATTGACTGCATTCTTCCTATTTCTGATCAACACACCCTTGAAGGAGTAAGATTCACCACAGGATGTAGCTCGGATAATAACCCATTGATGGTTCTATTATTAAATCCATTCAAGATTGTGTGTTCATTCATTAGTAACTTGTTTTAGTGAACTATTAAAAAAAAATTGTGTGAAAGTAAACCATTGGTCATTATATGGTTTTAATTGCTCATTAATTAACTGTACTAGACCAACTTGTAACCATAGGTATTTGTATTTCACAAGTGGCTAGGGGCTGAAATGTATAAAGTTGAAGCGAATCAAACAGATTAGAGGAGCAGGTATAGACAAAATCAAACAGATTAGCACAAGGATTAAAAGCCGAACCGACCCAGTGACTGAAAATTAAACTCAAACCTATAATTTGGAATGGTCTTAGCTCCTTAATATCCTGAAATCAAAATAAATAAATAAAGAGAAAAGATTATGTTGAGACATCAAAGTTATAGTCCCGGGCTACTAGCTCAGCTGGTAAACAACATCAAAGTTCTCCCGCAAGGTAGTTAGGTTTGAGCTCTGGTTCAACTATGGAAGTACCATTGAGAAAGATCTTGAGAAACGAAAATAAACCCTAAATAGGGTAGCTTAGGCAGATAGATTATGATAAAGAAAAAAGAAATTTCTATTGAGCTTTTGCTTACTAAACCCAACAACCCAAAATTCAATCAGTTCTACTTAAAATGGGATGAAAACCAAGAAAGGTGTTTAACTGTTCCCACTTCAGAAATCCGAACCTTGAATTACTGCCTAGGTCAAAGTTAAAATCGGCCGCCAGTTCATGGATCAGGATTGATCAAGCAGTCTATTCTGATGATAAGTGGGCCAGGAATGGATCCAACGGTTTGTGATAAATTAGAAGGGAGCATTTTGATCACATGGGGCAGCCAGGCACAAGCTCCAAAATCCAATGAGTCATGAAGTATGACTATCTTGACAATGGATCGATTTGTCCTAGGTTAAGTTAAACCATTCATTCATTCTAACTAAAGTTAAGACCTTCATTTGAACTAACAAAATGGTCTTAGTTCTGATTGTTTTCTTATCAGTGGTGAGGAATTACAGGGCATGACCCATCAGCTTCCATTAGCCCATAGTTCATGTCCATTGACCCAACCGACAGGATCCTTGGATGGGGATGAATGGAAGTAGGACCCACCAGATCAATAAATCCTTTCTAAATTATGGAGGCAACTCATCAACCCCATATACTTTGAGATGGGCCGGGCTTAGCCTTATTCCTCTCTACGGGAGCAGGACTCGGGCCAACCACTTATGGCTGGAGTCGGGCTTAAGTTTACAGTTTAGAAGTTGGGTCGAGCTTGAATATTCCTCAGCTTTGCCTAACCCGTCCCATGAACAACCCTATGTACAACCCCTTTACGTTTTCAGCTTAGCCAATCGCAGCTCTCAGTAGTCATAACCCAGGTGTTATCACCATTGCTAATGCTATGTTTGGAGAGAAGCTGCCCATATCTGACGATGTTCTGGCTGAAAATCTGGCATTAACTCAAGCTTACGTCCAAATAACAAGATCTCTAATAAATTTCAAGAACAAGTGATTAATCTAGTAAAGATTTTAAAAAACCTTTAACCATCCGGGCGTGGACTTCATTTTTTAAAGGCGGGCTTCGGCCCGGATATTCCTCAGCCCAGCCCATGAACACCCCTCCCAGTCAACGTTAGTTTTGGACTATAACCCATTGACAGATCAAGCTATCTTAATCACTGAATCAAGGTATTTGCTTGTGTGGTCATGTGTGAGATGTATGGTTTGGACTGCCGATCCATCATTGGATAAACTTTGAATTGGCTAAGCCATTCTAACCACCATTTGGAATTATATATCATTATTGCGGAAAAGGGTCAATTTCCCATATTCACATACATTAATGTGATAGTGAGTTTTACGCGGCCCATAAATGCATTGTCAAAAATATTGTTCATCGGAAATTACTGCCTCTAGAAAATTTTGGGATATTTGTAAATTTGGTGTTTTTCTCGAGATATTACTGCAAAAAAAGTTTTGAAAATAAGTTAGTTTTTTTATAAACAATTTATAACAATAAATGAATACAAAATATTAATGGTGTTATTTTTACTGTATCACAATTTCCACATTATATTTTCATTTTATGGCAACAATTAGAATAATACCATGATATTATCAGGAAAATATCATTTTAGGTATATATTACAATATTATTATCATATGGTGATACTATTGCCTATGTTTTTGACAATTCATATATGATGGCCGCACTGGATATATGGTTGGTGCAAAAACGCATCTTACATGGTCTTGATATGGTTCTCTAGCCACATGGGCCCGGATGTCCCGACTAGCATGAAAACTATAAACCCAATCAGGGCTGGCACTGTGGGTTGACCGGATCTAGGTCTGGCCTGGAGAACCTAAATGAGATTCAACCTGGGCCGGCCATCATCAAAAACTCATTAATGTTGTCCAAACTAGAACCAAATACAGGCTAACACCAGGGGGTTGGCCGAGGGGTTAGAACTACGGTTCCTCCCTCTTCCGAATCTAAAGGTCTTGGTATCGACCTCCGGTTCCCCCTTCTTCAGGAATCGAAGGTTGAGTCCACTAGTGCTACCACCTTGGGACCACAGGGGTGTTTACACGGCTTCCCTCCTAACCCGGAGGGATTAGTCCAGCCCAAAGGGTTGGAAACCCTCCGATAACAGAAAAAACGAAAAGAAAAAAAAAAGAAAAACCAAATACAGGCTCGATATATAAGGCTCACAAAATGGTCCAGACATGGACTGCCATGCTCCTGTTCCCAAAACACTTGGGTCACATTTTGAAATCCTTTGCCTTTCACTTGATTCACAGATGCTGGTAAGAAATTGAATTGGCCCATTTTTCTTCTTTGCTGGGGATTCTTTACTTGCAGTGGTAGATTTAGTTATGCAACTTTCCTTGGATGTATACAGGCAAATGCCAATGAAAAAAAATACAGAAAATGTAAAGGTGACAAGGTAACCCACCATTATTTCTTGTTCATTTTAGTCCTTTTTGCCTGTCCTAGAAAAGAGAAAAGTAGACAGCTGATTAAACTTTTTTATTTAGTTTTTTTTTTTTTTTTTTGGGCGGGTCTTTGTTGTCAGTATTGCAAGTTTCTATTTGACAATAGAATAAGAAAAGGAACCAGATTGTGTTTGAATCCTCACTAGCACATAGTTGGCTGTAAGTGAAGCTGACAAAAAATTTTGGTACTTGTGTTGTGTTGTTGGGGCCCAATCATGTTGAAATAGAAGATGCCTTTCTATCCATGATCAATTTATTGTTAAGTCCTTGGATTTGGTTTTTGATAGTAGAAAGGTTTGCAGCCTTTGATGTGTGCTGAGCCAGTGGGCAAACTTAGAGCATGCCCTGTGTCAAGATTTCCTGCATGCACTACCAAATGCCAGCTTGTGCTGGCCAGGATTGAGACTCTGATAAGTTTGTATTGCAAGATATGATGATTGTCTGGAACGAATGAAAAAGTGTTCCAAAATAGTAAAATGCCTTAGATCCTTCAATGTGATGGTTTTGCCATGTTAATGCCATATCTTACTTTTCACTTCTCATTGGACATTTGAGAATGGCGTTTGATTAATTGATTGAAGCCATGGATCTGATGGGTCATGTTTTTTTTTTCTGATGGTCATGTTGATAGGGAAACTTCCACCTGTGAGAATATCCACATCCAGATGTTACAATCAGACCCTCAAAAGGCATGAGGTTCGTCAAAATACCAGGACCCATGCATGAAAAGCCCTGACTGTGGTGACCATCAGTGCAATAAGGATTAAAGACCCATGCATTATTTTAAAATGATTAGGATTCTAAACGAGTTTGTCATTGTACACACAAGCAGATATTTACAATATTTCTTGGAAATGTCCGACTAATCACAGTCTTTACAGCACAACTATCGTAGTTAGAGGAGGGTAAATTGTCACCAACAAACATGGTTCTGACTTGACAAAGTACAAAAACAGTCTTTTTTCCTTTAATTTTAAGTTTTTCTTTTAATAACATATGGTTAATTGTAAGAGGTAAGGAAACTATGTTTTCAAAACTAATCCTAATTGTCATTAAGAGGATTCCATAGAGCTCATGCAATAAGAGAATTTTTTTTTATTGCATTTTAAAATAAGACACGCAACATGTTTTTGCTTACATGGGTTTCTGTATGAGGCCATCTTGAAGAGATTCTGCATTCTAAATGTTGTAGGAAGCTCATCTAAGGTCATGAAATTGCTGTCAAATAAGAACTTTGCTTGCTAAGCTTTATTCATGGCTCTAAATTAATTGAGTATCTAACAATATCCAATGGATCTTAATTTTTATATATCCGTAAATCCCAAAGTTATTACAAGCTTTGCCAATATCAATATTGGAGTAACAAAGGAAAGCTGATTCATTTATGTACACATTGCCGACACAGATTCTTTATCACATTAATATCTTCCTATGGAAGTAAGTTTGAGATAATAAGTTTAACTTTAAGAAAGACTCAAAAAAATTAAAATTTTCAAAAATATAATAACACATATTCACCTTCTTTACTTTCCTCATGAGATTAAATGTCCTTTTAACACAGATGCATGTGCATCTCTCTCTCTCTCTCTCTCTCTCTCTCTCTTAGTTTTTAGATGAAAAAGATTTAGCATTTTACTTGAAATACCGTTGAACTCAACGACTTACAAAAAAGACCACGTCCTGAAAGAATCTTTTTGGAAATAATAAGACAAGTAAATTATTCGAGAATGGAGACATGTGTGAGTTGTACGTGTTTATTCTCTACGTATGTGTGAGTTTCCATCACTTCGCATGTGTGAGTTGTTTTTATCTCTCCGCTCATGTGAGAATTCTCATCACCTCCTATGTGTGAGTTGTGTCATGAGTCTCAGAGTCCTAGCCCTTCACTGGGTTACCAAAAACTAAAAAAAGACAAATAGTAAACTACTCCTTTAAACCCTCACTCTTTCTACCATCTAGACAAGTAAAGTAGTAAACCCTCTCTCTCTAGGTAGTTTTTTTTTTTTTTTTTCCTTTTTGGGCCTGAAACTCTCCTTCCAGTTGGTTTGTTGTAGCTAAGAATACTTGCATGCTAACATTCAATTAGCCTTACCAGGCACCAGATAAAACGATTGTGTTTCAGATTTTTGTTTCTGATGCTGCCTGAAATACCAAAGAGGAATTTCCTTTCATCTGAACCATTTCTTGATACCAAATTTCTGCTAAAATCAACATTAATAGCACTGGAAAGAAGCAGGAATTTCTTATTTGTAACACTTTCTAAAATATCTAATATTGCAATGAATTTGAACCCTTCACTGTTTTCACAATATCTATTTTTATTTTTTTGATCAGATAACTAAGCAACGTTGAAGAAGCTATATATTATTTTTGAAAAATAACACACTGACAAATCTTTTTATTTTATGTTCTGCCATTACATGCCACTTGTTTGATATGATAACAAGGTCGCGTGGTAATAGAAGCTAGGTAGGACAGGACTCTAGAGAGATGGGTAAAGAGTCAAAGACTTCTTTATATTAGAAGAAAGAAAGGCTAAAATATGAAGGGGAGAATGTAACAACGTCATTAAAGTGATTTAAAAGTAGTGTGTGCTCCATGTAATTACAAAAAAACCAAAAAAAACACATGTTCCCAAATCATGGGCAATAAAAAAATTACCTTTCCAAGAGAAAATTCCCTCTCTCTCTCATACAGAAATTTGGGGATTTCTTGGGGAACGAAATTTATTATTTTTGGGGTAATTGCCGAAGAGTTTTTTTTTTTTTTTTTTTTAAAGGTACTTATGAAAGAGTGCTTCCATGCCCATGTCAAATTTATCAAACAAAAACTGATATTTAAAACTCCTTGGTTTGGACAACGTCTCCTTATCCTAGTGCTAAGGAGTGACATTTTTCATCTGACTGTCCAAAGTTTGAATGCCTGGTACGCCATCTTTTTTTGTCTGTGCGGGTTTTCCTTTTTATTTGTGTGGCTTTCTTACTAAGTGTGTGGGCTCCTTTCTCACTTGAGTGGGTTGTATTCACATCCCCCTTGTGTGGCTTATTGAAATAAGAAAAATAAAAACCTCCCTAGTTTGAATATTGAAATTCATACCGAGCAGAATTGTAATATTGAAATTGACCTCCAATTTTGGTATCAAATTAACTCCAGTTTGGAGTCTAATTTCATTATGAAAACAGGATGGGTTTAAGTATTGAAATTTAAAATGTAAGCAAAAATGAAATTATAAAGAAAGTACCGATTCTGGCACACCCGCAAAGCGGATAATCCTACTAATCTGAGTCCCTCTAGATAATTACTTGTAAATTATTTGTGCCCAAAATACTCTTATACATGTCCTCCTTCTAAACCCTTTGAAAAGGGTATTCATGTAATGTACTTTATAAAACATTGATATAAAATACAAAGCTCTCCTTTTATGCCAATCCTGAGTTTATCAGAAATTTCATTCTAGTTCAAACGTGAGTTCCATGTTCATCCACATTCTTATGAGTTTTTCAATACAGAGAAGTTTAACGGTGGTTGAAGTACGGCGACGAAAGAAGGGACAAACACACACAGCCCAAAGTGAAATGATAGCAATGTGAAAGGGAATTTCAAGGATTTATTTATTTAGGTGTTCTACCATCCATCTTACCTAAATATAACTGATACATACCAATTTGAGGGGACCATCCAAGCCCACGTACTGTTGATGAAGGCCATTTAAAAATCATGGCAAGAAGAATCTCTAAAATGGTATTTCAAGCAATGATTGAACTTTCAGAAAGGTTCTTACTTTAAATCTGGAGTTGGACTGGTGTGATCTTGCAGGATGCATGGATGCAAGGGGGTAGGATTTAAATTGGATGCATGGTGCACTTGGGCCTTAACCCAATTAGTATTTTGTGTGGATTGACTAGGGTCTAATGTATGGGGGCCATATCCAACTTGCGAAAATTAGAAATGTTAGGAAGAGGAGAGCGCCTTTAAAGCAAGTGATCATCTGAAGTAAAAACCAACTTGGATAAACGTTTCCTTTTGCTGCAACGTTTGTTACGTTTCTCAAAGATGAAACTGAGGGTTGTTGAGGGATTTTCAGCCCTTCAATTGGCTTTCCTAAAAACTGAGTCTGTCCCTCCCAGTTCATGGTCACTTGGTGGGCCCACTAGGGCCCATACACGCCAACTCGATGGCCACTTTCTTCATTGTGAAGGGACAAAATGACCCATTTAGAGTGATCCAGGGATAAAGTCAAGGATGGAGGTCTCAAGACAATCACCAATTACTTGTAGTAAGATTTGTAGGCATGATGGTTGAATGGGCTGGGTCTCAGCCTAAGTTCGCTTCGAGGATCGAGAAGCCAGACATTTTTTTAAACAAAGATACGTCCAATTTCCATCCCAAATCCAAGATTCAAAGTGTTAAGTAATTAGTTTATAAAAACTATGCCTATATGCACCGTCTTTTGACTGTTGTTCATATTTTTATACTTTGAATGAGAGAAAGGGAGCCATCTTTTGACTGTTGTTCACAATTTTTATTTTTATATTTTGAGTGAGTGTGTGTAAGAGAGAGAGAGAGAGAGAGAGAGAGAGGTGTCAAGTTGGGAATCCTTCTACTTAGTTTAATCCTGAAAACAAGTAGTCCCTGCACATGTCAATAAAATAATTTGGGTTAAGAAATGATAATTTACAACACCTTCTGCTGCAATGGTACTCCAGGTCTCCAAACCAGCCGACACACCCACTGAAGACACTTGTGTGACATTATTTTTTAACTAACATCCAATCCAGCCATCCATCCTACATATGATTTAGGACCTCCTCAGCCATAACAAGCAATAAAGAAGAAATGGGATCTCAGTTAGGTTTTTAGTATTGGCTAATTTATGAGTTGGACAAAATTTTGAGTCTTTTAAGTTGTATTTTATATTTGGAAAAGGACTCCAAAGATAGAAGATTGAAAGGACTCAGAAGAAAAAAGTCTGAAAGAATTAGAAGAAGAAAGCTGGAGAAAGAGAGCTGAAATTCCGGATCAGTCAGAATGGGGTCCGCTCGAGCGACCGAATCATCCGCTTGAGTGGACATAATGCAGAATGTCCCAGAACTGAAACAGAACTCCATCCACTCGAGCTGATTGAAGCGGACATGACGGCAGAGTCCCAGAAAAATTAAAAACTGATTTTCTAATTGTGCTCAAACTGCTTGTTTTAGTTCTAATCAAGTTAGGCAACTTTAAGCACGAACATAGAGCTATTTAAAGGACTCAAGGGCTATTCCAATAAAATACCTCACCTTTCAAAGTTCTGATTTAGAGATTTTATTAAAAGAATTCTTCTCTAAAGATTTATTAAGAAGTTGTGCTGACAAGTTCTCTGGAACCAGTTCTTCTTCATCCTTTGTAGAAAATTATATTATTGTGAGAAGACTTGAGGAATCAAGCGCTGTGTTGAATCTATTGTAATCAACGGTGTGAAGTCGTTGAAGCGTGAAGCGACACAAGGTAACTTCAGTCCATAAGTAGGGTATATTTAAATAAAAGATCTGAGTATTTTGTAATTGCGAGATTCATAGTATCTGATTTGTTTCAGTTCGGATCGGTGGTTTTTCACCCAGCTAGGATTTTCCACCTTAAATTTGATGTCCTTGTGGTGTATGCTTATTGATCTTATTTCCGCTGTGTTGTTGTTTATTTTTTCACACAATTGAGTTGATTAATTAAGTAGACCAATTTAGAGATCGAGGATCCTAAATCCTTCAATCTCCTTGTCTCAGTCCATGTTGGTGGTAGAAAAGGTTTTTTTTTTTTTTTTTTTTTTTTTTTTTTCATTTGATACTTGATACATACAGCCTATGATGAGATTAACCCATGCTTCCCAGAAACAAAACATAAGTAGCACAGCCTTTAAGAAATCACATCAAATCTTGCCAAATGCTTTTGAGAAAATCAGAATTTAGACACATGGCATCTCTTGATTTTCACTTCATTCTAAGAGCGAGCTCGCGGGTGTGGTTGGACATATTGTATTAGTTTTAACCCTAGTCCACCAGGGCTAGCTGAACCCAGATCCCATCATCCTCTTCATGAGAGTCTTTTCTAGGGCATTTTCCCAGTGTTATGCAGAAAATTGATCCCATGGATTTTTTTTCACTTCTACCAAACTTTTTTTCCTTACCCCCAATTGAAACACTTTTTCACGGGATCACAAAGAATTTATCTCACTCTTTTAATTTTCTGTGCATAGAAGTCATTGCACCAATCTTGAAAGACTTTCCCTACAGAAAAGTGGAAATTTTTTTACTGGCCCTTTCTACGAAAACGTAGCTGCACAAAATGGAAAAAAAAAATTAGGAAAAAAAAACTCTCTTCTCTTCTCTCTCACACACACTTGTTGGAGGAAAAATGGAACATTTGATTTACCTCAGAGAGCCTCTGTTTCTAGTTCAACCACCTTTCAATCCCCTGAACTCGTTTTTCAAAGAAAAATAAAAGAATTTTCCCCTCTTAAAAAAAAAAACATATCCCGAGAAATCCTTTTTCCTAGAAAATAGTATACAACTCCTTGAAAATTCTCAATCCTTTATAATCATATAAGCCCCAGTGGAAATTTCTAGAAAACGCCCCCACATGTAGGCCCTATTTAGCTGCATGACAATTTGGTGGGGTGTGGTGGGTTTGGGGGATCCATGGACTTAAAACTGCTAGACATGGTTTAAGGGTAGGTTATAATCATCCCCTTTCAGACATCTTGAGTGAAGACACTCTTATGGGCAGTAAAATGATTTTGTTTTTGACCCCATGTGATCCCAATGAAATGGCTAGAAATGTACAACGTTTTTGCTTTTTTTTTTTTTTATTTATTTATAACACAGGGTTCCTAGCCCTTTGCGCATGAATAATTCCTATATGCCTAGAAGAAAAAAATTGGATAAAATTCTCTTGTGACTCCATTACGGTAAAATTATACAAAGTTGCACATGTAAAGATCAGAGAAAAAGCTACGGTAGAGGCCTATATGCATTAGTTAGTTAGAGCATCGGATCTGGCCATATCCAGATCCAGAAAATTAAAAGCTAAAAAAAAAAAAAAAATTTGTTATCAGTCTAGCCTTGAGCCCAACTTCTGTCTAAATGCTAGGATCCAAACAAAACCCAATAAAGGTCTGCGTTTGAGTCCAATTTTGGTCTGAATGCCTGAGAAAGAGGAGGAGAGAGAAGATCTGCATCTGACCCCAATTTGGGTCTGATAAAGTGGTGGGGGAGAGAGAGAGAGAGAGAGAGAGAGAGAGAGGAAATGTCATAGAAAAATGGAGTTTTGCACCTCCCATGTAAGAACGGTACTATAAGATTCTCCAGATGCAGATGCTCCCTCTCCACCATCCATATTTAGTAATTAAGAGGGGGGGACCAAAACTGTTGCACGCCTGGTACAGGCTCCCATGGAAGATCTTACCCTTTAAGCCTATATGTAATATAAATGATTATGTCTCGATATATGGAACAACCTATACACATGGGATATTGTATCTTTGTAAATATAATTAATAAACTCAAAACCTAAAATGATACAAAGTTTTTATGTGTCCAAAACCCCTGAGACCGTATTTATTGATAGGTGAGGAATCTCACTGCCCTTGGGGGTTGTTTGTTTTTTTCATTTACATATGTAATGGAATCACATGGGTAATGGATACACATAAATCATATTTTATTTGGTGTGATTTTGATTCACATGTGTAAAATAGCTATGTAAATGGTACGAAACTTGGCCCTTTTTGTGCCTTACATTTTCACACCTCAAGAGGTGTGAAAGAGAATCACATGTTACTGTTACAAGGCGGACTGCTACAGTACCTCAATGAGCAGTCCGCCTTTTTTTTTTGGGGCCCCACTTGTAACATTCGGACCATTCATTCTCTTAAATAGCTCAAACACGGCCATGTATCCAATTTTCAACCGTTGATGATGCATGAAGGTTGAGATATCATCAACATAATTACAGTCGTTAGATTAATCTATTGTTACTAACATACCCAGTCCGCCTTTTATGATTTCTTTAATTTTCTGGACCCTACCTGTAAAATCAGGACCGTTCATATTCTTCAGAAGCTCGAACACGGCCATGTATCCAATTTTCAACCGTTGATGTGGCTTGGATGTTGAGATATCATCAAACAATATACAACCTATTGTTACTAACTTACCCAGTCCGCCTTTTATGATTTCTTTAATGTTATGGGCCCCACCTGTAAAATCAGGACCGTTCACATTCTTTAGAAGCTCAAACACGACCATGTGTCCAATTTTCAACCGTTGATGTGTCTTGGTTGTTGAGATATCATCAAACAATATACAACCCATTCATAGATACACATGTGAAATGTTATGTTAGTAACAAACAGTGGAATCTGATCCACATGTGAGTCATTTACCTATGCAAATGACTCACATGTGGGTCATTTACACATGTGACTCACTTTCACAAGAAACAAACAACCCCTTAGAATAGGGAGATTTTGCTAGCCTATTTGGATGTATGGTGGGTTGAAATATGGTGAGATAAAGCATCAAATCAAGATAGAATAAAATAGTTAATTGTCAACTAAAATAGTTAATTTTTAGTTGTGTGATATAGAATCTTTTTTACTTTTTATATAGAAAAGTAGAGTTTTTTTGTCTTTTAGTAGAGAAAAGAGGTTTTTTTTAAATTTTTTTTTTTAATTTGGAGGGAATTTTGAAATTGTGTACTTTTGATATGATCCGTTGTCATTTATTGTCTGGATTCACTTTAATTTAATTTAACTAGTTAATTGTCAAACACGTCCTAAAAGTTTGTATAGTTGAGGTTTTACATCAATTTCGGTGCATATCTATGCATACAAATAAAGAAGTTTAGTTTTAATGTGTAAATCCATAAAAGTATGGTTTTTCAAATCAATATCAGTGTATTTTAGATTCTCGATTATCCACAATTGCCAAATGTGAATTTCTCATGACTCTGTGAAATCAAGATTGTTTTACTTGAGGATTTGGTTGCAAATTGTGACCGAAGTGTTTCCCTCAAGCTTCTCATGGATGGAAAGTTTGGAACCTCACACTTGACCCACGTATTGAAAACTCAAGCCGCTTAAGATAAATGTCATGTCTATGTATTGGGTGTCATCCATTTTTACCATAGTTCCCCTGTAATATTGATCAATTAAGAATATAAATAGCATGATCAATCTTATAATGACACCCACTCTTATTGTGATATAAATTAAGAATATTCCATTTACTGGATGGGGTTTATTTTGAAACTCCACCCCCCCCCCCCCCCACACACACACACACACACACACACACTCACTCCCCCCCAAAACACACACACACACACACTCACTGGAGTTCGACTCTATTAACTCAGAATTCTCCAAAGTCACAGCCTAATACAATCTACTTCAAAACCACCAAATCCAACCCCACCCCACACGACCGACTAAGGCTTTTTTTGTTTTTCCCATGCATGCATGTGCAGTTCTCATTCTTTTCAATGGCTGGAAAGACAAATCATACGTTTTAACTCACCGTAGAATGCCCCGAGGCTTCTTGTTGAACAACCTGTACGTAGAAAAAAAACACTCTCCCCGTCTCAATTACGTTTTCCAAAGTAAATAGAAAACTTTCTTTCTTCCCCAAACGAAAACCATATCCCAAAAGATCCTTTTTCCCATAAAATAGTACACTTGCTAGACAAACCTCTCACTCTTCATACCTTACCATACAGGGCAAGGTGCATTTTCTCTTTTAAAAAGCCCCTTATATTGTCTGCATTTGGATTCATCACAATTAAAGAGATCGATGATGCTAAAAAAAAGAAAAAAAACAAGAGATGGATGATGCATGGACAACGACGTGACTGTCCCATTCTCCCAATTAGACATCTTTAAGTATCTCGATCAAAGCTGATCAATACATTGACCGTTCAGATGATTTCACTTTTAATGCTAATTCGATTGGTTTAACTCAAATAGTATTCATACCTCATTTGAAACATTTTTACAGAAGAGTTGTGCAGTCTCTCATAGTTCTTGCAACACTTAGCTCTGCTAAGATTAGAACCCGACTCGGGTCAGTACATGGAAAGTCATACCAGACTCAAACCCTACCCACACGCTGCCAAACCCACCCCACCCTAATTATAGCGGGTCTCCAATTAAACCCAATCCATTGCCATCCCTGCTTCGTTTTCTATCCCGAACAGAGGTCTGACATACATCCTTGAATCCACAGTAGAGATTGTTAAGAAGGGTTTTTCATTGGGGGCATACTGCTGAAAAAATTTATGGGCGGCCCACCTTATGGATGGCTGCGAGAATCAATCGAATTCAAAGATGTTTGGGGAAACTTCCAAAAGAGTGATGCAGACAAAAGAAGAGACAAACCATACACGACCAAAAGTAAAATGAAAGCGATACGAAAGGGAGTTGGAGAAGAAAACAAAAAAGATAATGGAACGAGGCTACAGTCAAACGACACGATCATAATTAAATACGATCCAGCAGAGCCAAATTAAATCCGAATAAAGGTTGTGCTCGGTTTGGGCTCAGCCCAGATCTTTCATATAAGGAGAATGTTCTCCTATACAAGCATACCCCCTCACAAGTCACAACACGTCCACGTAAATGTGCAGCGTGGGCAAAACAAAATCAAACCCACAAACCCTGCCCAACCCAACCCTACTCTTTCCTAAGTCAACAAGTACCCCTTTTTTCAGCAATAAAAATAGGAATTTTGACACATTAATCTTCCTTAAATTTAATGACCGAAACTAAGATAATGTCACCAAAGTAACTTGACTCTAGTCAACATTTTATAAAAAAAAAAATTTACCCCATTGCCCATAATATCATGGGACTTATTGGTTTCTGAATAATACACTTTCTGCAACCGGTAAGCGAGTTTGCATTTTTTTATAGAATATAACACGTGACATTTTATGAAAAATAAATATAAATCTAATCCCCATTTCTCAGGTTCTATCGTAATAGAGGAAATGGGTTTTAAGGAGGATTATTATGTCAAAACCCCATAAAAATATGAGACCTACCGATGTGTAGAAATTAAGCATTGAGACCTAAAACTAAGAGTTACATTTTGTTGTTTGTGAGATATCTTATATTGTCTTTATTCACATTAATCTTTCTATTACCGTGCCTCCCTTGATTATCATGCTTCTAAATGGACTCCATCACATATACACAGTTTTTTAAGGAAAAAAACACATGTTGAGGAGTGTTTAATTCATTTGTGTTTTTTGAATAAAAGTTGTGATTTTATTTTTTTCTAATAAAAGTAATAAAATGAAAAAAAGAGATAATCTAGATCAGCATAGTGTAGGCCGCACAGTGGAGTTTCAGGCCTATATTAAAGCAAAAGCCGGTAACAAATGCGACAGGGTATTCGGATTTTCAGAATACACACAACGGGCACTGAGTCCCTTCTCTAATGTCTTGAATTTAGATATTGGATCGAACTGTCTGGTCTATTACTTAATCTATGCACAATGTTGTTTTCCTTTTTTTTTTTTCTTTTTTTAGGTTGGGTCTATTAATTAACAAGTGATGAAAACGGCTCTTTACCTTAGTGGTAACTGATAAGAAGTAGCAATTCTCATTGGGAGGTCTTGGGTTCGAACCTGACCTCCTCCCTCTTTCCACATATGAGTTTTTATTACTCCATGTGTAAGTTGTGTTTATTTTCCTCACATGTGTGAGTTTCTATCACCTTACATGTGTCAGTTGTGTTTATGACGCCTCGAATGTGTGAGTTTTAATCACATCACATATGTGAGTTGTGTCTATGTCTCATCGCATGTGCGAGGATCCATCACCTCGAATGTGTAAGTTGCGTTTATATCTCCTCATGTGAGTTTCCATCACCTCCCATGTATAGTTGTGTCTATGTCTCCTCGCATGCGCGATGCTCCATCTCCTCGCATGTCTGAGTGGTGTCTATCTCTCATCTCATGTGTGAGTTCCCTTCACCTCACACGTATGAGTTGGGTCATGAGTTTCAGGGTCCCCACCCCTTCGCTAGGTTACCAAAAAAAGAGGGGAAGAATTTCAAATAAAAGTTTAAATTTTTGCCTTATTTCAAAAAAGGACACAAGTTTCAAGAGTTTTCAAATTAGTCCATAAGTTTTCTAGGAAGTCTTAAATGAAGAACATCCGTCATTCCCTTATTTTTCATATAATACCTAAATAACCTTTCATTGAAATAAACTCTCATTCACTTCCTCTATATTCTCCTCATTTTCTTCACCGACCTCCTCACTGTGATCAATGACAGTCAGCGACCCCACGATGACCGATTGCATATAGTGGCTATTAGAACCATACCATGCCTTTAAATGAAGCGTAATTTGACTATTTTAGAAAACTAAGTGAAATCATCGTCAAAAAATACCTTTAAATGGACGGATATCCTTAATTTAAACCTTATTGAAAAACTTATGGACTAATTTGAAAATTTTTGAAACTTTAATTATTTTTTTTAAATAAGGCAAAACCTTAAAACCTTATTTGAAAGTATTCCAAAAAAAATTAACAAGTGATACTTTAGCATGAGCCGAATGCCTGTGAAACTGAGAAACCAACACCAGTCAACAGTCATCCATTCAAAAAAAAAAAAAAAATCATTCATGAGTTTGTTGGCCACCAGTGCATCAATTTCACCAGGGTGATATTTTGCATGCCGATGATTGAAATGCGTCCTCATCCCATCCATCTTCATCTACACTGCTTATATCTCGAGGCAAATATATAGCACTTTAATCAGAGACGTATCTACTATCCAAGACATGTCCTCATTCACATGTAGGCGAGCGAATCAATGATATCTAACGATTTGGCATGTGGACATGTCTGACAACCCCACAACATCTCTCTTTTAGAAATGTCCAAAAATACAGTTCCATGAAAAGATTAAAATAAGAAAGTTGATAGTTTAGAGAAACATGTCGTACAATGAGCAAAAGATCTATATAAAGATGATAATTGATAAGTCCAATCTTTTCTTATGGAGCAGAAAGTGAAGAATCCAAAATGTTGAAATGCATTTGTCTGATTGTTGGACCCATACATCCGTTTGACTGCTTCAGGATACGGCTAAAGATAACTGCTGAAACACTAGTTAACAGAACAGATTTCACGCATTTCACTGCTTCTTCTGCATCACCCAGGTAGTACTGTCGATGAAACAAACAGGAGAGTAGAAGAGCACAAAGAGGAACGGAAAAAATATACGCATATCCTGGAGAAAATCATTTTTGGGTCATTTCCCTTGTACCTACAAATAATGTAGTGGAAATGCCAGCTATATATGTAAGATTTACCAAAGTGAATGTTGTATATATATATATATATATATATGTAAAATTTACAATTGCGAAACAAAAAATCACATTTATTTAAAAACTCCATTTTTATGGGAATAACGTTGAACGATTCAAATTACAAATGAAAGATAGTCATATATTCCAAAATCTATAAATATTTTAATATTAAACTAAACATTTTGGGTTTTAGTGAGTGAATAAACATTTTGAAATGTTACGACTAAAATTTTGGGGGCCATAGGGGTTGAGAAAAGATAGGAGTCAATGACAGGGTTCAAAACCACAATCCATCAAGAGCAAAACATACAGTGGCGCCTCTTTTTTTTTTTTATAAATACAATGGCGCCTCTTCTAACCAAAAGGTGAGTAATGGTTTTACACCTTTTCGGGTGTGTAAAGTTTCATATGATGCCCTCATTTGTAGCATTTTTGCACTTCATTTATACATCAAATGCATAAATAAGCACCAATAAACATAATCACGCACAATTGTTATGTATGTACATCATTTATGTATGTAAATAATATTAAATTCTCTCCGCTGATTATTCGTACCTAAACCTTGAGGCGTTAGTAAAGGCAACGAAAATAATTTTCAATACTCACACTTGGGTGGAACCCAATTTCTTTAACAATATCATTAATGTGGAACCCAGTCGATGCACATTTCAATATCAAGTCATTCATCCTAAGATTCAAACTCGTTATCGGTTGGCTCTTGTTTTCTGAGCTAATTAAACCTATCAAAATCTTGAGGCTGAAGTAGAGTCGCATAAATGATTTTCAATACTCCCACTTTTGGCGACACACTGTTACCTGGAGCAGAAATTCTTTTCAAAACTCCCCCTCGGGTGAAACCCAACTCTGTCTCAATGCTCCAACTCGGGTAGAACATCGTCAGCCTACTTTAGGCAACACACACATTTCCTTTTAGTGGCAAGTTATTCTTCTTGGGATTTAAGCTTCCGACCTATTCACTCTGATACTATATTAAATTTCCTTACCTAATCATTTCAACCAAAACTTCAATGCAAAAATTCATTTTCCTTCTTCGATGGAATCCAGTCATGAGCATATTTTTGGAAACACGCATTTTTTTAGTGTTGAACCATTCATCCTGAAATTCAAACTCCCGATTGACTCTGATATTATATTAAGTTTACTTAGCTAACTATTCCAATCAAAACCTCAAGGCGTCAATAAAGTCATCAGAAATACTTTTTACTAAGAAAGTGCAGATAGACAACGCCTTAGACGTCTATAGTTGAGAATTTTTTTTAAAAGAGAAATGACCATGTGATATTGGGTTCCTCCAACATAATTGAGATTAGGTTAAATACGATAAATGACCTTGTGATATTGGGTTCCTCCAACATAACTGAGATTAGGTTAAATACCTGTTGACAGCTTCTCACTAACTACAACACAATATGATTTCTCTTTTCTCAAAATGTAGACTTCTAGGAAAACGAAGGTAGGTGATCAAATGGAATTAAATACAATAATCATCAAATTCTGCTTGTAAACTCTAGAGGTATACAAAATATTTGATCAGTACCCCATCAACTTGTGCATATTATAGAGCAATCGGAAATGTCAAATCAGCAGTACACATGTGGGGCCAATGGATGTGCCATGATGCTCACCCAATTCACAACAACGACACTAGGACAACTTGTCAATGTGGATCCAAACACAATCCATCAGTGCACTTCCCCTTTGTGTTCCATCTGATCGTCACCAATGGAGGCACCCATGTGGTTCTTATGTCCGTTTTATGCATCTGCCTCTAGTGGACAGTGGAGATCCTCTGCAGCCTCCATTACACCACAGAGATCAGCTTTACTTAAATTTTCCATGCAAACGCAGTGAATGACAACTTTTTCTTTTACAGGTTTCGAATCTGCAGTCCTGCGCTCCAAAGGGAAGACTCCATGTCCTCTTCTGCCTCTATGAATTGTAGGCGGACTATGTGCCAATTTGGATGTGTGTATCTGAGTGGAAGATTCTTTAAGTGCATTTGAAAATCTGAGTATTCAACTTTTATTGCACATGCAAGAGTAGGAATGGATTGCTAAAGGTATATTTATTTGCAAGAGTAGGAATGGATTGCTAAAGGTATATTTATTTGTGTACGATACATAGGAATTTATGCCATGAGCGGAAAAAGTTGAAGATCCAAAGTGCATATATATACAAAAATAACTAATAAAGAACCTCTACTTTATTGAAGAGTGAATTAAGGGAGGATGGGCTATGAATACTCATCCCTCATCCTAGTGGTTTAAATCATAGGTAATCTCATGATCTCATCTACATTGCTACCTTATATCATTTGTTGCTCACCCACATCATTCACACTCAACTCTATTATTGTAAGTGCAAAAACTGTAACTCACAAGATTAGAGGATGCCTTAAAGGACTTAACCAAAATGGCTGTCGAGAGTTGACTGCTTCTGGCTTAGGAGACCTGAAAGGGAAGAGGAAAGAGGTCAAAGGACCCTGGCTGTGGGCAGCACAGGGCTCTCCGATGCCTTCGTTAGTGTGGATACTGAGTTCAGGATGAAGAAGGAGGGAGACAGAAGGCGTGTATATTCTTTTATGCGTACCTGGTTCAGATTCTTTCTCTAATTATATAAGAGTGCTTCTTGAAATTTTACCATGGGCTTGATGATCTGGCTGCTAAGGTCATCAGCCCATAAAATAATAAATGGAGGTCCATCACAGCCCACATTGCATTAAATGCCAGTCTGATCAGCCCATGTTGCATTAAATGCCAGTCACATTGGGCCTAATTCTGTCTGGACTTACTGGAAGCGAAGATCTCATCGGATCCCTTCTTGGGCCTCCCCCTGATGGGGCTGTAGCCGCTGGATGTTGCTCTGTCAGAGGTTTGGACGGCTAGGATGACACCTGTCTTATCAACGTGCACCTGGAGGCAAGATGTGCTTCGGCTGGCAGTCCTCACAGTTGCAGCCGGAACGCGTACCGGGGTCAAACATTCTGGTGACAAGGCGCTGGTAGGTGGCGCCTGCGTTCTTTAATCCGAAAGGCATTACCTTATAACAGTAGATGCCTCTCGGCGTTATGAATGCAGTCTTCTCTTCATCCGAAGCGTACAGAGGTATCTGATGGTAGCCTCGATACGCGTCGAGGAAGCTCATCCGGTCGTGGCCAGCGGTGGCGTCGATCATCTGATCAATCTTTGGGAGTGGGAAGCTGTCCTTGGGGCAGGCTTTGTTGAGATCGGTGAAGTCGACGCACACCCTCCACTTGCCAGTCTTCTTTTTGACCACCACTGTGTTGGCCAGTCAGACCGGGTATTGCACTTCCCTGATCACCCCGGCTTCGAGTAGCTTGCCGACCTCCTCGACCACGGCTTCTGTCTGCGGCAGCCCGGTCCTGCGAGCCTTCTGCATCACTGGCTTATGCTTAGGATCTACATTCAGCTTATGGCACATAACCTCGGGATGAATTCCGGGCATCTCCTCTGGCGTCCAAGCGAAGGTTTCTATATTTTGGAATAGGAACTCAGTCAGTTCGGACCGTTCGGGCTTGGTAAGCTGGCCACCGAGAAGGAAGAACCTTTCTGGATCATGTGGGCTGATCCTGACCTCGATTAGCTCTTCCACACTCTTCTTCTCGGGATCCTGGCCAACTCTATCCAGTTCCTTCTCTAGCTCGGCTACATTGACCTGCTTGGGCTCGCGACTTCTGGGCACCACGGCCATTAAGCACCGTTGGGCCATTTGCTGGTCTCCCCGAACTATTACTACTTTTGTTCTGCCGTTATCTTCGAACGGAAATTTCAACTTCTGATGAAGAGTAGAAGGTACTGCTTCCATGCTGTGGAGCCAAGTCCTACCCATGATGGCATTGTAGGGGGATGGCGCATCAACCACCAGGAAATCCACCATTACGGAGGCTCCTTCAACCTGAACTTTAAGGGTTACTCTCCCCTTTGGATACACAGGCTGGGCACTGAATCCTATCAGAGGAGTTCGGGCCTCCTGCAGGTCTGCTTCCGAGAGGCCCATCTTTCTGAAGCAGTCGAAGTAGAGGACTTCGGATGAGCTGCCGGGGTCGACAAGGATCCTCTGAACCCTGCAGTTCTTCAGCTTCAACGTGAGAACGAGCGGATCATTATGTGGGAGTTGCACACCGTCCAGGCCGCCATCTGAAAACCAAATCTTGGGATGCTCTCTGCGGGCCCTCTTCGCAACTGGTTCGGGCTCGGCCGCCATCACCTGTTTTTCGTGGGACGCCCGCCGTACCTCGGCGCGCACTTGATTACTCCCCCTGGGAGGGGGAGCGAGGTGTATGACGCTAATGAGTTTTTCGAACTCATCGCTGTCCTGACCCCTTTCATCTCGGCGCTGAGCTCGAAACCCATCCCCGGTACCCACCTTGACGTACTCTTTGAGGTGTCCGTCCTGGACGAGTTTCTCCAAATGAGATCTGAGGATTCTGCATTCCTCAGTGTTGTGGCCGTTCTGCCTATGATACGCACAGAATCTACTCTGGTCACGATTGGCCGAATCGCCCCTCATGGGCTGCGGCCAGCTGAAGTATGGCCTCGATTTGATCTTATTCATGATCTTATGGATAGGCTCCTTGAATATGGTGTCAACAGCTTTGTAAGGATCGGAAGACAGCCTGAGCTTCTTGTTGTCTCTATAGGCAGACGCTGAAGCCTTCGCCGAGCTGGTCGGGGCTTTATGTCGGCTCGGTTCTTCTCTTCTGGAGGACCGATCTTCCTTCTTCGAAGACTTGCCGTCCCGATCCTTTCGGCTGACATGAAAGCTTTCCCTGGCTCTGAGCTGGTAATCTTCTTGAGCTATGAAGCGGTTCACCCTAGCCATCAGTGCCGAGATCGAGGCCACAGGGTTGCCAGCTAGGTCCTTTCGGAGATCGTTATCTGGCAGTAAAGCGTTCTGGAACGCGAAGATTGCTACTTCATCTTTAGAGCCATCGATCTGGCTGTAGACTGTCCAGAACCGCTTGGCGAACTGGGTGACGTTCTCGCCCTGCTTCATTCTTAGAGCCATTATATCGGCGTCTGTCTTAGGAATAGCTCTGTAGGCCTGAAACTTCTTTATGAAGGAATGCTGGAGCTGCTGCCAGGTTGAAATGGAATTTTCTGGGAGACCCCAGAACCACTTTAAGGGGAGCTCGCCCAAGCTAGACGAGAAAACCTTGCAATTCAAATGGCCTTCATCCCCCCAGACAGACATCCTCTGAGAGAAGTGTCGCAGATGCGCAGCCGGATCCGAAGCCCCTTCATAAGTTGCGAATCTCGGGACGGTAAACTTCTTCGGTAGAGGGATGGTCCCTGATGTCACTAGTGAAAGGCGACGTGCCGAGATCGGCGAACACGCCAGCGTCTGGATGACTTCGGGTGAGACCAGCCACCTCCAGGTTCCGCCGAACTGCTTGCTGAATCTGCTCCTCAAGCCAGCCCTGAGCATCATGACGGACCTCGGGGATGGCTTCTGTCCGTTTCCTCGAAAGGCTGCGTTTGCTGCTGGAGGCCTCGTCATTAGCTCGACTACGTCTTCTCTCGTCCAGATGAATCCTAAGGTCCCTCTGGGGAGGGGTGGTCTGCTGGTGACGAGAAGAATCTCCTCCACTGGCCCGCTGCAGACGCTGTCTGGCGGCGTCAGCTGCCTCAGTTGTCTCCTTGAGCTGTCGCTGGAGGCGCCTGATAAGGGCATCCTTCTCTCGGATAGTAGCATTCTGCGCCTGAATCTCCTCGTAAGTAGGATCGAAATCCTCATCAGAACTGCGAACCTCACTATCTCTCCGGCGATCGAACAAAACCGGGGATTTACGTCGAGTCTGCTGAAGGGTGAGATCTCTCCCCCTAGGAGGCTGGAGAGGGGTCACCACCACCTCCAGGTATGACTCTGGACGGAGCTGATACCCCCGCAGATAGACAGGAGTGGACCTCAAGGACTCACGGAAAGGGTTCACTATGGTCCCTGCAGGGCCTGCCTCGGGCGCTTTTCCATCTTTTGCAGCTCTCTCAGCCATAGTGTGAAGGAAGATTGATAATAACGCTCCCCACAGACGGCGCTAATTGTAAGTGCAAAAACTGTAACTCACAAGATTAGAGGATGCCTTAAAGGACTTAACCAAAATGGCTGTCGAGAGTTAATTGCTTCTGGCTTAGGAGACCTGAAAGGGAAGAGGAAAGAGGTCAAAGGACCCTGGCTGTGGGCAGCACAGGGCTCTCCGATGCCTCCGTTAGTGTGGATACTGAGTTCAGGATGAGGAAGGAGGGAGACAGAAGGCGTGTATATTCTTTTATGCGTACCTGGTTCAGATTCTTTCTCTGCTTATATAAGAGTGCTTCTGGAAATTTTACCATGGGCTTGATGATTTGGCTGCTGAGGTCATCAGCCCACAAAATAATAAATGGAGGTCCATCACAGCCCACATTGCATTAAATGCCAGTCTGATCAGCCCATGTTGCATTAAATGCCAGTCACATTGGGCCCGATTCTGTCTGGACTTACTGGAAGCGAAGATCTCATCGGATCCCTTCTTGGGCCTCCCCCTGATGGGGCTGTAGCCGCTGGATGTTGCTCTGTCAGAGGTTTGGACGGCTAGGATGACACCTGTCTTATCAACGTGCGCCTGGAGGCAAGATGTGCTTCGGCTGGCAGTCCTCACAGTTGCAGTCGGAACGCGTACCGGGGCCGGGCTCATGGACGAGGTCGGCCTCAGCCGGACTGAGGCCATCACCCTGACCCCGGCTCATACCCTGGCGCGCAGCCGGGATGCGTTCAGCCGGACTGAGGGCCAAAACACGCTAGCTAAGCATAATCTCGGGACGATTAGGAATCTCCCCACACAATTATAATCCTTCGGTATAGTTAATTCAATTGATAATGAATTTCTATATATTTTTAATGCAAACAAACAAATCCTAAAATCTCTCTAGTTAGATCTGAGAACCTGGCCTAAATTTTATTTAATAATTCAGGATTCTAGTTGAACATTTCTATCGTTGAATTAGGTTTGGATGACAAATCTCATTTGATAAATGAATGGGCGGTATCCTGGTTGAGTTTATATCTATTATTCTAACCGCCAACTAGACCCAACCCATAAAATTTAAGCCCAACTTGAACCCAACCAGTTGAGTGCGGATCAAATTTCGATGCCCCAAGGGCAGACTCAAAACTTGATCCAAATTTCACATGGGTTCTTTTAAGATTGACTTGGGTCATGTAGGGTTCCAAGTTGACTCGACCTCACTTAATCCTTTCATGAGGAGGACAATTAGGGCTGTCAATCGTGTCGTGTTAACGAATTCGGGTTACGGATTAACGAATTAGGGTTAAAATCACCTCAACCCGTACCCGACCCGTTAACTTAACGGGTCAAAAAATCTAACCCAAACACGACCTGTTAATTTAACGGGTTACCTGACCTAATCCGTTAACCCGTTAACTAATTAAGTCATTTCGAAATTAAAAAAAAAATTATACAAAAATAGAAGAAGAAAAATATATAAGCCACATGAAACTATAAGTGAGGATCTCAAGTGGATCCCACCTAAAAACCCACCATAAAACAATAAATTTTAATTTATTTTTTTATGAATATAAATTAATTTATTTACATTTAGGGAGTAAAAAAAATTTTAACGGGTCAAACTGGTTGTTAACGGGTTACTTGTTTAATTCATACCCGACCCGTTAACTTAATGTGTTAACGAGTTTGACCCATTAACGACCCGAACCCATTAAGAGTCAATCAAAACATGTTAATATCGTGTGGATTCGTGTCGTGTTAGCGAACCGTATAACATTTTGACAGCCCTAGGGACAATCGAGGCTCTGCCACCCATTGCTGATTGGCACCGTCCTCTTTTTGCTTGATAAGTGGAGACCGTTTATTAAACTACTACTAGTGTAGTTTCTAAAAGTGTTTACATACAATACTTAACGCAGACACAATGGACGGCGGCCCTCTAAATTGGTATCGAACCAATACGAAATGCCCACTTGAGATAAAGAAGAGAAGTTGTTGCCCACTTGAGATAAAGAAGAGAAGTTGTTAAAAGTGATTATTGGCTCGAACGTGACGCGACGTGAACGTTGAAATAAATGAAAGCTTGTTTTTGGATTAAAGAGTAGATAGTTGGAGATCTATCATTCTCTAGAAGTTCCAAGAAAACAAAACGGAAGATCAGAGATGTCAAGTTGTCAACTTGCATAATATTTCTTTGAATATATTACAACTTGCATATTTCTTTGAATATATACACAAGGTGGGAGAGTTTTCTTTCTTTTTATCCTAAAAAAAAAAATTTAGAGGATTTTATAGAAAAAATTTCAAAATATAGTCATATATCTCTAAAGGTTCTCGCAAATTGTGTAGCAACAATGAGGTTCGTCAGTCCTTATTTCCTTTTTTTTTTTTTTTTTCAACTTTGATAGCGTTGCTCGTGTCTGATAAGGGCGACGCTAACGTCGCTCGTCAACGCATCCCTTAATGCACAATTTGCTAGTAGAGGAGATGAAGAAATATACACAATCGTCAATGTCAAGCGTCACTCGTGTCTGATGAGGGCGACGCTAGCATCGCTTCCATCAAAGTTGAAAAAAAAAAAAAAAAAGGAAATAGGCCTGAGGGACCTCATTGGAACTATACAATTTGCAAGAGAATTTTTTCAGTAAAATTCTTAAAAATTTAATTTCTACCCAAGTGAAGAAATATCTTTTCTTAGAGAGAGAGAGATATATACAATTGCAAATAGCAGAAGTCCCAATCTACTGCCACATACGTCCAAGCTACTAGCGGGCCACAGAAAGGAAGACGTAGGCGTGTCAGGGATTCAGGGGTTTTCTTTTATTTAGAGAAAATGTAAAAACCTTTGTAAACTTTTACTAGTAGTGGTTTAATTTTAAAAGAAATGTATATTTTAAGCCTTTTGATCAGACTTATATGAGACTTACCCTAATCAAAGATCAGAATCAATTGAACCAATACTCACATTAAGCCAACAAGTAGGATCTTTTCTCATATATGTGTTTGAGATGGAAGCACCATATAAAGCTACTTTTAGAACTATGTTTTCTTTTTTGTTGTTTTAATCTTAATCGCATGCATCCAAATGTTCTCCTCCACCTTTTTTTGAATTGTTATTTACGCTTTTATATATGTTTAATTTTACAGTGGGACTAATTGCTTTTATTAAAAATAGAATTTGGCGATATAAGAGAAATGCGTTTATTTTTTTAAGTGGTTTAGATTTTTTTGATAGGTGGGCCCTATAAGAGGAATTCATCTAGATTGGGCATTGCTGGGATATTGGGATGGGTTGCTCCAAAACGTATTGTAATTTATTCCTTTCCAAACCAAAATATGGCTCAAACCTTTCCGTTATCAAACAAAAATTGCAAGTACATAGGTTCTGCTAAAAGGTCTCTCAATGGAAGTCCACACATTAGGACACAATATAAGTTACCCTTTCCAAAGTGGACATCATTTTTAGGAATTATTGTTTCAGGTTGAGAGACTTTTAAAGAAATCCTTTATGATAACAAGCACATAGCTCAATTTTTCTAGCATCCACAAATACAACCTTTGACCACTGGTTTAGGGATTGGAGTGGTGGACATGCTCTAAGCGTAGCTGTGTTTTAATTGAAATAATTTCTTTTTCTTGTCATTAGATCTATCATCTCTGATGGTCATGAAGTTCAACCCATCATAATAAAAAAAATTATAAAAAAATTTATATGGACCAAAACCACATTTTAACTTTCCTTCCCTCTCATCCGTTCAATCAATCTCATCAACTAGAGACCACAAATGGAACAAAGATATTATATGACTTGTGATATTTGAGCTTACAGATGCGCTTGTCAATTAGCGCATGTACTTGTCATAAATGAAAGACTTATAAATATTTATCATTAGAGAAATTTCAACTTTTTTTAACCCTAGCAAGGGGGGGCCCCGCCCAAGGGAGAACCCACACACGTCAGTGGAATTCACCCACTGAAAATTGGGTAGCACATAGAGAAGCTGAGTGAGAGATGGAGTTGTTAACCAACCGAGCAATTTTTATTCTTAAAGAAAATGTGCCTTGAAGGTGGGAAAAAAATCTCCCCAAAGAAAATAAATAAGGGTTATTACTAAAAGTATCATCAATTATCACTATACCTCCAAAGGCATGCTTAAATACATGAAATGCCCAAAAACATCTTATACAGCACATTCTGATTTCTTTCGGATAACCCTCAAACCCTTGTCCCGCTACATCGAAACTTGATTTGGCACATTGAAATATTTCGATGCTAGTTCAACCCTTTTCTCGTGATATTGAGACTTAATTTCGCAACATCGAGTTTTGATTTCACTGGGCATATTGAAGTATTTCAAGGCTAGTTTTTTTCTCAATTCTCAAACTCGCTAGTTGATTTTTTTTTCCCTTTTTCTCATTACTCTTAGATTTGTTCTTCAGAAGCCAGTAATTCGAAGATCCGAAGATCTAAGCCCTAATGAGAAAAAGGAAAAAGTCAAGTGAGGGGTTTTATAATTGAAAAACAAACTCAACATTGAAATACTTCAATGCGCCAAATCAAGTATTGATGTTACGGATTTAAGTCTCGGTGTTGCGAGAAAGGAGTTGAACTAGCCTCGAAATACTTAAGTATGTCACGTCAAATAAAGTCTCGATGTCGCTAGAAAGGAGTTGAACTACCTTCGAAATAATTTAATGTGTCAAATCAGGTCTTGATGTCACATGATAAGGGCAATTTGGTTCAAAAAAAAAATATGAGGTATAAAATGCTTTTGTGTATTACATGTATTTAATGATGCTTTTTGAAAGTACAAAGATTTTTTAGAATGTTTTTTATATAAAAAAAAAAACCCTAAATAAAAATGGTAAAATGGGAGGAAAGTAAAAGACAGAATGACCAAAAAGCTCTAATCTGACAAGAAGAAAATGCCAACCAAAATTAGAAGTAATGCCTTTGTGATTTGCAAAATGTCAAAAGTTAAATGATGCCTGGTTTCTGATCACATTCACCAACCTTTGATTTTTGAGAGAGTCCTGTTGCTTGGACAGAACTTTGGATCGGTCAAATTCTGCTCATTTAGACTCTTCCTTTTTGAAACTTCTAAATCCCTGGGATTTCCACCACTACAAATTTACCGCCCCATAATTAAATGACAAGTGACAAGACACCGAAGTACTTTTTTTCTTTAACACTGGCCACGACCTACCAGCTGTCGGGTCGCACTCATGGCTCGTGATCACGGACTCATATTAAGCATCTTGGTCAGGTCACTCATGTGGTTGGTGCTTGGCTGCTTAACTCCCTGCAACACAACACACATATGCTTTTAACCCAAAAAAAGAAAAAAAAACCACACAACACGTGAATGGACCATAGTGCTTCCCTCAGTAATGTTTGAAGTTTTTACCTAACAGTAAATAATAATAGAGTACCCGAACCTCGTCGTCTCTGGCTTTTGGGGAATGGGATAAAAAAGTACAACAAGTTTACATCGAACTGTTGGTTTATAGCCTAGATTTAAGTAAGAGATTTACCCAAATCTGATTTTTAGCATGGTTGGAATTGGAAAGCCCTCTTTTACGTGATATAAGCAATGGAGATTAAAAAAAAAAAAAAAAATGGTTCAAAGAAATGAAGAGAAAGAGTTGTTGATAGAAATGAGGAGAGAGAGAGAGAGAGAGGTGAGAAAATTAGATCGATTTTGTTTTTTCTTGTTTTTCTATATAAAGTACAAGCCAAAAGAAAATATAGTGTTTTGATTTTTTTTTTTTCTTCATTGGGAGTAATCTCCGTAGTCTTGTCATCAAATCTTATATTTGAGGGCATATTTGTGTAAAGCCCACTTGGATTTCCTCCCTCACAAAGAAGAAAATTTAAAACCTTCTATTGTTGGAGTAGATTTGAATTGCGCTCACAAAAAGAGGAAAAGAATTCAACTTCCACGAAAACTCCCTTGAACAAAGTGCTCTTACAGCTTTTTTCTTTCTTTACTCAATTTATAATTGCTTTCTTTATAGAATGGAAAAAATTCATAGACTATAAATTCAATTTCTCATCACCTCCTATGTCTGAACTCATCAAGGTTGAGTCAATTGTACTACTATATTGGCGTCACAGGAGTATTTATTCGACTTTCTTCTAAGTCCAGAGGGATTAGTCCAACATAATTAAAGGGTTGAGAACCCACGATAGCAACAAAAAGAAAAGAAAAAAAAAATTACGTCTGATCTCCTCATAACTCTACCCTATCTATAGTAAAGTCTAGTAAACCTTACATACTATTTGAAAAACAGGAGACCACTAGCGACACTCCAACGGTGGTTAAGAGTGTTTCGTCTCACACAACTGTCGTGCAATCAATCCCCAAACATATAGGTCTTCACATGGGGTACTTAATCACTCCTCCATCTAAACCAAAACTAAGTTAAAATTAAAAAAAAAAAAATTAAAAGCCTCTCATACGTACTAATTCAATTTGCATATAGTCATATGGATTTTTTATTTTTTTTTTGGTAGAAATATAGTCATATGTATTAAAGACCCAAAGGAGCTTGGAACAGTAGGATGTAAACAATCGGGAACCAATTGTACTTGGAAAGATCCAAGAAAGGAACAGGAAATATAGCAGGTGGTGACGTAGGATCTGATGGGTCCCACCGATGGTAGGCACGCACAGTTGGAGTAGTAGCTGCCAACTTCTACCGGTAACGGGAGGAGAGGAGAGGAGAGGGGAGGGGAGGGGAAGGAGCCAAGAAGCAGGGCTAAGCTCGCTAAGTCCACGTCAGCATGGGTACGGTCAGGGAAGTGGGACTACTGTGGTAGCTGCCTACTGCTAAGATAAAGATTGGATCCTCTCCTCCATCTGCTGCAAGTAATGCTCCATTCCTTGGGTTTGTTTGGAAGCTTCACACTAACTTAGAGAGGAATGAAGTAAAGCTTTAAGGGTTACTTAAAAAATATATATTTTTAAAACTTCTTCTTTTTATTTAAAAAAATATCAAAAGGCAACCTCAAGATAAAAAAAAAATACTCACTTTTTAAATAAAAAAGTCAAAAAGAATTTCTGCCGAACAATTAAATTACAAAATATGATCATAACCCGCTTATGTTTTATTCTTTCAACATTTTATACTTTATTTCACTTCATTCTACATGTGAAGTTTCCAAACATTAGCATGCACAAGCTCACTCACAAGATAAAACAGTGAGACAAATTAAAACTTACACGGTTGGCAGTGGGTGGGCTCATGATTCTCATTTGAAAGGGATGGACATGGCCATGATGTTACAATTAATCTTCTCATTATTATGTCCTTTGAGGTGGGTGAGGGCTTACTTGATAGGGCATGAGCCGCTTGGCTTCCAATAATTTATTGAATTTAAAAGAGGTTTGACAATTTTTCGTGGATAGATGGGGTGATAGCCCCAAAAGCTACTATGTAGGTCCGTCCGTACAGTTGAATCCATCTATTAAAAATTTGAATTGATGAAAAAATGCCCTCCCAATGAATTGGATGTAGCCGGATTATATTTTCAGGGAAGTTCTTCACACTGTAAAATTGAACATATGCCATTCAGTTAAAGCACCACTCCTTGACCAGTGTGGCCTAAATTAATAAAGGAAAAAGAAAATCTTCACTTATTTTCTGAACATGTATCAGTCTCTATTAGATAGCTGAACATGTATAATGGACCTAATATGCTACAAATGGCTTTATTTCAGAGCCATATAATTAGTTTCTAAGAGGTCAAAAGACCATAAACAACTTCCCAACATGTGCTATTTTAAACACTACCAGAAAGATTCGTGCACAGCCAAAGCGGTAGGCTCTCTTTCGGCCGCAGAGGTTGACTTGCCTTCTATTTACAGAGTCCTGCTGCTGTGATTTTCAACATTCAACACCGCTACTGAAAGAGGTTGGCAGTTCGGATTAGAGGTGCACAAAAAATTGGTCGATCCGTAAATTCAATCCGACCCGACCAGATCCGATCCGAAGGTAAATGGATTAGTAACGGATTGAAAATTTTGTGATCCGTTAGCAACAAATCGGTGGCGGATTCAACCATCAATTCGCGGATTCAATTATATCTGATCCGTTGACATTAAATATAAAAAAAAAAAGATAGAAGGGGTCTAAATATAAATTAAGATGTTTAAATTAAAAATAAGAAAAAAAAATTAAGGGGTCAAAATGTAAATTTTTTACAACATGTTTGATATTTTTTTTTAACATTAGATTGAACGAATTAATCTGATCTGATCCGTTCCTCCACAGATCAAATCGGATTTTAATAGCCACGGATTGGTGACGGATTCCAAATCTGTCAATCCATAAGTAACAGATTTGTGACGGATTTGTCCAATCCTCACCAATTTGATCCGTATACACCCCTAGTTCAAATCCTCCAAGGCTTAAATTCTTGATGAGAGATTTGTGGGCTCTAATGAGTAATAAGGTCACTGCTAAATATCACTTACATAACTGGTGAAATAAAATACCAGCCCAATTTTTATTCTAGTAAAATTTGATAATAATCCGTACAAGATAGCCCGTTTTACATTTGAGTGGTTTAGGTTTTTAATAAATTAGACTTTTGAGAAGTCTCACTAATACGTCTTGAGTGTCGAGCGTTTGGCGTGAAGGTAGGCCTTCTGGGCCCACTATGTAAGAGGTGAAGTTTTCTAAGCAATATTAGCCATCTGATCAAAAGTAAATGAAAGTGTACTGTCAAAAAAACTGTTGATATATAAATCGTGAACAAGTAGAGATAATTTTTTTTTTCTAAGTTGGGCTACTAGTCAGGAGTGATACTTTATCAGGACCAGTCCCTGTACGCATAGGTAGGGGTAAGAAAATCGAAAAACCGTCTAACTAAACCGAACTGCAGTTAATAACTCTGTTTCACGGTTTGGTTACGGTTACGATTAATGAAATACAAAAACCACACGATTCGATTCGGTTACGATTTTTCGTAATTACTCATGGTTATTAACCAAACCGAACCGTAAAATATGATTCAGTTATCGCACACGGTTAACCGTACCGTTATACAAATAAAAGAAAAAATAAATGGACTAAATGAAATACTTCATAACTTATGTGTTAGTAACAAAACCGCAGTCCATTTATTGGGTGAAGATTCACTATATGCCCGATCAAATGAAGACAACGACTGGGCCTGACTAGTTTTGGGTGGGGGCACAACAGAAATATTTATAAAAAGATGCACTAACATTATATCCTGTTTTAATATTGGGCATGGAGCATATAGACCAAGAAATGCAGAGTCAGCTATAACCCAAGAGCAGGCTTAACCTGGCTACTCAGCATTCCAGCCCAACAGGAACCCTATTCTGTGTTTGATACAGAGATGGTTCCTTGTAAATTTATGCTTATTTTTTCATTCTCTCTCTTTTTTTTTTTTTTTTTTAACTGTTTCATTTTCATATGTTGTACATGCAAAAGCTATTCAAAGTGATTTTTCCATGGTTATTAACCGAAACCGAACCGTCTAATACGGTTAACCGTGGTTCGATTTTCCACAATTTTTATAGATACGGTTACTGTTTTAAAAGACAGAAAACCGCAGTTACAGTTTGATTAATAATTTTTCCAAAATGACTGGTTAACCGAACCGTTACACCCCTACACATAGGTATGCGTGTGTTACTAATGGCATGTTCTTTTATTAGAATTTATCGTAGGAATTTGTAATATCTAGAATTCATAGTAGACATGTTGTGATAACCTGTGGCATTTGAAAATGACGTGTTTTTAATTAGAATTTCAATTTTCAGCAATCTCAAGACTCTCCAATTACATTTGGAATTATAAAGATTTGAATCTCTCTTAGCATTTACAAATTCTCTATTCAAGACGACGAGGATTCAAACATTCTACCCCAATTGTCAGCTTTTGAAAATTATAAATTCTCTCTACATTAATTTTATAAATTTTAATAAAAAACAGTCAAAAGGGACGAACACCATTCAACCATCCAGTGACCGACTCGAGATGAATGACTCTGGTAAAAATTAAAACAAAACTACTACTGAATTTAACTACTATGATTTCAGTGAGATTATAGTCACGTGACACACGTCCCACGTTGAACTCTCCTCGGCGTGACACGAAGGTGCCAAGCTTTTGTTTATTTATACCCTGTTGAGGTTCATTTATTTCAGTGTTCACCAGCCTCTGCCTTCGTTTTCAATGCTGCTCTTAGGTTTCCTCACTTGAGAGTTTTTGAGTTTCACCAGTTTATTCTGCAGTCTTTAACTTGTAGTTTTTCTGTTGGAATCCATCTTGGATTTTTTGTTGTTTGGGTTTTATCTTCCCATGTTTCTTCGTATGGATGCTCTTCTTTAAATCTTCGGAAACCACCTTCTCATCTTTGTTTGTCTATAGGTTTTCTTCTTTAAACTTTCTTCATGGACTTTTCCTTTTCTTTCTCGGTTCTCACTCATTTCTCCACTCGCTTCCACCCAGTTTGTAGCTTTTGATGTTTTTGGATATTATAGATTTCTGCATCTGGTCTTTAGTATTCTTCTTAGCCTTCTTTGTTGACCTTCATAGACTTTATTCGGGTTTTTACTTTAGACCCAGTAGTTTTTCTTCATTCTACCTCTTGTTTGATATTTGAGATGAGCTTCTTGAGCTTGATGGAGGCGAAACTGCCTCCAGGGTTCAGGTTCCACCCAAAGGATGAGGAGCTTGTGTTGGATTACTTGGTGAAAAAGGTGGCGGGCAATGGTAGTATGAATTATTCAGAGTATCCCACTATCATCGAAGTTGACATGAACAGGATCGAGCCTTGGGACCTTCCAGGTCAGTTCTCTCTCTCTCTCTCTCTCTCTCTCTCTCTCTCTCTCTCTCTCTCTCTCTCTCTCTCTCTCTCTCTCTCTCTCTCTCTCTCCAAGCATAAGCACGGCTTTGCATAGACTTGTGGTATATTTATTCTTCTCTTATGTATGGTCAGTTTCTGGTAAGATTAAATTGGTCTGTAGACAACTGGGTAGTTTGAGCTCTCCTCTTCTTCCCCTTCATTCTAAAGACCTACCTGCAAAAAATGGAAAACCATGACATGGTTCACGAGGCTTATAATGTATTTTGTACATGTAATTTCATTGGTAGATTTATAAGATCCTGGCATGATATGTATTCTATTCTGTAGGGCATCACACTGCCCTTTAAAATTCGTTGTCGGAGAAGAATGATGAAATTTGCATATTGCCACTTGTTTTTTCTATTATTTGAAAATGACCACCATTATTTTATGGTTTTTCAATACAACCACCTCTACTCTCCTGCAACTCTTTCCACCTCTACTCCCTTGAACAACCTTGCCTGCCAGCCAAAGGCCAAAAGGATCTTTCCACCACGTTTGGTTGGTTTTCATTGAAAGAAAAAAAAAAGAATGAAAAATGTCCTTTAAGCAGGGTTAATCCTCACAATTTACTCTTCTTTAGGTTTAACCATGAGAACAAATTAAGGAGAAAAACCATAGTACCTCTGGTTAGATCAGGGATAACCCTATAGTTTAAAGTTTAGTTCGAGTGAGATGGACCAGGGTCAAATACCAAGTTCAATATAAACTAGTTAAAAGTAAAGGCATTTTTATTTTTCATAAAATTGTGAAGTGGGTTTAGTCTACATGATGAAAAAATAGGTTTGATGATTGTGTAACCTTGATTAATTTTGTCATGGAAGAACTGATGGTGATATATAGAAGAAGAAATACAGATGGTTATTGGTAAATAGTAGAAAATGCAAGTGATTTTATGTAAAGTATGATCTCCCTAATGCATGGTAAATTATAGTTTTGTTATCAAATAAGTAGTGGACATCTTCCTATGCAAAAGGATATTTTAATGTGTGCAAAGCTCTTTCCACTGCTTTTCTTATGGGTTTGCTTGCTTTCCTTGTGCATTATTTAACTTTTTTCCTTTTATCATGGAAAACTGTTTGGATGCGGAGAAACAGATAAACAACACTTTCGGGGAGTTTTCTCCACCTCTTTCCTCATACAAATGTGCCCATAACGTTGGAAAGAAATATTATCCATAAATTTTGTATTTCATACCCATTGATCAATATTTGAATAGTAATGAAAAACTCTTTAGTCTGAACTTTTTCCTTTTTTTTTTTTTTTTTTTTTTTTTTTTTTTTGCGTCAAGTTTTACATAGTATAGTTACAGTCCAAGTTTCTACCATCTGAGAATAAAGGGCTAGCCCAATATGGTTTACATTCTGTTGTCATCCAACTCCTAAAAAGAGTTCTATCCCTAGGTCTTCTCCCTTCACGTGCAAGGTGGTCTTCTCTCCTAAGTATGCAAGTGGTATCTCAACGGTCCAGCCTCCTTGGGTGGTACAAAAGAAAAAAATAGTTTGTAACATATAATATGTCAATATGCCATAAAACATGCTCTATTGTGTTGAAAGTGGAACAGATGCCTTTCTCCTTGAGCAAATTTGTTCACTGATATCGTGGCTATGATCACTTCTTGTTATATGAAAGTTACTAAAGCAATTTTTTTCTTGTTGAGTCAGAAATGGCATGTGTAGGTGGCAAAGAATGGTATTTTTTCACTCGCCGTGATCGAAAATATGCAACTGGGCCACGCACAAACCGCGCAACATTGTCTGGGTACTGGAAGGCTACAGGAAAAGATAAACGAGTGACCGACGTTCCCAAAGGAACCCTAGTAGGGATGAGAAAGACCCTAGTTTTCTACCAAGGAAGAGCCCCAAAGGGTAAAAAAACTGATTGGGTCATGCATGAATTTCGCCTGGAAGGACCCATCGATTTGCCCAATATTTCTTCCAAGGTTATATAATCTCCCTTTTCCTCATCATTAGTGATTTCATCTATTCTACCTAAAGGTGGTGTGTGTGAGTTTGTTAATTATTTAGTCACTCAATCTTATGCTTTTAGAACATGGTCTTGGAGCATGAATTAGATTTATTTATTTTTTTTTATAATTTATAATGACATAGGTATCCCTGAGGTCTTTAACTCAACAGGATTTTCCCATACACGGGTAAATCTGGAGAATGATTTGCCCTTGAGAATATATTACAATACTCACCATGTAAAACTGAACACCTTAATTAATAAGAACCTATCATGCATTATGAGACGGCTTTTGTGAAATTAACAAAACCATAAATTTTTTTAAATAAATATTTGGACAGGTTAGTTGGAAGCACACCAACAAACATATTGTCAAAGTTGTTATATCAAACATCAAACTCGTTGCTCATCTTCAATGCCTTTCTCAATAGTCTTCATTATCTGGGGTTAGAAATTCGCCAGGCGATCATTATGAAAAATCTTCACTCTTTTGACAAATTTTATGTTCATACTAGTTGAGTCCACCGTAAAATTGATCATCATTAAAACAACATTTAACTTTTAGATAAATAAAATTTACGATTTTCTTTCTCTCTCCCATCACGATGGGAAGATGGTGATGATGATGATGATGGTGGTGAATACAATCTTGTGGGGCCCTTCTCTTACAATCAATGCCTTGAAAAGATTCCTGCGGAGCCATGTGTTGTCGGGCCTATTTATTTGAAGGTATTCCTGATATCAATTATAGCTAATGTCTTCCAGGATGGTAAGAACTCAGAAAACTCCCTATGTTTTTTCTGTATCCAAAAAAGACGTGAGAGAACTTAGTTTTTCAAAATAAAGTTGAAGTTCTTCTATCTTTTTTTTTTATTACTGCAAAAATATAAGGAGTCTTTTAAGATTTCATCTTTTAATTTTTGGAAAAATACATTGCACTTGAGCATTTATAAAACAAACTGAAAGGACAACTACTGCAGAATTCACTAAAAACCAAACAAGAATTTTCAAATTTCTTGCAAACTAAGCAAGATGCCCTGCGTGTTCTAATAATTAGATGAGGGCATCATTATTCATTGTACATGTGATAATGCTAGTCTCATTATAGTCCTGATCTGGTGTATGGACAAAAGTTGGCCACCCACTCTAACTTCATAAATAGAAGGCATTGGCATCTGGTGGGCCCAGCATCTCATTACCTCGAACTACGATTTTGATAGTACCCTTTCATTCACTACTTACAAATTAGGACTCAAACTCCAACATTAGCTCATCTATTAGCGTACGGTTGGTCCTACTCCGAAGAAGAGCTTATATAAAATAAGTCTAAAAAATCTTACCTTGTTCATTTCCAAAACACACGTTTTTCACCTTTGCCTAGTAACTTATTTCCTTCTTTAAATGTTGAATTGTTACTCTATGGCATGATGAGTTAAAACCCATATCCTTCTTTCTTTTATTAACATTATTATATAATGGGGTAACTCAAAAATTCAAATCAATTCATATCGACTCAACTGAGTCCACTCGACTCAATGGGGCTCGAGTTAAGCAGGTCGATCGGATCTTGTTTGTCAACAAAAGGCTTGGTCGAACTCACCCGAGTTGCTAGACTCAACAGGGTCTAGTTTTAGAAACTTGATCAATAGTGGATGAACTAATTTTGACCGAGTTCTTGACAGACTCTATCAGAATTGTTCGACTTGGTGCCCTATGAGTAGAGCAAACTCGACCGAGTTAAGATGAGTCTGGTCGGGTTTTTGAAATATGTAGAGTGGGTGCAGTGAAAGGGCTTAGAGTTGTGTTTTAGGAATGGCTGATTGACTGATACTTTCATTACTTTGCTTCATTTTCAAGCAGGAAGATTGGGTTTTATGTAGGGTGTTCTACAAAGACAGAGGAACGTCACCCAAACTTTGTGAAGATAACTCCTCTGATGATACAGATACAGGTTCTTCACTCCCACCGTTGATGGATACTTTCCTTACATTTGACCAAACTCCCCTAAGTCTAGAGGCGTTTGAGCAAGTGCCCTGCTTCTCCAATTTTTATCAAAGCCCGACAGCCCAAACAACAAACCCAAGCCTGTCGACCCTTCCCCAAGTTGAACCAACCATGCCCACCAAGAGCTTAGCCCAGTCAAATGTCCAGCTGGCTGACCTGACCCCCTTTCTGGACCCCATTTCCTATGAGAAAGAGGTCATAATGGCAGTTCTGGAGCACTTCAACAAGATGGAAAGCAACAGAAAGATGTTGGAGCTGGTGTCGCCGAGTTTATTAGCTGAAGGAAGCTATGACAGCTACTTACCTCAAATGGGGCTGCCCACTATCTAGAATGGCAGCTTGTTTTGATGAGGTCCAATAACATGAAAAGGGCATATTTGTGCAACACAATGATTTTGCGCTCCCTTAAAATTCGGGCAGGAAAAATGTGACTGACCACCTCTCCTCCCGTAGAAAAGGGTTTTTATGGAATCAAGAAAAATTAGTTCAAAGTTTTTCTCTTTAGGTGCAGAAGAAAACTGCTAGCAAACATTTTCCGCAAGCATTAGTGACATCCTTGGTGTTACACAAATTTAGCTTTTATGAATGAGTTAGTTTGCTTAGGTTTTATAATTGTTTCTTGTGTTGGACGTTCTTCTCCTGAGTAAGTGTGTTTGTGCCCTTCTTCCCCTAAAAAAAAAATGTAGTTAACTTCATTTGAAGATGTGTTTTGTACTTTTAGAACTGCTTATTAGATGTTTACTCAATAAAAAATGAGTCATTATGAAGATGAGTCTCTACTTTTAAAACTCCTTATTAGGGAGTGGATTCAATAGAAAATGAGTCTTTTTTAATTTCTTTTTTCTTCTTTTTTTTTTCTTTTTTTTGCCAATAAATGCAGTCTGTCTCAATAAAATGGGCATAAGAGTAAACTTAAGTGGATTTCTTGTTGCATTCGCTCCGCGAAATTCTCTCTTATAGGGGACATCCACATGCAGATGTTCCGATTTGGGCTCAAGGCCCATCATAAATTAGGATTCTCCTGAATTTCAAAGTGCCGATCATGACAATGTTACCAGTCTTTATACAGGAACGTCTGCTGGAGAAAATCTGCTACAGGTATAAAAGAGAGACTGCTATGTTGGATTTTTTTTCATTTCATTAACTTCTACAATTTTTATCTTATACTCTAATTTTCTACATTGGTTCATGGATAATGGGTAAACCCATTTTATAGTGAAATGAATCAAAATCTAAACCATATAACAGAAACCCCTCCCCTTGTTTGAATTAGGTACTCTTCTTAATATTGTAGCCCGAGGGTCTGATAATGTAAAGTTGATACCCATCCCACCTTCCAACTTCTATGTTACATCAGATTTTGAACAACTTCGAAGTCCTCAAAGTGTATGCCTCCTGTTCTAAAATGTTATAAGATTTTGCACACTCATTACTCATGAGAAGACGTTTTAAACCCACTAACTCATGACAACAAGGGATTACTCAGTTGATTGCCAACCCAACCTATCACTCAGAAACCTCAGTATGCCATTCTTTCCATTTTGCGAGCTTCCTCTTCTCACTTGTGGGGTCTCTCTTCCCATTCCATGAGATGCGCTGAAAAAACACACAAATACTAACCCACTGCTCTCTGTCATGCTTCACATGAGTCTCAGAAAGACTTGCATGCCCCCAAATAATGAGTTAGATTTTTCCATTGTGATGGATTTTTTTAGTCTTAAAATAGAATTTTCCTCTCCAATGCTGTCTCCAATTAACGAGGCCATGCTACTATATATCTGTAAATGGAAAGGAGTTAGAGATGAGACGAATATTTCGCTGGCATGTTTTCAAGGAGTATCTCTTGGGCTGCTCTTCGGCCTCGAAACTGAAGGTAGTTGTCGAAGTTATAGTTTTGTAAATCTGGGTTTCCACCCAGATATTTTTTAACCAATGGTGATATATGGGTAAGTGAGAATTTGAAATACAGAGCATTGAATGTTGTAAAAATAATTAACAATTCCACACTTGTATTTATAATTTATGAGGCCAGCGATTCAATCTATATTGTCATGTCTGTCTTGAATTTTCTAGTAAGTATCCTGCATTTATGGATTATTCTTTCCATAGTTCCTTTCTAAGATGTTTGTCTCTTTGAAAGGCAGATGTGGGTTTGCAAGGCTTTTTTTTTTTTTTTTTTGACACACAGGTTTGATGGCTTTAGACCGTTTGACACAGATTATTTGGCTGTCTGATTTAATTAGTTCTAAATTAAGCTTTGTTGTTTCTTTTCAAAAATTAACTAAAAGGAATTTCTCAAATAGACGTAAATATTTAATATAATTATTTTTTTCTTTACAATTTTATTTATGACTAGTTTGCTCTTGCAACTTCTATTTAATAAGATTATTTGTACTATATTGTTATGACAAACGTGCCCATACTACTTTACTATATATTAGTTTTTATCAGAACAGTACGAAACAACTCTATTTCAGTTAGATAATACTTGCCAAAAAGGATAAGATGATTTATTTTTTATTTTTTTTCTTTTTGTTAAATAAGATGATTTAGTTGAAAAACTCTATTTCAATTTGGCAAGACTTTACCAAAAGGGCTCTGCTTTGATGAGGATATCCATATAATTGCATGATGTTTGCACGTGTTAATTTGTGTGGTGGACCTAAACTAGAGTCTCAGCCGCAGATGTAAATATTTGAAAGGACCAAGGATAAGATGATAAGAATCTCCAAATCTGCTGCTGCAGGCGATGCATTTAAGAAGTGGGTGGGACTCTCAAAAATGGCCAAAATTTATTGCAGGGAGAAGTGAGAGGACAATAGTTTCTTCTCGTGATTTGCACAAGACCCATTTAAGACAAGGAGGCAACTCATGTCAAAGGTGGACCACCCATATATATCTAACGGTGGTAAATGTTAATCTACTTCATGAAATAACGAGGGACCTTCGTATGTATTTGAGCCTTCCACCTATCAACTTAAGTCTTACATAATTAGTTGTTTCAATCCTTAGCTTTGGCTCACTTACTATCAGACTAGAAGTGGGTTTGTAACCACTACTTTCTTAAGATTGTTCGCACTCGGAAGACTTCATTATTCAGTATCATCATGGAATGCTCTCTTCGAACATACGCTTATCTCATGCCATATCCAAATGGATAAGCTAACAGGAGTACCAATTGTTTAGAGATTTGGATTCTAAACATGAATCTAGGTTTTGCATCTCGGATATATATGTCGGCCTTTCTCAGTCAGATCCAAATGAGCCATAAAGGTTAGAATTCTTTAATCAAGGAAGCTAACAAGGATCCAAATGGGCCATAAAGAACAGCTTTCTTTAATCAAGGAAGCTAATCATCATTTTTCAGTGCATGGAATTCGCATTTACCAGCTAGAAAGGCTGTTTTCGCCAATTCCGAATACTACAAAGATCATGGGAACCACACTCTATCACGGATCTTATCTTTGATCTTGTCTGTCGGGCCCAGTTGGGATGTAGCCCACCAGTACTCTCTCGACTCTCGATGCATGCGTTTCGTCCTTACAGTTTGAAGCTCTGACTTTCGAAAGCAAGTGACAGAAAAATGGCCCCCTAATATGTATGTAACACCAAACTTACATCATCTGCACCTTATGATATTGAAGACAAACACAATAAAGGGACAGGTATAAAGTGTTTGAAATCACAATGAGTACATGTTACATCCATGGAAGATTGCCTTTTGATTTTGTTGTTTGTTTATTCACCAACTAGAATGCATGAAAGCTTTATTAGTGATAATTGGCTTTGAAAGAATGAGATGTCATTGCCTTTATCCTCCCCATTTATGAGTTAGTAATGATGCAATGCATTGAACTAGATCAATAGAGTTTTTTTAAGAGAAGTCTATGGATAACCATCTACTACTTTTATGGGTTTTTTTTTTGTCACAAATAATCATCTCTATTAATCTAAAGATCTATTTAAATAAGTTGACTATAGTCAGAGGTTGGTTTCAAGGGCTGATTTGCCCCCATCCCATATTTGAAAAGTCCCCTTTTCTTACCAAAAATTTGTGCTACTTTTATTACTTTGGCTCCGACAAGGAAAATGTCCTAGTTCAGCGGCTAGTGGGTTTTCAAACAATTTGCCAAATTTGCTATTTGGTTGCGCATAGAAAGTATATGAATAGTCATTGTGCTCAATCAATTTAATTTATAATGGAGCCTCAAAATATGGTCTAGTGTGATTTTATTAGCCTAAATGTCAAGCTCAAACTCACAAACTCAGCCCTCATAAAAAAAAAAAGGCTTAGCCTGGACTGGTTTTCACCGAACATTTTTAAATGATTTATAATTTAATTTCTTCTACACTTGTTTTTTCAATGGTTTCTTAGAATACTTTGCCAAATAGTAATCTAAGTGAAGAAGTAGATAGTAATTCTAGATATATATATTTTCTTCTTCGCATCATCTCCTTATATAGCCAAGGGGAGAGGACCTTTGAGGAGAGGGGTTAAGAGGTCTCAATAGCATTGTCCATTTCCTCGACCATAGAGCTGAAGTGAGGAGCCCTTTTTACGGTTGGGGCCATATTTACGGACATGCCAGTGGGTCCCAATCCACTAATTCTAACATAAACTATATCTAAGTGTTATATGCATCAAGGTACCTTTTAAACTTAGTTATAAAGTATTAATTAACAAACTATATCTTTTTAGTGCTAACTAAAGTGATCTTTGGAACGTAGCCCTTCACAGGACAGACCAACAAATTGTAGGTTCATACTATTAAATGTAATGAAAGAAGTCTTTTTTTTTCGCTATCGGAGGATTTCAAACCCTTTGGGCTAAACCAATCCCTCCGGGCGCAGAGGAAAGCCGGGTAAACTCCCCTATAGCCCCACTGTGGTAGTACAGTTTCGAACCTACAACCTCCCGGTGCAAACTGCAGTGTAGTAGTGCAGTTTCGAACCTACAACCTTCGGGTGCAAACCGTAGTCTTAGGCCAACTGAGCGACCCTTGAGATTAATGAAAGAGGTAATGAGCCATATGACCATTGAATATTAAGAGCTGTTTCTTATGAGAAACTAAATAAAAGTAACCATGCCTAGTTTTTCTTAAAAAAAATATGATACCAATACGAATATATCTTGTCCACACCGACATGCATAGCTTGGTGGTGGAGACATTAACTTCCACGAATTAAGCAGTAGGGTTCGAGCCTTGTTTAATCCATTACAAGTCAATTTTGCCACAGCCACACACACACACAATTGGGCCGTGTTCAACCAGCTGCTTTTGATAAGAAACTTAGGCCCAGTTGAATAGCCTTGCTTCTAGACACAACCCTATCCTACAAACCTTAAAAAAAAAAAAAAAAAAAAAAAAAAAAAACTGTCCATGTGCAGTATTTGCGTTGGACTACTCATTTGTGACAGGTTCAGACCTAATCCAATTATAGCAATTGGATCCGTAACACAACCAATTGGACCCGGACATTGTACTTTTGGGTTGGACCCAGTCAGGGCTTAACTCGACCCAATCCCATCTAATCCAATTATAGCAATTGGATCCGTAACACAACCAATTGGACCCGGACATTGTACTTTTGGGTTGGACCCAGTCAGGGCTTAACTCGACCCAAACCCATCCTGAGCTCTAGCAAATCCAGTCAATACTAGGAAAGATGCCACATACCCTTCTTACCTTGAGGAATGGCAATGGGCCAAGCTTAAGATGACCCAACGGCGCGGGGTGGTCCTAGCACTAGCCATTCACTTCTCAAGGCTGACATTTAGAGTCAACATTTCTCAATTGTTAAGTCCCTGAGGAATTTTTAAGCTAGGAATTAGTCCTTGAACTTTTTAAATTCATTTGGATTCAATCTCCACTCTCTCAATTGGATCTGGACAAATGCAATCCAAATCACGCTTGACTGGGAACGGCCATCTGATCTGTATGATTATTGCAAACTGGCTAATAAAATTGCATTGAATCGTATGTTTAAATCCATGATACTGTAAATTGTCCAAATACAACTTTGTGACTGTAACTAATCTGCTGCTGTGAACTTCTGTTTTCCCTTTGTTTTTTGTCAAGAATGTTGATTCAGAAAGGTCTTAATCTAATACAATTGAAAAACACAGCATATTATCTATAACCAATTCATAAAACCTATCAAGGGATATGCTGAAGCAGAGGATGTCGCGATCGATTGTGGCCTGCAAATGCACAGATGCAGGGCCTTCTAATACTGGGGTGCTTGTTTCTTGTATAGATTGATGGTAGAGAGCGCGTTTAGAGCCATCAAAAGGCCCACCGCGATGAAGGATGCAATGAGGGCACCGCCGGTGTGGTCGCAGAAGGTGTTGAATCTGCCACAAATCCTGTTCCAGCGCGTATGTGAATTGCCATTCTTTCCTAGTTCAGCAATGGATGCTGCTGCTGCTGCCCCAGATGAGACTAGAGCCACCATCACCTGCTCATCAACTAGTACTAGTTATTTCTACAACTTACATATGGCACTCTGGTGACTAAATACATAGAATTCTCTTTTTCCCATTAAGGTGGGGTAGTTGGATTGGTCAGATTACAACGTCATTTAGAGTAGACTCAAATTTTGGTTTGAGAAAACTTTTACATCAAATCAAATCTTGAAATAGTTTTACATTTTTCAAGGTGTTCCATCAAATCTTGAAATAGTTTTACATTTTTCAAGGTGTCCCCCCCCCCCCCCCCCCCCCCCCCACCACAAGTTGAGTGTCAAATGAGTTTTTCTGCATCGCTTCAAGTTATCTTCTGAAAGTGTGTAGGGACTTAGATTAAATATTTAGCCAAAGTTCATCATCCAAAGATGGGAAGACTAGGCTCATTGGAACATGGACCAATCTATCGATAGTTGGGACCTTGAGTAAATCCATTGACAGGTACTCTTACACATATGAGAGACACTTGATGGAGGCTGGGAAAGACTTAAATCTAAGGAGCATACAATGCTCCAGTCAGAGAGATATTTGGTAGGGATCTTCATAGGCTGCTAGTTCAGACCTAATATTCTGGCCCAATCCAGACTATGGGCCTGATGTCGGGGCCAGGCATTGGCTGAGCTCATTTGCAACATATATGCACTCATTTTGTTAAAAATGTCGGGCCCGGATGGGCTTTAAGCATATATACACTCAGGCCTATCTATTTGGAAATTGGGCCAGAAAACCGTATCCCGGTAACCCCATGGGTCTAAAAAAGAGCCCAAAACTAGCCCAATCAGGCCAGTCTCGGGCTGACCCGGGTCCCGGCCTATGAGCACTTTCACCATATGGGCACTTGAAGCCAATAGAAGCATGGCTATTCCTATGTAGATTGGAATAAGAAGCAATATAAATTCCAAGTACCATGTCTGAGATTGTGATCAGAAGTCCAAAGCCCTTGACATAAAACTTATCACCAAAGTAACCAAGCAATAACAAGGACATGTTATGAAGAGTTGCTATGGCATTGGCTGTCACGAAGAACCTGCATTCCAAGATCAATGACAAGAAAAGTAATGAAAGAAACAGAAATTTGTGAAATTACACACAAAGAAAACCAAATACAACAACAATGGAGGAGATGAGGATTGGACGGCTATGATTATGGAGACCACCACCCAGAGAACAATTGTGGCATTGGGGATGACCCCACCTGAACATCCAATCAAGATCATAGTCTAATGGCACCTCACTGCATGTTCTTGTATTCTTGATCCGTTAGGAATGATACTAGACCAAGTGAGACCACCAGGTGAAAGGCCCAGATCACTTATCACGCTTGAAAGTTCATGGTAATGTAAGTTTCAAAAAAAAAAAAAAATGTACAGAAACTTGATTTATGTCCACGAAACTAGTAACTTCTATGGTTTGTTCAAATCAAGTAAAATGGATTTGAAGCTGGAAACTCTACAAAATAAGACAATTGACAGAGTTTGGAAAGGACTCTGTACTCAGCACATACAAGAGCAGTGGCAGACCAGAATATTCGTTTGAAGGGTGTGGACCTTAATAGATAGTTTGGTTTTGGGGCCAAATCGAGGGTCTTCATGTGGATTTTGAGGGTGAACCCACGATTTTGATTGGAATTTTTGAAGCGCGCCAAGTTTAATGGGTGAGACCGCACCCACGTACTTGTGCCTGGGTCCGCTCTTGTACAAAAGTCTTTGAAGAGTTACCGGCTACAAAAATGAGGCCCTTCATCTAAGGTCATAAAATAGAGAGACTATGAAGCTTCTATTTTGACCATCCATTTCATGTCCAATCCAACGCCCATTGGATGTTTGATTGTTAAAAAAATAACATTAACACAAGGAAAAGCCTGAAAATAATTACCATCCCTAATTTTAGAAGCCCATATACTAATCAGGGGCGGACCCAGGTACAAGGGTATGGAGCTTCAGCCCCATCGAGACCCGAAAAAAGTCCAAAAATCCCTTGCAAATTCTTTAAATAAAAAAAAATTCACAATTGCCCCCTCCCCCAAGATTTCTTTTTTTTTCTTTTTTACATTGAGCCCCTGAGGGAAAATTTCGTGGGTCCGCCCATGAATTGCCAGTGATCATAACTTTTGACCTGATGGGCTCTGCTATGGATAACGCATGGTGCTCAAAGTTCTTCCCATAATGAAAGATTATAACTTGGACCATCCTCCCAGAGGGGTCCACACCCACACTAGCCAAATATCAACAGGTTTATATCATGAAATCTGGTCGGTTAAGTATATAAAATTATAAGAGCATGAAAGGACTTATAGAAAGAATAAGAAGGGAATGAGAGATTACACAAAAGCTGGGGTTTGTTGGAACTTGGCAGTAACACTTCCAGTGATGGTAGTGTTTCCAATCAATGCCACAACCATGGTCTTGGTTTGCTTGTTAAGTGCCATCACAAGTGTAGCTGAAACCGTAGCACAAAGTGCTAGCCCCCTTAGCACCAAAAGAGGCCACAGGGGTACCTTGGTTGGGCATGGCACAACCACCACCTCTTCTTTCTGCATACCACCCACACAAGGCTTTCCACAATCTTCAACTGCCATTTAGAGAGAGTGAGAGAACCTTGTTGTAGGCTTGGAGGAGAGGGAGAGAGAGAGAGAACCTTGTTGTAGGCTTGGAGGAGAGAGGAATGGAGGGATGGTGGTTTTAAAGAGTGATGATGAAGAGAGTGAGAAAGGAAGAGAGATTTGCGTAGGGTGGCAGTGGTAGCATATTTGGGATTGGGACCATCTGTCCAATTGTTGAGTCTAACAAGCCAAAGATTAGTATATTGAGTGATGACTCATGCGGTGTGTTTATGGTTACTTTTTTTATTAGGGGGTTAGGACCAGGGACTTCTTTGGCGTGCCTGTTTATCCTACATCTATGAGAGAGGGTTGGGTGTTGACTTAAAATGTGTACATGGACAAACCCAAATCCAAACCTGACCTAAATGAAAAAAGTAAAGTATCCAACTCAAGCTCGATCCAAATTCTTAATTGCCTACCCAAGTGCATCTCAATTTAAAACAATTGAGTTCTTGGGGTTTTGGGGTTTTGGAGGGATATCTCCATCAGCTCATGATCGGATGTTTGGTGGACCCCTTATTTAAACATAGCCCATTAGAACCCCCACGCCCTTGTCCCCTGTGGACCCCATTGCACTCTTGCTCATACTTCTCCTGGGCGAGATCATGACTCAGTGAACAAGTTTATATGTACATATTGCCATACATTAGTTGGGAAACTAGGTTTAGTTTAGGCACCAAAGCCTAAACCCCAACCCTTTTTACTTGCCGGTTTTAAAATTCCGGACCGAGCTTGACCCAAGCCCAAGCCAAATTTTATTTTTTTGGTAGGGCCGGGCTGCACAGAGTTTCAGGTTCGGCCCAACCCAAATGACACCCTCAAGCCAACTATCATTGAAGGGATACTGTTCTGGACCTTCTGGTAGGTTCCTATGGACATGAGAGAGAAACCAACATTAGATAAACTACACTATCATATAATTTGAACACTCAACAGCAAACAAGATATCTAGGTTTCTTCAAAGAAAATAAAGCCATCAAAGTAGACCAAGAAACCTCATTTTCTTGTGTTTTCTTGCTGGAATGAATATAAGCAGTACTAAATGTATAATTTATTAAGTAGATATATTAAGGGCCTGAAGAGATGTAAAAGATAAAATAATGTTGGGAGAAAAATGGATAATCTGAGGCGGGCCACCGATTAGAAATCAAAGATAATCCTATCAATCCAAATGTTTCAAAGCCACAAATGGGAATATCAGTATCATGAAGTTGATCCTATGAAATCCAAATTGATGCCACCAATGGAATGATTCAGTGATTTCTTTCTTATTTTGCAGCAGATAAAAGGGAGGGTAGGATTATTGGATAGGAGAAAGAACAATCCAAGCTTATTGTTTTCATAAAAATTCTTGCTTGTTGGCCTTCTTGGATTTCTAGAATGAGTATACCTCTTGTTTGAAATATTTAAGATTCATGAAGGTCTAGAATAAATGAGTTTTTTTCCCTTGGAAGAGGAGGAAAAATAGTCGTAAATGGGTTGGAGTCTTTCAAACATATATAACTTCAACAATCACTATGAACTCTGCTTAACCCATGAAAGCACGCCTTCAATGAGCTGCAAAAGTCCTACCTATATCATTATATTTTTTCTATGTTGATGTTAGTTTATTTTGTGCATGGTATATATGCAATGGATGTACATATAAGATATAAATATGCATAATATAGGTCCCATCAACTTGTGACCCTAGGCCTGGATCTGGCTTTGTTTAGGGGTTTGGACTCAACATGGGCCCTGATCAAGGCTCCCAGACCCAAATAAAGGTTCGAGCCGGCCTTGCTGAAGAGCTTATATGCATACAGGGTATTCAGTAAGCAGCATGCCATGGTCATCTGGTTCCGGAAGTGGTGATCATGGTTTGGAAGCTCTGCGATAGGGGCGGGTTGAGCATGAGCCTGGAGCCCATTGGGCTGAATTTGGGCTCTGTTATTAGGTCGATGAGTCCCACCAGAGCCTAGCTCCTGATTATTAAATGGGCCACCTGGGTTGGCCTGTACCTGAATTTCAGGCCATGGGCTGGATTCAGGCAATACATTGGGCCTGATAATTACATGGGCTGTGCTTGGACAAGCTGCAGTTGGACCGAGCCGGGACATGAACACCCCTTGTATTTGCTGAGTTAGTGGTCCGGTCTGGTCCTCAACCAACCAGTGGCACCAACCACCAATCTAAACCCTAAACCCTAAATCCTAAATCCTAAATCCTAAACTTTTAGTGCATTTTTAAGACCTAAATCTTTGGCACTTCCTGCCAGAATGGCCATCCTACCCACCTATCAGTTCTCTTGTGAGACATAAATATCATTAGAGAGGGCCAATGTGCCAGGGTAGGCCGGGCCAAAGGATGTCCAGTCTGGCCCATTTATAATGGGGCCTCCAAATTAGGCCTACCTGTCAAAGCTCGACCTTGGCCCTTAAGAAAAAAGTCAAGCCCAAGCCTGGCCCAAGGCCCAATAGTTTTAACCAGTAAATAGCCAACATTTTTGCTTAGATCTGAGAATTAAATATTCCTAGCTATGTAGAATCATTTATTTTAATTTGAACCATTTAACATGAAGAGATCCCCCTTTTTTTGGGGTACCCATGAAGAATTCCCTTGTTAGAGGCATTTTTTAGCTCATCTTTATCTAAAGTAGAGGCCAATAAATGATAGATTAGGCCAGGAAATTTCATATAAGACTTTAAGTTCTTGCCATATTTCAAAAAAAGACATAAGTTTCAAAACTTTTCAAATTAGTCCCTGACTTTTCAGTAAGCTTTTCAATTACGGACATTCGGCCATTTAATAGTATTTTTTGATGACTTTTCTTTAATTTGTTTTTACCCTTCATTTGAAGCCATGAAATGGTTCCAACACCCACTATATTTAGCCGATCGTTGTAGAGATGCTAGTTGTCATTAATAGCTATATATGAGGTTGTCAGTGAAGAAAAGAAAGAATATAGTGAAGGAGGATCTTATTTTAATGAATGGTTATTTTGGTAATTTAAGAATTTTGAGGAATAAAGTTACCGAAAAATAGCTTTAAATGAACGATGTCCTTAATTTAAAACATTCTAAAAGATTTAGGGACTAATTTGAAATTTTTTATAACTTGTGTTCTTTTTTAAAATAAAATAAAAACTTAAGGCCTTGTATGAAATTTTCCCCGAATATAATGCTCGAAGTAATGACCTTGCGGTCATTATATATTAAAAAGTGTTTGCTTAGCGAAAGCAACAAAAGTTAATAAGACCCGCACCCACGGCTCCGCAGGCCAAAACCACCTACCTTTTGGCTTTTTGGTCAACAATGGAAAAAACAACCAAACCCATTTTGACTTACCCAAACTGAGTTGATTAGATAAATAAAGTCACTAAGACAAGAGTATCAAACAAGTGCAACCAAGCTTTATTGGATTTAGTCAAACCCATGTGAATTAATCCAGCTGATATTACTTTAATTGACTCTAATAGGGTTTTCAAGTTTTTAGATTCTGAATTTGAGTGGTAATAATTGTCAGGCTTGTCATGAGCATTGGATAGACCTACCGACGTTTCTTTTTTCTAAAGGGCATGGAAAGGGAGAAAAAAAAAAAATTTTCAGTTGGGCACTTTGAGCACTCTAAAGAAAGAAAAATTGGAAGCTTATTGACATGATAGTTACTTTTTAAGCAGTAAAATTCTTTATAATCATCCAGAGGGTACGGTGGATTGAGTACCAAATTTTATTAGACAACAAGTTTTTATCGTTTTTATGATGTAATTTGTATTCTATTTGCATTGAAGGTATTTTTCTATATAAAAAAAAAATAGTAAAATTCTTGTTTCTAGTCCCGCACTTAAAAATGGGAAAAAAGAAAAATGAAGAAGAAGAAGAAAAGGCTCAAGCTTCACGGCCAGAACCCACCTTATGTATTGTTTTTTTATTTGCCTTCTATTTATTATAATGTTACAGTTACCGTTCAGAGAAAAAAAAAAAAAAAAAAAAAAGAACACGATAATATGCAGTGGGAAGGCGGGTTGGGTGTCAATCAGGCCCAACCTAAGTCCTAACCTAAGTCGATGGTGAAAAAGCTAGTTAAATGAGGGCTTTTGCCTCCCCTCGAGCGTAGGGTAGGACAAAAAATTTATAGACCCGCCAATCCAAAGTCCGGGCTAGGACAATAATAGGTCCGGCAAAACAAAAAACTTGACAGTGAATTAATATGTATTCAAACTCGATGTAACATAACCTTGTTACATCGAGTGGGTGCACTGTTTAATTTACAAATAATGTCTTTCCTTGTGGAAGGGAGGACTTTGAACACGGACTTTCTCACACGAACAAATATACTATTCAAGTGAGCTGCGAGTTAAACCACTACCGTTTGGTAATTTTGCTTGTAAAATCAAGTAAAATGAAGTGAAGTAAAACATCAAATCAAGAGGGAATAAAATTTAAGTGGGTTATGATGATATTTTATTTTTAATTGTTTGGTATGGAATCATTTTTACTTTTTGTACAGAAAAGTGGAGTTTTTTGTCTTTTAATGGATAAAGGTAGTTGCTGTTTGACTTTAAAAAAAAAAAAAAAAAGATTGAGGGAATTTTGAATTTAAAGTGATTTTGATGTAACATTTTTTTTCTGAAAAATAGAAACTTTACTTGACTTTTACTACTTATAGTAAACTGCAAACGAGGCCTATATGTTTTTCTCCTTTTTTCTAAATCTTAATACACTTGGACTCGGGCTAACCTATCTTAGGTGAGCTGGGCTCGGACCAAGTACTTATGGCCCTAGTTGGGCTTGGACCAGGCTCAGGCATGTTGTTTAAAATATGGGCTGGGCCTGAACAATGCTTGGCCCGGGTCATGAATGCCCCTATATGAATGAGTAGTAACTCTGGGTTCCCACAAATTATGATTATGAGAGATGGTAAATTGGTATATACGAGAGGGTAACTCCACCATACATGGGCCAAGTCAAGTGGATCGTATTATATGCATGCAATTCTCGCCTAAATATTTTTGGATATGATGAGTGGGATCTCTGAATTTCACCAGGTCTTATGTGAAGAACGGCTGATTAAACCCCGAAGGGTAGCTCAATTTGTTCTTAAAAATTTAGGGTTCGAAACTGCACTACCATACTAGAATCACATGGAATTTACCCGACTCCCTGTAAGTCTGAGTCCGTAGGAATTAGTCCGATTGAAAATAACCTGGGACACCCTTCCTAATAATAATTATAAAAAGAAATTGATAAAACTTGACAACCCAATTTACCATATGGTAAAATGGAAGTTATGACTTGGGTTGTGGCACTTGGATGGTACGAGGCAGGGATGGAAAGTGGATACGGTATGTGGGGCCCGCCAAGGCCCTAAAATAATGAAGGGCGGTTAGACCCCGCACATGCCTGCACATGGTACTTGTGTTCCGCATGGCCCACCGACCACCGCCTAAGTATCTTATCTCTCCTCCCCAACTTCACCTTGTCTTCTTTCGTCAACGCTGCTTCATTTCTCTTTCAGTTTCCACACACATGCCCTTATTTCATCCAATTATTACGGAAATGCCCCCATTACTCCTATTGATTTTGGACTTGGTTGCTCCTTAGACAGGTTGGCCCGGGCCCAGCCTGCTTATCCATTGACCATTGGCATTAAGCTACCAAAATCACCAAACAAAGGAGATTGAAAACTCAGATAGTCCACTGTCCGATGCTCGATTTTGACTCAACTGAGTTTACTCGGCTTAGTAGGTCATTGAGTTGTTTTGAGTCCAACAAGTTTGGCTAGGCCCTTACCCGACGAGTTAACACCCAAGTTAAATTAATTCCATTAAATCAAAGACATCAAAATAAAAATCACTTAATATCAAAGTTCAAATTTAAAGTCAATGTGATGTCCACAACCCTTTGATCTCATAGCACATAAGTGTAACAACAACTTTATATCAAAAGAAATTTGACTTTAACATCAAGGGGCAGTTCAATTGGCTTAAAATCACGGTTTGCACTCGAAAATTGTGGGTTCGAAACTGCACTACCATACTGGAGTTACAGGGGAATCTCAAAGGGTTGGGAACCCTCCGAAAGGAAAAACTAAAAATAAAAAGAAATAAATAAATTTGACTTTCAATTTTCCAACAAAAGATCTTCTCAATATTGGATTGCCTGTAGCTGATGCCATCATGGGGGAAATTAATAATTTAAGAAAAAAGGGTGGTGGCATTCTAGTAATTATGTCAAAAATGCATGGGCGATGGGGGCAATCCAAATTTGAGAAAGAGGACAAGGTGGTGTGGTGTGGTGTGGTGTGGTGGGGGGCCACACTGCCAGGAATGTGCATCGATTCGCCACAAGCTGCCTTTCAGCAGTGCAATTGTGCAAGTGAATGGAAAGAATCATGAATAGTATTTTTACCCAAAATGGCAAAGAGCAGATACCAAAGACGATATTTCTGTCCCCATTTGTCCGTATATTTACAGTTGTGGGACTGCCCTTTTCTGAAATTTCTACTTAACGGCAGCTCGACGCTACCTACGCTCCCATCCGTTAGATGACGTCACTATCATTTTGTCGTTTTCCATGGAAATGTTATGATTTCACCTCTTTCCAAATGCCATGCCATGCTTGGACATATGGAATTTCAGTCCCAGTCCTGTTTCTTTACTTAATACCTTGTTAGAATTTCATTGATGTGGGATTTTTGGGACATGATGTGACGTTGTTTTTTTTTAGTATTTTTAAATTTTTTATTTTTTGGCAAAAGTTTATAAGTTCCGGCACATGATAAGTTCCAATTGGCTTTTAGGAATTCATAAATTTTACTTTCTTTATATTTTGGTGGAATTTCAAACTGCTCGTATCCTTTAGAGGATTTAGGAATTCCAACTTATCTAGAAAGGGACATATTTCTTTGTTGGAATTCTAGAAATTCCTATATGAGGAGTTCTTGCTTGGGCCGACCTGTATTTACTAGTGTGGATGGTGCCAAATTGGCTCTTGAAGTTGAGCCTAACTTTTTAATTGATCATGTGTAAGATACATAAATCGTTTTGACTTTTTTTTTTCTTATTCAACCCTACCTAGAACTTACATTTAATTGACCAGTTTGGGTGTGGTTTACCAACATGAGTGTTGATTTATTCGTAAGGCTAGCCTTATAAAAGTCTTTCATGGCCTAAACTTCAAAAGATCCCGATTGAGCAAGACATCTCACGGGTCCCAACATGGATATTGGGTGCTCAACCTCATCAAAGATTAGAAGTGTATGTCTAGCCGTCAATTCCCTGTATTTGTGTGGGTTTATGCAGTATTCACATCATCTTCACTGTTCATGGGCCACTGATTGGTGGTCAAGATCCTTTTTCATTATTGGACTATTGGCACCATCCAACTGCCTCCAAGCCCATGAGATAATGAACTCATCCAGCCTTTTTCATGTTTGGTGGGTCTGTTTAGTAATTTTATTGTAAAAGTGAAGTGAGGTGAAGCCTTATTTATGAGACATGAAAAGATGAGGGGCCCTATAAAAAGTAAAGGAATCTAAAATTCTCCACTTCTTTATCATCAAAAAGAAAGTAAAAAAGTAACATTCTCAACCACTAAATTACAAAAGGTGAACAACTTTTTACACAAAAAAAAAAAAGGGTCAAAAAGAATTACAAAAGACCATCTACTTTATACACAAAAAATTAAAAAAGATTCCTTATTAAGCAAATAAAGACAAAAAAGTCATCACATTATGATTAGACATCCTCATATTTTATTCTCTCTTGATTTGGGACTTCATCTCACTTCATTCTACAAATAAGGTTACCAAACAGGCGCGCAAATGGACTCCAAGAAAGGTGTCGACACAATTATCCCATGCTTTCCTAGATTTATTCTCATATGAGAAAAGGGTGAAGAGTCATTTTCAAAGAATAACTTAATATGCTTAACATATGAAGATAGTAGAATTTATGACTTCCTTTTTAGACATTGCATGTGTTTTTTAGGGTAGTAATGGATTGAGTTGGGACCAGCTACATACACTTGAAAAAAATATGGGTCCTTTTTTTTTTTTTTATAACGCAGATTCACAGTCATTTGGGCCAAAATAATCTCTACGGCCCATAAAAGAAAGCTAGGTAAAATTTTCCTGTGATCCTAGTGTGGTAGTGCAGTTTTGAACCAACAACCATCAGGTGCAAACCGTTGTCCGAAAGAGCCAGGATCAGTGGGACCCAAATACCATAACGATTGGTCCGTTTTTCATATGAGGCTCATGGATTTTATGATTAGCTCATAACGAATCATATGCTTTTCTATCGTTAGAGTCTAGTTTCAACTAGACGGGACCATAACCTGACATGCTTACAGTCTTCGTTAGATATCACGAAAACCTTTTACCTTTTGAGCAAGCCCATTTTAGGTAAAGTAGTTTTCTTTTCTTTCCATTTGTTCCCTTCTTCTTTTGCATGCTTATATACTTATGTTTCTTTTCTTTTCTTTCTTGACTTTAGTTAGGAAACTGTGCTTACTTTTCTTTAAATAAGATCAAGCCTAACTTCTATTTTGTTGATCATTGTCCTCATTTATCTACAAACGTAAAATTTAATTAGCATAAGAATTTCTTAGGCTCTCGCTGTATCATCTTCTCAAAAACAACAATAAAAATTATAGAGGTAATTAGCGAAAGGTCCCTAGAATCGAATCTATCCAGCCTCCAGTCCAGGCAAATTCTTTTTAAGAGCTCTAGTCCAAGCAGCCAGAGTGTTTGCAGCCAGAGGTCCTTGGATACAATTTACATGACTGATTTACCCTTTCAACCATTTTAGGAATGAAATTTTGAAATTTAAATTTTAAATTTTGGATTATCCCTCCTTTTCATTTTACATTATCCCTCTTCCTCCTTCGTGTGAACGTTGCTGCTGTGCGAATAGATGTGCTGGTGGATCATGATCGTCAGAGAAGAATATCGGAGAAGAAGTTCGATCGGAGAAGAAGCTTTGTGGAACGCCGCTGCCGTCGATCGAAGAAGAAGAAGCAACTCTGCTGTCATGACTGAAGAAGAAGAAGACCGGAGAGAATCTTAGAAGGTGTGACAGATCGCAGATCTGGAAAGGAAGAAGTAGGAAACCGGAGTTAGAGAGAGACGATCACCAGGTGGTCCACACGAGTTGCGTATCGCCGGAGTTGATTGGAAGATCTGGTGTCACCTACTGCCACCGGAACCACGCGTCGCCGTCGCTGACCAGAGGGAGAAGGGTTTGGAGAGGAAAAATTGCAGCCAAGCTTCGATTTGGGTTCTATTTTTGGGCTGGGCCCCACCTCGCCGTGAATAAATGCCGGAGATTCTCTTCGCCGGAGTAGCCCATGTGTGTGACCGGAGAAGAGCCGCAGCCACTGCCGTGGCTGAAGCGAGGAAGGAAGAAGAAGTTAGTTCTGGTTTTTGAACCAGAACAGAAGAACGAAGAAGAAGGGAGTTTCGGGTTGGGCCTTGTCCAGGCCGGCCCAACCCGTTGTGCAATAGCCCAGAACCAAAAGGGAGGCGCTGGTATAGTCGCTGATGTCAGCAACACGTCAGTACGGTACAGTCAAAGGCAGATTTGACCAAATCAATGGCTGAAACTGTTTTCGTAATATTTTAACGATCTGAAGATTCAACAAATTTATCAAAGTTTTGTATTTTTTTGTCAAATTTATTTGTGTTTTGGACAAAATCTATCTGAGTTTTTGACTATTTATATGACTTCTAACACAAATTTATCTGAGTTCTGGATGAATTTATCTGAGTTCTGGACAGATCTGTTTGAGTTCTGGATGAATTTATCTGAGTTCTGGACAGATCTGTTTGAGTTCTGGATGAATTTATCTGAGTTCTGGACAGATCTGTTTGAGTTGTGGATGAATTTATCTGAGTTGTGGATGAATTTATCTGAGTTCTGGACAGATCTGTTTGAGTTCTGGATGAATTTATCTGAGTTCTGGACAGATCTGTTTGAGTTCTGAATGAATTTATCTGAGTTCTGGACAGATCTGTTTGAATTCTGGATGAATTTATCTGAGTTCTGGATGAATTTATCTGAGTTTTGGACAAATTTATCCGAGTTTTAGGCTACTTATCTGAGTTCTGAAACAAATCTATCTGAGTTATAAACAGGTTTATATGAGTTTTTGGCAGATTTATTTGTGTTTTTGAATTTTATTTGTGTCTTTTGAAATTTATTTGTATTTTTCGAAATAAATTTAACTGAGTTTTTGACAAAAAGACTTCAGTTTTTTGCCACATTATTCACTAATTTGGAAATCCGGCGGTGTCTTAATTTTGGCAAATGTATTTGCGTTTTTTTTAAATTTATATACGTTTTTTTAATTTTATTTACTTCTTTTGAAATTTATTTGAGCCTTTTGAAATTTATTTATATATTTTTTAAAAATTTTTTTGGATCTTTTGAAATGTATTTGGATCTTTTGAAATTGATTTTCATCTTTTGAAATTTATTTATATTTTTTGAAATTTATTTGTGTCTTTTTCAATTTATCTGTGTTCTTTTTAAATTTATTGCTTTTTTTTAAATTTATTGTGTTTTTTTTAAATTTATTTCATTTTTTTGAAATTTATTTGCTTTCTTTTGAGATTTATTTGGGTTTTTTTAAAGTCATTTCGTTTTTTGAGATTTATTTGCATTCTTTTGAATTTTATTTGCATTTTTTAAATTTATTTCGTTTTTAGAAATTTATTTGAAATTTGTTTCCTGTTTTTTTAAATTTATTTGTGTTTTTTTGAAATTTATTTGAAAATCTCATTAGTGGAATTTTATTAATCGTGCCTAATTTAAGGGTAGTTGACCATTATTAATGGTTATCCCACTAATCATGGGATATGATTTGAAGAAAGGGTAAATTAGACATTTTAGGTCTCCAAATGTGGAAAAAGGACGTATGACACTATAAGAAAAGATTGTGGACCTAAGGCAATAAAGTGAAATGTTTAGGGACCCGTCGCCGAATCATCTTCTCAAAAACAACAATAAAAATTGTATTGGTGACGAGAATCATATAATCATGGTGAGCTTAATCTTCAAGATGTTGTCATTTTGAATTGCATCATTAATTGTAGAATAAAAGGGCACTAATTAGAACTCAATGTCACAATCATGAATGATATGTTGCAATATCAAAGGATTTATCTGATTTGGTATTTTCCCATTATTATTGTAATTTAAAAAGAAATTCCAAAATTGAAAATGGCAGGAGGAAATTGTGATAACACCCAAAACGTAAATGGGAAAAATTTTGGGTCAATACTTCAAAGATAGTTCCTAACAATGCTAGTATTTATTTCTATTTTTATTTATTTTCTATTGACGTTTCCCATACTATTTTCCAAAAAAGAAAAAAGATAAATTAAAAAAAAAATATCTCAACAATATTCCGAGATGATGATTTTCCTAAGAACGATTTTCACGACATGGCAACCCATGAAGTATTTGTCGTCTATCCATTGTTAGTTCAATCGCAAGGCACCTCTTTCTTCATAGAAATGATCAAGATTTAACACTAGTAGTTAGGGACTTGGGTAGAATATTGAGTGGGTTTGTGAATTGTACCTAAAAGAAAATGAAGCACTTGTCCAACGTTAGATAAATGAGCAAAAAAAAAGTGTTCTGTTAAACAATTATAATTAGAGATAATAATTAAAAATTAAACACTTTGTAACAAATTAAGGAAAGAGACTCCATTCTACAAATACATTTTTTTAACAAGTATTATAGCATGTTACTTATTGACAACCTATTTAAAGATAATAAAATGAATATATAAATTCATTTTCACTTATTATTATCATTATTATTATTATCATTTTGATACACCGGAGTCTCACTCAGACTATCACTCAACACACTCATGTCCCTTATTAGCTGAGTTACAACTTAAAGATGCTTTTCATTGGATTTACCCACCAATTCGATTATGAATGGCCACTAACAACCAATCCACGATTGAAAATTCAAGTCACTCACAATAAATGCCCTCTCAATATGTAGAGTGTATTATCAAATTCTACTACATTAGGAATTGGTTTCATTATATAATTGATCGTATGATAAAAAAAACATAATTAATATAAATATAATATCATAGTAATTACATTTTTATTTATGGTGGGATCAACTTCAATAGAAGTAAGATTTATAAATAACTTCAATAAAAGTAAGATTTAAAAATAACCTATACATGGGAAGGGCATTTTTTTTATTTTTTTTTTTCATGACCCATCCCTTCTTGGGGGAATATAAGGAAACTTTCTATGCAATCATTATTCTATCAAAGGTAACAAAGCTACAAAAGTAAAATACCCAAACAGCCCACAGAATCAACGGGACCGTTTCGCTCCCTCTTGGCCCTCTCCTCTACCCTTCCGCCCCGAGCTGTACGGCTTCAGGTGAGAGAATAATGTAGGGGCAGTTTTGTAATTTTCTTAAAAAACTATAATTAACGGGTACTTAACGAACAAGAGCGAAATGTGGAAATTCCTCGCCCAGACAAAGCAGCAAATGTCATTCCCGTAAATCGAATAAAGTAGAAGTCATTTTCAAACAAAGTAGGGTTATTTTGGTAATTACGCTCCCCATTGAGGGCTTACTTATCCGGAAAGACAGGTGGAGGTGGATTCGGCCATTTCAACCGTTACAATTACATGCAACATCAATTCCGTTACCGTCGTCTCGCTGTCAGTTTGGTATGGTAGTCAGCGCAGTACCTCAATTTGTAGTATCAATTAGGACAACTCCTTCACAAACAAAATATATATATATAATAATAACAAGGCATCCAGTATCATCGTGGGGCTCACCTATGCACATGTCACATTGTGATTGGCACTCATTCCAATTTAATAGATTTGGTAGTCCAACTCCAATCATCATCTGCTGTCAAATGAGTTAATAATAAGATATGACTGCCCCAAATTAATAACTAGGATAATCTAATTAATGCGACACTTTTTTTAAAGAACTCTTATTGGGGCCATGTATGTATTGGCATGCATCTAGTGGGGCTCACATACGATAAATCAGACCCTATCACACATGTCTACCCACCCTTATTAAATTGGTGCCCACTCTAAGTAACTTAGTTATATGTTTGATTACATTTTATGAGAGTAACATGCTTATGAGCTAATTATATGTTTATTAAAAAAAAAATTGATGAAGCATTGAAATATCTTTTAAGAATGTTCGCTTCCACATTTAAGTGAGCAAAATGATGACCTAAATCAGATCAGACCTTACTTGTATTTGTCACGTAATAGGTTTTGTAGAATAGCTTAAAACCATCGAAGGAATGACCATAGTTTGAACGATTCTACTTTGATCTATTGTCATTTATATGTTAAAAACACATATAAATTGAGAAGTAAAAAGTATTATAATTTTTGAAATGGTACCAGTAGAGTAACTATACCCTCCCAACTTTCCAACTTTAATGGTAATTATCATCTACAACTTTTTTATAGGATGGTTTTGAAATGGCATTGATCAATCTATCTAGCATCCAATAAGATTTCTAAGCAATTACTTCGCACTAAAGGGGTTAAAGTGAACAATTAAAAGGTGAAGATTCACAATGGATTATAAGGTAACACTCTGGCTAAAAATGGTTATTCACCCATCACTCTTACTCTTAATAATATATTAAAAAATAGTTAAATCTTAATGGCATGTTTATTTGCATTAGATCACATAGGAATTGAATACATGGAGAGTCATGTTCAATTGAGCTCCATCAAAGGAATTCTTAAGAGGCAAGGAGGGGTGAGGAAAATGACATGAAGAGGGAGGAAAATTGATGAGTCCTAAAAAGTGCACATTTTCATACACATTTTGGACTATTTTAAAAGCTTATTGATATTAAAGAACTTTATTTAGTGTCATATCATGTTTTTATGCATTTAGAGTCCATTGTAGTGTATTCATGCATAATTTGTTCAAAAATCACATTTTTTGCATAAATTCATGAAACCTGTCATTTTCGGAGATTTATTTTTGGAAAGTTGGTTATAATGGGTGCATCAAGTAGGGTCCAATGCATTGTCCATTTAAATTCCTTACATAAAATTATTCTTGAATCCATTTATTTTAATTTGTGTAGGAGAAATCAAGAATGAGACTCACGTGAAATTTGAGAGAAATCAAGGGTACGACATCTTTCATGGTGGACTCACATATCTTGGTATTTTTGAAGAGTTTGAAAAGTCAACAATGGAAAGCTAAATTTGTGATTTCAAGATCAAGAAAGGAAACTTCAAACTTGGTAAGATCTAATTCTTACTAAGTTTGAAAACTCAAAAATCAAGAAAGAAATTCAAGAAACGAAAGTGTGTTAAAAGAGTTGACTAGTCAATCAAAGAAGCTTGGAAACAAACCAAAGAAGGAAGAAGAGTCAAGAAACAAGGAAAGAAAGATCCAAAGATCCCTCTGGATGTCCACATGAGTCCCACACATCCCATTGCACACTTAACATTCCATATATGCACAATTATTTTCGGATTTTTCAGAGGCAACAAGATTAAAATGGTCATACCTCTTAATCCAGCCGTCGGATTTGTGCAATCCACACACCGTTGGAAAGATCTTTTCGAGTAGATATCTTTAGAACCCAAGATTGTGTTAATCGGAGCTAAAAGAAGGAAAATATGGCTTATGGAAGTTGGTGCTATAATTTCTACTCGAGATTGTAATTTTTGCACATGAAAGCACCAAAAACCTCTCACTCACCTTGCTATTTCTTTGAAGACTTGTTGGCCAAGGAAGGGACTTTCCATACAAAGAAGATTGCATGTAACAAACTTGGAGCAAAGAATGAAAGAAAAAGAGCAAAAATTTATAAATTGAAGGTATAAGCATCCATCTCCTCTCATGCTTGAAAATTGCTCACCTCTCACTCTAGAGAATTTCATACCATCTCTCCATTTCTTGCCATTCCATCTTAATTCTTAATTCACCAAGGGGGTTCTTCTCAAAAGCCACACCACCACCCTTGTTTTCTCAACTAGAAAGAGGGATTCTCAATCATCCTAGTATGTATTTTTGTTTTTAATTCTCAATCTTATGTACTCAATTGCATACTAGTATTAATAAAATTGTTTCTTTTTAAATTCTTGTATTGATTTCTTGTGAATCTTGATATTAGTTTTGCAATAGGGTTAGTTATTACTTTTGGTTAAGTAATTTTAATTGGCTTGAAATAATTACTAACAACTCACCTTAGCATCCTCACAATGTACCTTATTTTCTACCGATACATGGTATGTTTGGAGGCAATACAATGTGAAGTTGAAGAGTGTTGATTAAGAAAAGTTTAAAAAATCCAACTCTGAAATTTATTTATTAAAAAGTGAGGATTTATCATTCTCAACTTGGATTGACAACCTAAGTTGAAGAATAGAACCCTAGGTTTGCACATCTAATTTTCTTGGACCCTCAATTGAGAAGAATTAAAAGAAGCAACTTATCACTTTTATATTTCAGTTTTGTTTACCATCTTTTATTTATGCACACTACCCTTATTTTTAGCACCTCACTTTTAATTTCTGTACCATGTCACGCAATTTTGTTTAGATTTGTTAATTGCTGGAAAGTGCATTAGATTCATGCATCATGGTAATTCAAAACCCAGCCATTAAACTCAGTTTTAGGTTACATTAGATTAGGAGAAATCAGACATAAAAACAGCCCTGCATACCAGTTTTCCAGACTTAGAATTTTCAACATCTCATGCCATGCATTGCATTACTAATTTTCTAACTTAGGTTTCTTTTGTTTCTACTTTAGTTTCTTAGTTTTATTTTTGGTACTTTTTATTATTGATGTTCTAACTTGTATGTTCTTTTGTAGTAATTTTAGTTTTTTTTTTTAGTTTAGGATTTTTAGATTTAGAAATTTTTATTTTTGAAAATGTATTTAATTTTAATTAAAAATAGGAATGATAGATGTACTTTTCTAGATTTTAGGCAAAAATTAGATTTTATTTAGGGCAAGTGACAAAGTTGGAAAGCTTTATTTCTAAAGCTCCATGTGGATCAACCTGGTCTTACCGGTTTATTACTACATCGCGGCACTACACTTGGAGCTCACGATTAGAAATAAGGTAGAGATGTAGATGGGATCTTGACTTTCTTATGTATTAGAGTGATGACTGGGTATCATTTTCCATCTTTTCTTAACTCACTCTCCATTAAAGGAGACAGTATTTGATGGTGATATTTGATCTTCATTTTCAACCACTTATGAGCATGAATTCTTATGTTTTTAATTCACATGTCCTCTATGCAAACAAATATGTCCTAAATGATGGTCTCATATAGAACATGTTTGTGTAATTTTGTGGAAGAAAATTTTTTTTGTTCTATAGGGGCCGGATGTGTGTTTCCTCCATGACAAGAACAAAAATATTTTTCATAACTTTTCATTGATAAATAGTAAGTATCTAGATTGAATGTAGGAGGATGAAATGGTGTGGAAAATCCTCTTATTTTTTCTTTCCTCTTCTGTTAAAACAAAGCAATACAAATGTGCCTTTAGGCCACCATCTTAGACCCTAGACTATTTGCCTCTTTTAAAACCCCCTTTATCATAAATTATTAGAAATTCAAAATAAGTAGGTGCACGATGGTCAATAAAACCATTCCATTATCAATAATTTGGGCAAATGTATCCATCCAAAATGCAACTATGTGTACTCATGAGGCAGGCCAAACTTAGCCTAACATCTCATAAATAGGAATGAAGTGATAGTCATAAATAGTTAAAAATAAAAATCAAAGAAAAACTTTCAAAAAAAAAGAAGCATCAAATTACCTTTTCTTGTAGAAAAATAGAATAAAAAAAGATGAAAAATAAATACCCATCATTCATCTTATTAAATTCAATATCTAAAAAAAGAAAGGTCCTATTTACATCCCCTTCATTACTCACCTCTCTGTAAATCACCGAATAAAATTCATTTCACCGTGAATTCCTACGCATCTAATTTTTATATATATTTTAATGCAAGCAAATTGACTCAAAATCATATACATAAACATTAAAATTGCTTGAGAGAAAAAAAAAAAAAAGGCACATGAGTAGACTGCTTCAACCCTGCCCGCCAAAATCCCATTGGCCATTGTATCTGTTTTTCCCACTTCCAACTGCAAATAAATCAATAACGGTGTAATGCATTTGTGCCAGTCAGGCGGGCCTATACTTTCGGTTGCTCCTGCAGCTGCAGCTGCAGCTTAAATACATATATAAACATATCTTTCTTTCAACTCCGCGGTAAGAATAAAAAGATAGAGACCCTGAAAACCTTTATAAGAAACATCGACCAAAAACCCCACCAAGATGAGAAAATAGAATCCTCTCTCTCTCACGCACACAAACACAAACAGAGACAGGGAGGCAATGAGGGTTTTCTGCTGAATCTCCGCGGCGCGGGAAATCTCCTCTCAGCGATCGGCTTCCGGCGACCTAATCCGCTCTTCCGGCGACTTTTTTCCACGTCACGGCCGGAAACCGTAAGGTTCCGGCCATCGAAGGAGGAGATTCCGTTTGCCGGCGTCGCTCCTGCAATTTCCGTCCGATGCTCAAGATCAGCTTCTGGAGACCGGATCCTGCCTGTCTGGTGAGATTGTTACGATGATCTCTTGTTTTAGATCTATGATCTGAAGTCTCGGTGCTTTGATTTCATAGGGAATCCGTTGGATCTGTGAAGAGTAGTTTTTTTTTCTTCTTTACTCTCGGTTTGTGCAGTTTCGGTGAGATTTGGCAGGTTTTGGTAATGAAAGGAGAGGTTTCTTCGAGAAGATGGAGGAGATTCTCTCTCGAGGTGAGGTTTTTGATGAAATGTTGTTTTCCGGTTCTTCTCAGATCTTAAGATGTTGATTAGTTTTTCTTTGCTATAAAAGCGGCATTCTTTGGATGTGGATGGGGGATGTTTTTGCATTGAGATGAATGTTCTGAAGGATCTGATTAGTTTCTTCTTCTTCTTCTTCTTTTTATCTGGAGGCAGAAATCCAAATTTTGTTGTGAAATGATAGAGAAAGTGTTACATTGAGGGAAACATACCTGTCTTACCTTGAAAGTTTGGATCTTTATCAAGGATCGAGGAAGATGGTTACGTGCTTCTGAGTTGAGATTATATTGTTTGATAGTGAGATTATATTGTTTGATAGATCCAATTGTTTTTATCTGTTTAAGTTTTTGTTAGGGAATAATTTGTTCAGTTTTCAGTAGAAATTATACAACTTTAGGCTTGTAGTTTGCTCTCTTTCTGATGTTATGGTTGAATCTCTTCTCTGTTATGGGTTATATTTTGTGCATTTTCCTATAGGAGAGCAGCAAGTAAGTTGTAGAAACCTTTGAACTGTATAATTTATTTGGGAGCTCTCTATTCCAGTCGCAAATAACAGAGAGATCCAAGTGACAATGGATAAATCCCTCTGTTTGCTTGTGTTTGGGGGCATTCCACCATGCTGCTATGTGCTATTTCCTGTAACTCTTGTTGCCTGTAATTGGCTTTGGAAAATGAAAATGGCATAAGACTAATTCACAGGTAACTCAGGCTTATCCAAATGCATGGACTTTTATTTATGCAAATCTGGAATACCTGCACTTGATTTAACAAGATTCAATTTGGCCCTAGGGGTCGCTAGTGTCAGTGCCTTGTTTTCACCCCTGCACTGGTGCTGACATAAACAGTACAGCACCCGTTTTAGCTTGCTTGAGATCTAGGTGGAAATCAATTGCTTGGCAGGGCATTCCTATTGCATCCAACTTATTGTAAGTGAATGTCTTTTGACATTATTTTATAAAAAGGCTTTTCTTCTGTAATTTGCGACTGACTGTGTATTGTTGTGATTGTAAGAAAATGTGTAACTTTGTTAGCATTAGAATTTAGAAGGCTTTACTTGTGTGGTAAGCTTTGTTTCATGTCTAGAATTAGTTTACATGATTGATGTTACAGATCAATTCAATTAGTAGAAACTGCTAAAATATAGAGAAAATTAGGAAACTCTTCCACAGTTGCAGATGCTCTTTAAATTGAATTTGCAAACCCCTTCACAATCATGGATGCTATTTTTCGTTGCAATATCTTTGCTTCCAGCTAGATGAGCTTGGATCTGCAACTTATCTTGCTGCTAGCATCCCTTACTAAGCAACATGTAAGCATTTAGTGATTCCCAGAACTGAGTGTCTGTCCAACTTTTTCATTTCAAAATATCATTCCCAAAATTCCCCTTTGTTTTTTGTAGTCTGGGGGATGGCAAGATGAGAGTCCAGAACCTCTTATGCTGTGCAAGCACTATAAATGTATCAGTAAGGCCGCCCCTAAAATCCGAACTGCTCAAAATCATGGCCACCCTCTCTAGTGTTATCCTATCAAATTTCATTCCAATTGGACTTGTGTCAACCATCAACTTGGCTACTTAAAGGGACGTGCTTTACATGTGATTCACTCCCCCTCAGTTTCAATATTTTAGTCATGTATTTTACAAGTGATGGATCTGTCAGTGGCACTTTATTCACAACCTTGAGCTTTTATATTTATAATTGTGTCTTGTACAAGACCAAGTCTAATTGGAATGAAATTTGGCTAGATACCAACCAATACATGGGGGATCATTACTTTTAGCAGTTTGGAATTTCGAGGAGAGCCACGTTGATGGGCTTATGGCATTCGTGTCAGAGAATATCCTGCTCACTTTCAGCCAAAAGCAAAATGTAATGCACAGAGAAGTTCAGTTTAAATGGCACTACTATTTGTTGTTGATGACTGATATCTTACTCACTTTTAGCCAAAAGCAAAATGTAATTAACAACAAAGCTCAGTTTAAGTAGCACTACTGTTTGTTGTTGATGACTGATTTCCTGCTTTGCTTTGTTTGGTTTTAATTCCTTATATTGATTGATTTGAAGCAAGATTATGTTTAAGGGGTGGTTTTTATCTTGGAAAATCAAGTCATATGATTTAGTTGAGTGATGTACAAAATTTTCTTTTACCAGGAGGCATTGATTTTATTGTTTCCTTCCCCTGCTGCCTTTTAACTTATTTTGATGTCTCACCAGCACCGTGCATGCGATTGTGAAGTCTTGGATGTTTCTGGTCTGTTCCTTTGAAAAATTAAAGAGACAGAAGGAAGAGGCGGAAAAATTAAAGTGACAGAAGGAAGAGGCCAATAGAGAATCAGAAGCCATGGATGGTGCACAAGGATGTGTGCTTTCGCGACGTCCTAGTTTCTTTGGCCTGGACCATGTGTCCATCCAAACGAGTTGGTATTTATTAGCTTACATTTTACTTGCTAGAAATGGCTTGCTAAAAGATGTTTGGAAAACCATATTTGAGAAAGAAATGTATACGTCAAGTGTGGAACATATGGGGTTTAAGAAGAGAAGAACTATGATTAAGACACATCCTGGAGGGAATCACAATGGTCATGAATCAAATGGCTGTTTCATCCCTGGTCTTTGTGATGACGTTGCATTAGATTCGCTGGCCCGGATCTGTAGGTCGGATTACCCTAAATTGGCTGGTCTGAATAGAAGATTTAGATCATTGATTGACAATGGCGATCTTTACAGATTAAGGAGGCAGCTGGGAATCATCGAACAATGGGTATATTTGGCCTGCAGCTTGATGCCTTGGGAAGCTTTTGATCCTGTAAGACAGAGATGGATGAGGTTACCTAGGATGCCGTGTGATGACTGCTTTTCTTGTGCAGACAAGGAATCCCTTGCAGTTGGGACTGAGTTGCTTGTTTTTGGCCAAGAATTATCTGGGTTTGCTATTTGGATGTATAGTTTGGTTAGACGTGATTGGTCCAGATGTCCGCCGATGATCTTACCTCGCTGTCTATTTGGTTCTAGCAGCTGTGGAGAAATTGCTATTATTGCTGGTGGAAGTGATCGGAATGGTCATGTTTTAAAATCCACTGAGTTGTATAATTCTGAAATGTGTCGTTGGGAATCATTGCCTGATATGAACCTTCCACGAAAACTTTGTTCTGGCTTTTTTATGGACGGGAAATTCTATGTGATAGGAGGTATGTCAAGCCAAACAGACCCTCTGACTTGTGGAGAGGAATATGACCTTGAGACAAGGACATGGAAGAGGATAGAAGATATGTACCCACGTGGTAATAGAGCTACCCAGTCTCCGCCTCTGGTTGCTGTTGTAAATAATCAACTTTATGCTGCTGATGAATCTACAAATGAGGTTAAAAAATATGACAAGACAAATAATACTTGGAGGGTTGTGAGAGCATTGCCGGTGAGAGCTGATTCCTATAATGGTTGGGGTCTTGCATTCAAGGCATGTGGAGACAAGTTGCTGGTGGTTGGTGGACATAGAGGGCCTGAAGGCGAAGTGATTGTTCTGCACTCTTGGTGTCCTGAAGATGGAAGAGAATCAGATTGGAATGTGCTTTCGGTCAGGGAGCGAGCTGGTGCTTTTGTATACAATTGTGCGGTAATGGGTTGTTGATGCATGCTTCATTATGGTTTGCATTTAGGATATGGGCCTTGTGTTGGTGGTGGAAGCCAATATGCTTCATCAAGTTGGAGAAGCATCTTATGTTTTCTGGGTATTCTCTATTTCAAAACTTACGTTGATAACTAGTGTATGTTTATCTTTGATTCTCTAATTTCCCCCCCTTGTCTATGATGACGATGATTCTCTGTTCTTTTATGTGACATTATGGTTCTGAATGATGAAAAAAGATAATTAACATAAAGGTTTCTTATCCTTGTTCTATTTTATTTCTCTTTAACAGGAATCCTATTCTTGTCTAGTGGGGAAAGTCACTTTATCTTCACATTTGTCGAATTGGTTTCTTGGTTTAATATATTCATACAGTTATGGTGCTACTTGTCCTATGATTCCTCCTTGTCATTTGAATCTTCTAATTATTAAAAATGAAAAGGCATAAGCATTCGTATTCCATTCTAATGTTTGAAGTCTGCAACACTCTATTATAAACTATAAACCCACCCCCACACACACCTACAAATGCCAATAAAAATAAAGAGGAGTTTTTCAGCACTGAGCTGAAAAGGCATTTCATTGGTTGCAACAAGGGAGAAATTGAACCACTGAGCCATTCTCATAAATTATAAAATTTACAAATAGTGCGAAATTGATGGTCTAGATTTAATTATGTTGCATGTAGTGATACTGTGACAGGGCCAAGTTTGGTTATAGATGGTGCCTCTGCTATGATAATGAGCTACTTCTATGTACTGAGGGTGCCAGAATCATACTGGGATTTGAAATTGTGTGGGTTTTGAGATGCTTGTCAGCCAATTAGAGGAGTATTAGGACTCCTGTACAGGCAAATCCCCAATAGAATAAGAGAAGAAAAGCTGCCGTACCATTGATTCCCCCTATATCTATGCCTAAATTCTAAAGTTCCTGCTCCGGATTGAATCAATGAGTATCTACTGTTCCTACTTGGCCTTCCACTTTTTCAGTCCAGATATAATTAAATATACACCAGTTCTAAATGATCAAGTCAGTTTTGACTGCAGATTTGCCTCTTACTTAATGATTGATATATCATCTGACTCTTTTTTGCTGTTCTTCTCTTATAAAGAGTTAACTGAGACTTGAGAGGCAATATGTGGTCATGCACCTTCTTAAAATAAAGGGATCATTTGAATTCTTAAAACCTCTATTTCAAACTATATATTTGCCTTACCAAATGGTTCATTTTTAAAACATCTATTCTACACAGATCTAAATCCACACAAATCTATATCTTGAAGATAAGATTTGCCAAACAAAACCTCATACCCTTATTATCAGCCTGCTAATTTTGTTCACAAAAGTATTTGCCCGCAAAAGGGGACGGGGTAAAGGTTGAAATAATGCGGATAAATGGATATGAAAAGGAGAGGTTAAAAAATGCGTAATGCATAAAAACTACGTAAAAATGAAAAAAAAAGATAAAGATAAAGATTAGTAGAGAATTAGAAATAATTATAAAACACGAGGAATTTTCAAATTCCACCCTTCCACTGTATGTTCCCGTTTTCTTTATTACCCCAAATTCTCTTATTCATCATTTTTCCTCATGATTTTCTATTCAGTTCCGCTATTTATTATTTATCCTTTTTTTTTTTCTTTTTACAATTATACCAATTTTTCTCATCCCATTTTTTGTCCAGTTTCAGCTTCACTTCTACCTAATCACCGACACTGCAATTAGATAGTGATGTTGCTCGGATGAAAGTAGACAACATTAAATGGATGTATATGGTAAAAACATGACAAAGCCTTGCTCAATGCTCAGAGCAAGGTAAAAAGGTAGGGGTGGTTTTCTCAAAGAAACTTGTCTTACAGATTGGTGATTAATGAACCGTACCAGGCTACAAGCTGACCGATTTAAAGTGATGGAAAGGTTGGGGTGGTTTTTTCCAAATGCCCATTACACTCTAAGCCAAAACTTCATTCCATTAAAGTGATATAATGATCCATCTAAAAGTGCATATCACTTTGGTTAGAGCAAAACTACAGTCCACTACAAAGTATGATTGACGGGGAAAACTAGGAAAGCTCCCCATGGATCAAATAAGAATGTTAGCGGGGGAACATCAGGAGGAAAAAAATTATCTCTTCCAAAATTATCCCCAACTAACTAGAGATGTGGAAGCATTAAAATTTAGCTTTGTATAGCACCTTCCGTCTTCATTTTGTGAACATGGGGGTTACAGTTTCTTGATGGAGATCACTGAAGAACATCCCAGTCAACATGAAGAATGGCCCATAACGTAAAATCTCCCACACAATAAACCTAATGCCCTGTTCGAATTGGATTAAAAGGTGAAGGAAATTTGCAAAATTTGAAGAGTGGATGGCCCTTTCTCCTCATACAGTCAGAGCCTAAACCTTCGTTCAGAATTCTCTAAATTCAACTCTTAAAAAACAGGGGAAAAAAAAAATAGCTGCAGTCAACTGTAGAAATTGGATGGCTAAGTTTCTACAACTTGTGAAATGTTCCATATTATTCATCTAAAGACAAGAAGACCAATATATTCGGTGTAATAAATCGCCAAATGCACTGGTCCTGCATATTTTTAACTTAAGACTCACTCTCACCAAATTCATGTCAAGTACTATGAAATTCCAGACCCTTTATTTTCCCTTTCCCCCTCAGCGAAAGATGCCCAACTGCAAAGATGGTTAATCAGAGATCTGATGCAGTGCTCCGGTGGGGCAGTTGCATGCTTACAATATCTTCCCTTGGGAGAGTGTAGATTGAGCTGGAAGTTTCAACATTGGAATTGTTGCCATTTTGTCCAAGTTCCGGCTCTTCAGGAGCTAGTAGTGGGGTCACCGCTCTATTCTTTCGCACGACTAAGTAAACGATGCCAGCTAAATACACCAACATGCCTGAGAAGCCAAATATTCCGAAAAATACAGTGGCCGCGATTCCTGACCCACTTCGCACTCGCAGGAGCAACTTGACAAAGCTAGTTGCAAGAAAGTAGATATTGATGGCCATGATAAAGAAGCCTATGATCCAAGTTAATGCTGAAATCTGCAGTGGAAATAATAAGAATCCAAAATTTTAAAACTTTAATGAGTTCCTAATTCTAAATCAATTGGGACAGGTGGCAAATCTAGTTTAACAAGTTTAAAAAGAACACTCAAGTTGAATGGATATTTCTAAAAGTGTGAGAAAGGTTTTTCTCTAATTCTTGATATTCTGTTATTTCTTATTAATATATAAAATCTACAGAAATTGGGAGAAGTAAAAAATGCAGCATAAATCTAATTCATGGATTTTACCAGAATTGAGTTGACATAGGACCCCATCTTGGTCTTGCTGCTAGTGAACTTTAGTAGTGGAATAAGAGTAAAAGGGAGCTCAAATGAAAGGATCATCTGTCCAGAGAACAAAGTCAAGTTGATGAAAACCAAGCATGCAGACTAACTTCATAGTTACAGAGAGAAAAAGTTTTAATGAGAATTGCCAAATTGCTTTAGAGCAACAAATGACTAAGTTCAAGCAAAACCATACCCCTTCCTTTTTATGACGACAATTGACAAGAACTTGCTATGTAGAATTTTCTCTCAAATAGGTTAGGGGGGAAAAACATGACAGTATATATCAAATCTTATCATGTAACAAGTTTCTTTAAATATTATCATAACAATTATGGGTGAGAAAATTACCCTTCAATCAATTTATATATATAGCCAACCTAGGTGTATTCAAAGCCTAGCCCATCACGGACTGTGGCATAGACCTGAATTTCCAGTCCAACAAATGAATAGGATGGCAATATAGACAAACATAATGGTATGGGTATACAATATACATACCGATGCTATAATGATCAACTTCCCTGCCCCAGAAGAGCCACCAATGATTGCAACAATTAGACTTGGAACTATTGCCAAGCATCGAGTTAGTAAATTTCGTAGCCATGGCCTGAGCCGTAGATCAAGAAAGCCCTGTGAAGAAAATATCAAAAACAAGTTGAAAAGGACAAGGCAAGATATTAAATGTAAGTAGGCATATGATGATATATATCATCTCAGTATCAATTAGCGGATCTATTCACCAGGGCCATGACACAATCATCATGATTTTCTTGTTGGAAAATTGATGCTATGGCATCCTTCACAATAATTTGAGAGGGAAGTCTATAAAGAAACCAAAAGAAGTAGAGAGGAGGACTGCCATATCACAAAGGCAAATCACTTTTCAATGCTACAACAGAGGACCAATTGTACAATACATGGATTATATGCCTCTTAGATTAAAGATCTCTCACATTCTGCGCTTTACCCTCGTACATGGTACCAGTACAATATGGCGATTTGATCTCTTGCTAGCCAGCCTGGAGCTAGTCTCATAGAACAGTCATTGCTTCATACTTAGTTCATTTCAAGTAGATTTGTGCAAAATACATGGTATTAGGAGTTTCAGGATAAATAAATCCCTCCAGGTATTTGTTTATTTTGAATCATTGGTTAAGATTTTTTATTTCTCCCTTTGTTTCCGAAAAAGAATTAAGAGACACTAATGGTAACCATTCGAGCCGGCCTAACGTGATCAACGAGATTATGTTTATAGCATATGTTCTGATTTCAGTGTGAAGTATGCCAGCAAAGGTAGCAGTGGTTACAGTTGATCCCATTTCAGTAGTTGGAAAGCGGCCAAGTTGCTACAAAGGTTCATGACCAGGGCTAGGTCATATGTGTTAGGGCAGTGTGAGTTTCATACATAGCTACGCATTATTGGACATACAATAGGGATTTGAATAATACCGAATTATTTTGGGTTTCCAAGAAAAGGAGCATATTAATTTCTTGGTTTTTTACTCTCAGATTCTATCAAATAATCGATAGAAATTGTGATTAACTTCATAATCTTGAGGACATAGGGATAATTCCCTAACAGTTGGTGGTGGCTGGACAAAGGGAGGGCTGGAGTCAACAAAACTAGTAACTTCAAAGAACAGGTCATATATTCAATTAGTGTATAAGGTGTCTCTAGCAATCGTGTGTAGTTTTCGGACTGAAGGTTGTCACAAAGAAGTCATTGTACAAACAGTCCCTAGTTTTCTCAGTTTCTTTTATTTTTTTACCTGTAACAAGATTTAATTTACATGAAGAAGTTTATTTAAAGTAAGCATAAACTAAACAGTATAAGAAATATGCACCGTATGAGTTTAACAAAACTCTCCACACTCTCCCCTACTACTTTTGCAAAGAAATCTTACCATTTCATTTGCTCCTCTATACAGTTGAAAAAAAGTTATTAAAAAAAAAAAAAAATGTTGCCAGGGTCGTACAGAGTTCTCATATTTCATTTAAAAGTTGATCTTCATTGCTTTCCTCTCTTCTGCCCACTTAATTGCAGTTCTTAGTTACCCTTCATTTGCTTCCCTAGTTTGCTCATGTTACTGTACAATATTGCGTTATTTAGGGCAAAACTTCTAATGACCATACCACCATAGTAAAATTATCGACAATTCCTGTCTAGCAACTAACAACTGAGTGAAGATTGTTTTGGTGGAAGGTTTGCAACATCACCATCAACCAAAGATTCAGATGATGACGACATTGCTATGATTGATTAATTATATTTAATTTTGAAATGATGCTCGCTGAAAAGAACAAAATCTTGTTGAACTCAAGTAAATAAAGTGGTCATGGAAGAAATGAAAAATGAACATTACCTGCATGACATATTGCCCTGCATAAGTTCCTGTGACGGTAGAACTTTGACCAGAAGCCAACAAAGCGATTGCAAACAGCTTTGAACTCCAGCTGCCTAACACATTCTGTAAAGCGCAAGCAAATAGTTAATAATCAGAACCATGAAATTCAAACATCTGTATGGAAGGAAAGATCAGAAGGATCCAACACAATCTTGTCACAGTCGTATCTTGATAATGCAAGGAGGCATGAACTCAGTAAAGAGTAAAGTTCTCTAGAAAAATGTTGAGAAGTCTTAAAGGATTTCGTCTCATCCTGATTTCAATTACGTACTTACAGAAGTACATACAGCAACATTGCATTACCACACCATGCCTATCAATACATTACCACACCATGCCTATCGAGTTCACAGATACAGTGTAAAGTTAATTCTTATCTCATAGCTGATACCACAACTGATTTTCTTTTTATATAAATTATAACCTTCATAATTCAAGGTCAATTTTATCATATATAGGGATAGCATATTATCTGGGTGCTCAGACCGTTAATATAGACACCGTCAAGTTACTAATAGTACAGGAGCTGTTTATCAAGAGCTCCTTGCTTCATCGAAGGAGCTCTTTATTAATATGGAGCACAATATGTATGGACCACTCAGAGCAACCATCATAGGAAAAGACTAGGATGGGAAGGCCTATTCCATGAACAATGGAGGCCTAAGGATGAGACTGTGGTATGGATGGTTTGGATTTCAATGACCCAAATTTGACACTCAACCAAGTTGTGTAGGCCATTTATTTAATCATGCAAAATTTGGCAACCACCCTGCTTTATCTTTTTTTTTTTTTTTTTTTGTAAAGTGTGGACGTATATTAAAAGTAATTGAAAGCGACTACATGGAATAAGGCCTTATCTAACAGCTAAATTTTGCATGACTTTTCTAGCCTTCAAATGGCACCTCCCTTGATAGGAGGATTCGCATTTTTCACACACAAGAAGGTCATATGGAGATCTTTCAAAGTCCTAGTCCTAACCACCATGATTTACATGCTTCAAGGTGGCCCACATAGGCCGGGTCATTTGAAGCTTAGACAAGTAGGTCATTCCTGAAATGGCCCAACACAAAATATATGTAGTTATGATATGGTGTTTCGTGCAAATTTTCCATTTTCTTTTAACTTGGCACAACTATGATCAATCACACCCACAGGATGAAGACCAAAAATATCAATGTGTTGAGAGACACTAAACTTCAAGAATAAAGATCGACGGATGGGATTGATTTTTTGCACAGTACTAAGTACTGATATATTCCCTTCCCCCACCCATCATAAAGGTCAAGCACCCAAGTTTGGCACCAACTGCGTGCAGGTGCAGCAGATCATTGCCATGTGTGTAGTGAAACTTAACCTACGACCAGTCCACGGAGACGATCCTGTGGGGCACAAATGAAGGCTCCAGTTCATATTCTTTAAACATCTCTCCTTTTATATTTTGGGAATATCCATTTGTTGTTTTGAGATGAAAGGGTTTCTCGAGGAAACCACTTCTAAATTCATATGCAAGTTAGAAACAAGAAATGAGAATATTAATTCTCTCAAATGTTGTGTAGATTCATGGTAAAAATAAACGTCAAATCCATATTGTAACCTATGATGCACGGATACTTCAAAATGGGCAACACATCGTATCCGATACGTCACTTTTTATGTGTAAAATCCGTGTCCTTGCCGTATCCATGACGTATCTGTGCATCATAGATTGTAACAATGAAAAATATCGTACCTTAAGTAAAAAAGAAGCTTTGTTCAAATCTAGGTCCTCGCAGTTCAACCGATCTTCTGGACTCAAATCTGAAGAACTGCAAACTGATCCACTGACGGAAATAATAGATATATTGATGAGAAAGGCCACCGTAAGTGCGAACGCACTTTCTATAGTGTAAAATCTGCAGGCCTCCTGTCAACATTACATCATCATTACATAGATTTAAAAGTTGAGAAAATTAAGTAATGATTCCCCAAAAGCAGTATGGGTGGAAAACTCTAATGTGTGGCAGTAACATCTAATATTATTGCTAAGGAAGATAATCAGAGTGTAGTGTCCCGTTAAGTTAGTTGCAACTTGCAAGCACTCAAAGTAGGAAACATGCCATGATGGTCAAGGTTCCAGATTTTTCATAGGATATTCGGGTGATTATACTTATCCATAATTCACAGGATATGCCCAGTGAGTTGAACAAATTGGGTGATTATACTTATCCCATTGGTGAACCTTTTCTCACTCAGTGCTTGGTATTGTCGGAATTTGCTGTCATTTATCTAATTAATCTTAAAATCATTCAGAATTTTATCCTGTCACTGATCTACCATAGGATTCACCATAAAACTTATACAGAGCACCGACCATCATGCTATGCACCAGAGTTTGAGTGCAGTGCGCTACATAAGTTAATCAGATCCCAGGTAAGGTTCTTCCAAAACTAAAAGGTACAGAGACAACATGTCTCCAAGGAAAATTTATCAAATGCTCATATGTGTACACACACAATTAGTTATATAGGGCTCAGTGAGAAAATCTCACTCAATAAAAAAAAATGCTTCCTTGATTATGAAGCAAAGTTTGAAACAAGCAGCCTGTGCAAGGTTTGGTGCTTTAAAAACTGAATTAAGAACTTCTGGTGCATTAATTGAATTTATTCAAATTCACCATAAAAAAGATCTTTACTTTGACTCCATGGACTGATCGGGGTATCTTCCTGGAAAGAACCAGTGCTGAATGGAGGAAGAGATTGTGCCTACAACAGTTTCACATAATCAGTTAAACAGGACAAAATTGATAAAATGAAAGTGGACAATGATAAGAGGAGACAAGAACCATACGGCATAACCATGGCTCCAAGAAGTGAGATTGCAAGACCAGTAGCCCCAGTTTCTTTGAGTTGGGGGACGAAAAGTCCCTTCAGAACTTCTGATGAACTTGGCTTCGCATAACTGAGCTCCACAAAGAAACAAGCAGCCATAGTAAATACCAGAAAGGCTATCAAAAACTCAAGCTTCCGCACCTGAACAGAATTGAAAACTGTATCAGAAATGATATCTCTTGATCAGAGAACAAACTGTAACAAATATCAGTACAATCCAGAGATTTGGTTTGTCATTGGTATCTCAAGAATCAAAGCTGGAATTTCGCAAGACTTTTCTCTTCATCAAATTAATGAATCTAATAGATGCAGCAACGTACCCCATATTGCTGTAATGCTAAAAGCATCAAAGTACTAAGACCTGTGAAAAGAACCCCACACCATACAGGAATTCTGAAAAGCATGTTCAATGCAAATGCTGTTCCGATCACTGAAGAGAAAAGGAAAGAAGATTAAGAGTTCAGTTAAAACAAGGAAATTACTATTTTAAAGGGCAACAATAGTTGCAAACTATAATGGGTAAAAATGAAAATAAATCTACTGCAGGACATTTAAAATGCCTGTGTACAGGGGCAGGGGAAGACCCATAAAGTTTTCATGGGCAACCTAAATGTATTGAGTAAATTATATAAACTTATCATAAAAATGTGAAAAACAACTATAACCTATTGAACCTTTGATTGACAAATTTCCACATAAAAAAAATTATGGAATATGGTTTATATGTTTTTTTATTATAATTCGTTCCAGTTTTTTGGAATTTTTTAAATAAAAATAATAGTATTTAATTAAAACATATTGCTAATGAAGAAATTTACGTTGAACCCAGAATTGGGCATATTAAAATGAAAACAATAAAAAAGGAAGATCTATATGCCAGGCAGCCTGATGCCCACATTCGGATAAAAGTGGGGACATGATTACAGTTTCAGAAATCCAGGACACTGATAGGGATATGCAAATGATGTCCATGTCAATTTTTTTTCTGAGAATCATGTCCATATAATGACATTTCATATTTTGTATTGTTACTTTAAAGAAAAAATTTCTTCTCTTTTCTTTGATTGGGACCATGACTAGTTCAGGGGCAATACGCACATTCCAAGTGTGCTATATGTGGTCTAGTAAAAAAATATGATTTTCTTCTTTAAAATGTTTCTTCTGACAACTTTATGTTGAAAATGAAGAAAACTAATAGAACCACATATAAACCCATCATTCCACACAGTGGTAAAGCATAGCCTAATTTTATGGGAACTAATACCACATCCTGTGATCTACAAATTTGGACACCAAAAATATAGAAAGTAACTATATATAGGAGTCAGGATACACTGGTATTGGATACTTATCTATTACGTATCCAATACCAGTACCAGTATCATATCCTGTTAATACAAACAGTATCTGGTTATCATAGCTGGCAGCAATTGGGATTTGAAAAAAAAAATTAAATCAGCTGGAGAGTGCCCAATGTTAGCCTGTTAAGAAAGGGTACAGAAAAATGGATTGAGATTGCAATTTTGCAACTTCATGTTATTTATACAGAAAACAACGTTTTACTTCGGATAGCAAACATGCCGTCATTATAAGTCTGAGAAGGTGATCGAATCTGCTGTGAACAAAATTGAGATAACAGGCAAGCAGATCCATATAAAGAAGAAATAAAAAAGAAACAAAAAGGTATGCCTGGACTTCAAAAAAAATCATGTATTGTCAATATAAGGTATATTGGTTGTGTTCTTAATACTTCTTACTGCTGTGGCCAAAATATATAGGTGTATCATCCACATCAGGATAGTTGGGTCACTTATTTATGCATTAAATGGTTAGACTAGTAAAATTGAACAATATCTACCCAGTCATGAGAGCATCTTTGGTCAGGTAGGGATTTCAAGAAAAATTAAATAAGTGAGCCAGATTTAGTTAAATCTAAAACTCTTAGGTAATCAAGGTTCTTAATTTAAAATGGTTTCAGATTTCGTTTCATTAGAAGTTCAGAAAATGATTTTACCGCTAAATCAATATGGTGTTTTCAATGTGAATAAATGAATTACTTGGTGTGTTAGGGAAGAAATTTAGGCAACTCACTTTGATGGGAGTTAACTAAAAATAGACACTCTCTCATTAGGGCCCCACAGAATTCTAATACTAATCCCCTCTAATAACCTCAACTAATCCATCCCCAGCTACAGTTCATCTGGTTAGGGAAACCAAATCACTCCCCAAGACCCCACCCTTCAGTAGGGGGTTGGGAGTGCATGAGTTGGAGTCCTAACAAGCCATTTTTTTATTTTTTATTTTTCCTGATCCACCTTCTCTTGACCTATTCATGCATAAACCTTTCTTTTCTGAAGCCAACCTTAGATCTCCTACACCCATTGTCCACACAAAACCCTTCATGTCCATGCCTCCTTGGCCAAAACTCCGAAGTTCACCCTCAATGTTTTTTTTCTAAAATTTTCCCTTCTTGCTATCTGGTTTCCATATTTTCCACAGTAAGAATTAGCATCACCTTACCTACAAATAATTTCTGCTGGCATTCGTATATAACTTTCAAAAAGTTTTCCCCCTTCCAGAAACCTGTTGGAAGAATTCTTCTCATCTCATACCCTGCCCTCTCTATTGTGACATTAAACATTTAGATTTCAAGATATCTCAACATCATGAACCACCACCAAATATCATAACTTTCAAGCCAAGAAGCATGTTGTCATGAAATCAAACATCATGTCCCATCACACATGCAACAGTTGATGACAAAGGCAACGAAACATGTAGATGAGCTACAAAATTATAGAACTCCCATGATGCCTTTGGCAGAAATTCTCAAAATTACCCCTCCAAGTTTCAAACTTTCAACTCTACACCTCTTTTTATCTGTTTTAAGCATGTGTATGACAAGAGGTGTAGATTTTAAGTTTCAAAAGAAGAGGGATAATTGAGGAACTTCAGCCTCGGCATCGTACCGCCAAAACAAACCTAAAACGGATAAGAAAAAGGTTCATGGCATTCAATTCATTATGAATTACTAGCACCTTCTGGAATATCACATGCTACTATAGCAATTTCAGCCAGCACCCATAAGATGAAATTTGGAATCCTTTGATACTCGGCTCTACAATGCTCTGCTAAATGCTTTCCTGCAATGCAAAAGGATACATTACAAAAATACTCATCTCCACAAGTTTACCACCGGTCTCAAGCCCGGATAAAGGAGGTGGGTTGCCTAAGGTTGACAACCCGTATAAAACGTTTTCACATCTACAACATGAATTCTGAGACACTGTTTCATGAAGATTGAAATGACTAAACAGAATTCATGTAGCTGACCCAACATAGTTGGGACAAGGCGATGATGAAACACAGACCTGTAACTACTCCTAGGTTGGCCGAGAGGGACTGAATGATGAGAGCAGCACACGAAGCCACCAGGATAATCCAGAGCAACTAAACCAAGAGATATTTCTTAGGAAGATTCTATATAAACTACTCTTATGTGCATAACAAATGAACTTCATAAATTGGAAAGTAAACCAAATAACTTACAAACTAATATTTAGCATGAAACAGACACATTTCAAAATTCAGCACTAAAACAAAAATATGACAACTTGGACCTATCACAACAGCAAAGCTCTTTGATTAAAACCACAAGAATGAAACTTGCACACCTCATACTTGTATTGGGCTCCTGCCTGCAAATCAGTTTCAACTGAAATTCAAACACAATTGTGAGAAAAGAAAGAAGAACCACAGAACACAGGAATGATAAGTTTGTGGCAAAATTGAAGGATGGAATATAGATATCTTACAATTGCCTGGATCAATATAAGCAATTGAGACAAGAAATCCAGGACCTATGTATGAAAACAAGTTTTTCCAACTTTTCCTCTGCAAAGATAACAATGGAATTCAATAGCAATTCAATTTAGCACAAAAACTACAATACGAAGGATGAAAGCTCTCTCAGACGAACAATTGTTGATTACAGCTATGAATTCCAGAATCAAATCACCAATATAATAGAATGAACATTGACTTCATAACAGACAAAGTCTAAACTAATTTCTTTTCATTGCCAACACCCAAGCTTCAGTAGAAAATCGAAAATTGTTGAAATCAGTTGAACTTCATTGAAATTTTTTCTCCACAGAAATAACAATGGAACCTCTTCACAATTCAATTTAGAATAAGATTTACAATATAGACTCTAGAGGTGAAGACCTTCCCAGATGAATAAATGTTGAGATTTAAGGCGATATATTACCACTCAAATCATCATATTAAGAGAATGAATGTCAACTTCAATAAAAAAGAAAAAAAAAGAAGTGACACATTACGTTTAAGACTGATTTCTTTTACTGGCAACCCCAAAACTGATCATTAAAAGAAGAGTGAAAATTTCTGAAAGATGACAGCAAACAAGCAAAAACATTTCTCTATAAAGACAAAGACCAATTGAAGATAGTCAATAGATATTGAAAATTTTACTTGTGATGATACCCGAACAGAGTAATTATATCATATCAACACATAACTGAAGTAAAAGAGGGAAGATCATAAATTAAAAAAATAAAAAAGGAGGAGAAATTACACAGAGAAACTATAGTGAAATGTGAGTCAATGTGAATTATGTGATGGAAGGAATGAGATCGCGCACAAGAATCAATCTAGCAGAGCATGAAAGAGTCTAACCCCAATAAAATAATCATGTAATTCTTTAAAACATTAAAATGGAATAAATTGTGTTACATTTAACTCAAACGCTTCAACTTGAGTACCATAATACATTCAATTGGGAATTAACAGTACCTTTTTCTTTTTGCACAGTAAACATCTGACTTTCCCATGATGCACTCATTCTTATAGTTAAACAAAATTAATCCTTTATACAACAGATTGATACTTTATACGGGCTCTTTGAAAACATAATTTGGCCTATTTTGATGGTCTCTTGTATATCTCCACATCGTTTAATGCTCAAGACTCTTAGCCCTTCTATAGAAGCAAATTGCCCAAGATTACTGGAATTCAAAGTGTATTGCATGCGAGCAAATATGTTTTTTTTTTTTTTTAAATAACTTTAAGGGAAGACGTTTTTGGTATATGCTAGGGCCAATGAAATGAATAAACATCCATTCCACTACAACAGCCAAATCACTCTCTATCTGCCAAATTTTAAGACATGCTATAAATATATGAATATATACGAAGAAGTGTGACTTATATGAGGATTTGGCCTCAAAATAGATCCGAATGGAAAAACAGAAATCGTGTAGCCAACCCCAATTATTCCAACATAGTTGGGACAAAGCTTTGATGATAATGATAAGGAATCATGTTCGCAGCTTCTTTTAATGTTATTTAAAAAAATAAAATCACCCAACAGTATAAGGAAAAAAAAAAAAAAAAAACCTACAGAATTCAAAGTATCCAACAAAAATCAAACACAAACACAAACACTAACCTCTGGAACAACAATCTGATTATAAGAACCATTCTCAATAAGAGGCGTATTCGCAAGACTCCGACTTCCATCGCCCCCCACAATGAACTGTCCTTGTCCAGCCATGAATATATTCTTCTGTTTACATACAAACATACATATATGAATTCACATGAAAGTATCATTGAATCACCAAAACTAAATAAAGGATGAAGAATCAATGCTCAAAACACACACACACTTCAGAAAATCATATCCTAAACGACAGACCAGACACATCAATCATCAATAACAAAAACAGGGGGGAAAATGAGAAATCAATATTATTACACAAATCCAAATCCCCGAATCTGAGAAGAAAGAAAAACGAATATTTTAATCAAACACAAATTCGATGATGTTACTGATATTTCAAACTTTATTCCGATCCACGAATGTGGGGTCAGATCAGATCTAAGAAATGAAGTCTCCAATTCATTCATCAATTGCTGCCGTTTTCGATTGTACGATAGCAGAGTTCAGAAACCGTAAAAAAGAGGAGAAAGAAAGAAAGAAAGAAAGAAAGACACCTGTTCAGATTGAATCAGAAATACATGAACATGAAATAAATCATCTGCAGTCTAAAAGGAACCATTGATGCTTTTGCATGCTTTTCATTCCAAGTCCTTGTTTTCTTCTTCTTCTTCTTCTTTCTTATCAGTGGTTCATCTGTAGTTCATCTGAGTATCTCTATCTGTCTCTGTGTTTTCTGCTGCTTCTTCATCTTCTTTGCATGGGGAGGGGAGTGGTATCTTTATTATTTTAATAGGCCACAGTGGGGGAGGACAGCTGACTATACCTATTTTCTATTATGATATGCGTGTGCAGTTTTCCGTGTACACGTGGCAGAATGGGATGGCTCTATGTCGGGTGGACCCCACTTGCAATTACGTGGAGCAAGCAAGTGAGGGCCACGAGTAGTAACTGACATTGATCACAGGTTTGAACGATGCATTGTTTGCTATTCGGGTCTCGTGTGCTTGCCCTTTCCGGATATAGTGGGTCCCACAGGTTTGACGGCCTCGATTTGTCTGAAGTTTCGATCAGGGCATTTGCGTGAGAGGAGAATCTTCTGGCGATATTCTCCTATGATACTTCTTATTCTACTTGATACTCATGGGCCCATTTGCGTGAGAGGAGAATCTTCTGGCGATTTTCTCATATGATACTTCTTATTCTACTTCTTACTCATAGGCATACTTGGATTCTTATTTATTAGAGAGAACTATAAAAAAAAAGAAAAAAAAAACCCTAGACGGCCACTGACAGAAAAATAGGTCACTAGTCTATATTGTATGGAAGTGATTCTATATGACAACTTTTATCTTTTTATTAAAGATTTAAACGTGTGACAACGTCGTCGCTTAATATTCTATTTAAACGTGTGACGACGTTGTCGTTTAATTGCTGAAAAACCATTTTCCCCTTCTTCCTCCCGTCGTTTTCCCCCCTTTCCTGGGGTTTCATTTCCCCCTTTCTTAGACTAGTGATTTTTCTCAAACCCATAGCCTTTGCAGAAGCTGCGCTGTGGTGTCTGCATGTGTTGGGGAATATGAACGTAGGGTGGGGGTAAGGAGGGGCACCTTATCTTAGGAGGATCAGGTGGATGTCATATGCATAATTTCTCTTATGACATATTCTTGATAATAATTATAAAAAAAAAAAAAAGAGAGAGAGAGAGAACGAAAGGCAGCCGGTTTTGCTTGCTTTTCTCTCAAATTATCATTTGTTAATTATAATCCCTTCTCCCACTTCATATTCATTGCATCTACTTTTGTACTTCCTCATTCATTGATGGACATTTAATACATTTGAATGTGACTCACTGTTTTATTTTTTAAGGGAAGAAAGGGGGAAAGGAAACCGTCAGAGAAAGGGGGAAAAACGATGGAATGAAAAAAGAAAAAAATGGGGTTTCAGGCGATTAAGCAACGACGCCGTCACACGTTTAAATGAGATATTAAGAGTCGTCACACGTTTAAATCTTTAATAAAAAAACAGAGGGAACCACTTTTTTCAGTTAGTGGCCATCTAGGTCCTTTTTTTTGGTAGTTTTCTCTATTTATTAATGGGGTCGGATTATATAAAAAGGTGGATCATGTCAAGGGAAAAAAAAAATAGCGCTTCATTTAATAGCCAAAAACTTACTCCTTTTCTACTTGTGTGCAAGCTGTGTTTTTCCGTGCATGGGGGGTCTCTCTTAGGTCTCAATCTTCTTGACTGAGCCACAAATTTTTGAGATTCAATCCAAAAATAGATAAAGATTTAATGGTAGTGACATTGAGCCTAATCCCAAATCGCAGGGATGAGAATGTAAAAGAGCCGGGCACTGATCAATTGGGCACAAAAAACTGAACTGTAACATTTTCTCATCTGTCATCACGGATACAGTTGTCTCTGTATATTTTGAGGGATGATTTGATAGACAGAATTTCTTTTTTTGTGGTGGGGATGGGAAAGGGCAAATGCAAAAGAGTAACATATTAATTTTCAATATTTGTATGAGATTCTTATTTTTAAGTATAGGTGGTGGCTTCAGCCCTATGGTCCTAATCATGCAATTATAGGCCAATTCCTTTCTATCATAGGACTAGGACGGTTTGCTTTTAACATCTACGCCTTTCCTTTAAATTTTGTTGCAATCAATCAAATATATCCAGTTTGCTTTTAACATCAATGCCTCTTCTATTAATTTTGTTGCAATCAATCAAATATATATATATATATATATTTATACTTTCACCAATTTGCTAATAAATGCCTGGACCCACTAGATGAATGATCTAGTTTTAAAACCATCATAACCAGTCACATGGGATCCACCTAAAGTAGGATCTAGTAGATCCGATCTACTAGATGTAAGAAAAAATCCCCAATTAAGCTCATGCCCAAAACTAAATAATATATTGATAGATTTTATATAATTTTTAAGATATTATCGCAAAGAAAGAAATCGAAAAGAAACGAAAAATATTATTTGAATAATTATTAAAATATTAAATATTAAATTCATGTAAGAGGAGAAAAAGGTTTAGTAAGGATACACTTGAACCACAATCTTAGAAGACAAAAGAAGAAATATAACAATTAAAACTTTTTTTTATCTTTATTCACAAAGCTTAACTCTTGATTTAGTCTTTTTTTATAGATAGTTTTTACTTGTAAAGGAAAAACACATTTCATTAAATTTGATTAATGACTCCAAATTCCAAATCCTAATTTCTCTTTCTATGATAAATCTTACTTTAGTTAGAAAATTCTAAATATAAAAAAGAGGGATTTTTAATCTTAATTAGAAAAATTGATTTTTGATTTATTTCTTAAAAATAAGTTTTGCCCAAAAGAAATTTTTATGTCATGCTAAGAGGAGTTTCATGTAATTACAAACTACCTTTTTGGAATACTATTTATTTTCACTAAGAAATATTTTTGAAATATTATCATTATATACAAGATTTGAATGAAAACTAATTTATTTTAATAGATGATAGAGTCACATCGATCATGACATGTGTATCGACCATTTCAAAATCCATGACTAGGGGCCAGTGGGTGGCGCCGGCGGCTGCTAGATTTTGACTAAGTTTGTTGACTTGTTAGCATCCTCGTCTATTGTTTGTAACTTGTACGGCAGGAATTTGAACCCATAAGTCAGGGTTCAAGTGGACTTTTTTTTTTTAACTTTTTAGTTTATCCTAAGTTGCCATGTCTAACAGGAATATTAAATGGGGTGTTAATTCCACTCTGCTCATATGGCATTTCCAGCCTAATACCATCTTGACTCAACCCAACTATCCGTACTATGATCTACCAGTCCAACTTAAACTCGACTTATTAATTAAGGATTTAAGTTGACCCTTTTAACTTTCAGGTCAGATATAAAGTTTTGACAATTTCAAACCAATTAATAAATGCATCAAGTAATTAGCCATTTACATGTCAGCTAAAGTGACCCGATCCGAATGACCAATAGCCACCACATGGGACACAGGACTGGTGATTGTCTAGGTCGGGCTCCACACAATGGGTGGTAATATGTATAGCGGATCTTGTCATGAATGGTCAACCCCGAGCTAGACGCATGGCCACAAATACTTCACCAAAAGAACTAAGAACGGCTCCTTACCCAAATGGTAAGAAGTGGCGATTCTCACCTGGCTATCCAGAGTTTTTTCGAACGCTGGATATACCCCTCCCTTTCTGTGTGTGCAGGCTACTTTCATACTTGAAAGTATTGCCTTTCCGCATGTGCGGACTCTCTCCCGAGTCTCAACCCCCATGGCTGGAGTACCAAACAAATAAAAAATTATGCAGAACTAGAGTGGAGTCCATGAATGTTGGATGCATGTGCATTTGAGTTAAAATTAACATGAAAATGTTTAGTTGTATTTGTGTTTGAGTAATTCTGACTTAAGATAAACCACTGATTTATATCAATCCCAATAAAAAAATGACTCTGCATCTATCTATTGGATGTCTTGTGATGTGAAAGCCATGAGAAATTAAAAATAAGCCATACTAAAGAAAGTGACAAGAATAGGAAAGTTGGATCCTTCTGTTTTATCATCATCGGTTCTTTTCTTATCTATGATCAACATTTTTAAGCATTTTAAAGTAGGGGAATCCAACATGCCATATGTTCGACAGCAACACCCACAAAGATGGGTAATGTTATTCTATCTTTACAAGAATTATACTTTTTAGAGAATATTAGATTTGGCTATCCATCACTGAAGTGATAGGTTTATGCATGGGAATATCTTTCTCCTCTCTTCGCCCCTCATAGTTTCAATATAATATATGTGAAATTTGACCCACCAATAGTTTTCAAACCTTGGTGTGAAACTATGGCCGCTGCTTTCTCTTACAAGTTGCATGCAACTTTGGAATGAGCACAGTTCGATAAAAAGGAAGGCTTCTAAGATTTGGTTCAAAATCAAAGGAAAAACCCTCACCTCATTCCACTTGGTCTAGGTTGGAGTTGGGGCCACCCAACAGGACACCTTATTATAGAGGAGCCCATCCTCTTAGAATCCAAATTCCAATCAGAGTGAGCCCATCATCAAAATTATAGTAGGTAAACAAGTGATTTAGCCTTGTTCATTATGGAGCTTTAATAATGTGTTTTGCATGTGATTATATTAATTCAACTATGTTGAAAGGAGATTGTAGAGAAAGCTTTGGAACAAATGCTACTTCGAAGTTTATCATTGGACCATTCCAATACAGGCCAAAAAATCAGTAAAAGAGGCAGCCCATTCATTGGCAAGGATTTTATGGACACTGCGACACCCCAATAGAATTTTGTCATCAAATAAAGCATGGTCCATCATAATAAAGGTTCTACTTAGATGAGCAATTTTATCACTAAAGGTGTGTGCCACTTGATGGTTCCTGGTTCTCAACACAGAAGAGAGAGAATAAATAAGAGAGAGAGAATAAATGATTCTTTCAATGAAAGCCATCATATATTACTTCGTACCAATGTATCATAACAACCAACCGAACACCAAATCAAAACATCCAAACAGTTTCCCATTTGAATTTTCATTTTGCCCATCCATGGCTCTAGTAGGGGCTTATATTCTTTGGGAGCTCTCATAGCTCTATGTTTACATAATCTTTAGTAATTTAGCCCAAAAAGAAGTTGAAACTAAAATTATAGAATATATCATAAGACCTATTCAGGTTTCAAGAACATCCAAATGAATCAGAAAAAAAAAAAAAAAAACACCATGAGAATTAAATGCATACCTTGTTAGACAATAGTGCGCGACACAGAAGCAAAGAGAGGAGTTGCTGGGGGAGGTCGAGCAAGGAAGAGAGTTGAAAAAGAAACGTTTCTGATCTTTGTGAAATGGTAATAGTCAAATCTTAAAATGGTGTTAGAAGAGCATTAAATGAGAGAGAATGAGATGAGATTTTTTTTTTTGATCTTATTGCCTTAAGAGGCTATCCTTGCCAACGTGGTGAATTGATGCTGGTGTGGCTCAATAAATGTCTTAGATTTCGCTTGCAAGATGAATGAATGTCAAAAGTGTGTAGGAGAATATTTTCTCCTTGTATTCATATATAGTATGTATTGCTCAAACCAAGATGTGTGTGTTGATCCAGTCCCGGACCCAGGTATCTTTAGGTCCAACTTAGTAGACTCGAACCAATCTGTATTTCCATAGGCTGGATTTGGAAAAATGGTCACTCTTTGCTACCACTTGCTAATCCCCATTAAGCACAACCTCCAGCCATCAATCAATAACTTTGCCACCATCAATGTGTTATAATCTTACTTAATATAAAATGGATTTCGTAATCTAAGATATTTGGTGGACTTTTGTGAGTAGGGAAGAAATTTCTTTCTCTGTTTTGAAAAGCTTACAAACTTCTGCTACCACCAAATGTGTGGTGATATTAAAATATAAAATCAACTCTGTTGTCTATGATACCTGCTCGACTTTTTGCTAGTAAGGAAAGGGATGTTTTTTCCTTTTTCCTTAAAAGCAAGGTTTGTAATCTTTTAAGATGGTAATTGGATTTTGCTCATGCAAGAGTCATGATTCCATAAGACAGGGACCTAATTCCGGAAAATCTAAATCACATGGGTATCTTAAATTTCTTTAACTAAAGATTCCTATCAAAATCTCGAGACGTTAGTAGAGGGTGTGTAAATATTTTTCAATACCCCCCCTCGGGTGGAGCCCACCTCAACAGGGTATGCGTTTGTTTGCATTAAAATGCATAGGAATTCAATGCATAAGAGTTTTTTCTCGTGTTAAAAAATAAAAATCAAAAGCTAGTATTGACTTCCCATATTTTATTTTCTTAAAAGAAAATGGTTATTGATGCTCTTTTTAAAAGAGGTTTTTTTTCCTATAGCTTGCCTCTAGAAATGTCTATTCCCTCATCCTTTCCAAAGTTTAAATATTTCCGCACAACTACATTTATAGCATTTTTGGACTAAAATACCCATAGTGTGGGCTATGAAAGAAAAATACATTTTGTGGGGGTTTTGGAAAACTTATATTGTTGCATTCGTGGGTTGAAAATTTATTTGTGTAAATGGGTTTAAATGAAAATATATAGCGTTATTATATAATTAAATTAAATAGTAGTGATCTAACATGCATTTTCTTATATTATTTTGGATCTTAGGGCATGTTTGAATATGTATAAAATAAAATACTTTTAGATTTAAATACTAGGTGAATAAGATATTACATAATAAAATATTATAATATTATAATATTGTAGTATTGTTGTTGTTTGACATTTTCCAAAAAACTCAATATATTTTGAACTAAGGTGTTTGCCAATTACCCTGTATTATAATATACATTAAATTCAAGATTGACCTCTATTTTCAAATCAAAGAAATGGTCAATAACTTTTTGATATTATTTTAATATGCTTTAAGAAATGACATGCGATTACAACGTTTCCTACGGATTCAATTCTATGAAAATAAAAAAAAATATATCCAGTTATATGTTTAAGATAAAAAATTTACAGAAAAGTGGGTTTCTTTGATTTTCTAAGAATCCTATTCATGGTAAAAATGAGTTCCTTTAAATTTGTAGGAATTCAATTTCATGTGAACAAATATGTCTCATCTTTCATGGCATAATGGGTTTATTTAAATTTTTAAAAATTCAGATGCATACAAATTAATTGGCCCAATCATATTTTAAAGATAATGAATTCATTTGTTTAAATCTCTGATAATTCAATTTCATGCAAATAACATGCCCTGCTATGTATTTAAGATAAAAAATTAGTGATAAAGTGATTTATTATAATTCCTAAGAAATGTCTTCATATAATAAAATCGGCTCTAAATAAGATATACAACTAAAACTTCATGAGTCTTCCATCCTCACCATTTATCAATAAAAAAAAAAAAATTCATACACAAACTCTTTAATGTGAATGCACCTCGTTGTATTGGTCTTCGAAGCCATCATCTGAGAATCTGAATGTGTCAAAAGAACGGCTGTTAGGTCTTGTTATTATTATTATTGTAACGAATCTCTTTTTAGTCCAACATGTCTCTTTCACTTTATAGACAAAAATACATATGAAGTTTAATTTCATCTTACCTAAGCACGTGGTTTCAAAACTACAGTATCATTCTTTTTTTCTTTTTTTTCATGAAATCCATGATTTGACTGTTTATTTTATTTTTGAAGATATTTATCAAGAATATGAACTTAGAAACACAACAAACCTAAGAATTGAGAATCTTTAACTACTCAAGCCCTGTTTGGTTGAAAGGATCTCTAACAAATAAAAGATGAAGAAGAAGAAGAAGAAGAGGAAGAAGAAAGGAAGGAAGGAAGGAAGGAAGGAAGAAAGGGTCTCTAATAAGAAATAAGATTGCTAGAAAACTTCAATTTTTCATTAGAAGTTGTTGGCTAAGACATTTGTATAACAAAGAATTCCTTAAAAGAAGTGAAGTTTGAAAGGTGCTCCTTTTTATCTACAAGAATGGATGTAGTTCTAAAAATCAATACGGCGGGAAATAAAAACAATGCAAACTAGCAATCAAATTTACCAATCACACATTTTAAGAAGACATATACAATCTTTTATGTGGAAACCCTATCCAGGGAGAAAAACCATAATTTAAAATCAAGAACCATTGAATAAATACAAGATATACTAATAGCTCAATTTCTCAGCTTATCTGTCAATTTAAGGACTGTAGTTTTTCTTGCATAACTTCTCTTGTTACCATGACTTCCTCGTCACGCACCATTCCCTGCATTTGATTCAGCAACACCTTAAGACACAAGATGATCAAATTTTCTATAAGAAAGTAAAAGCAACAAGCCTTCTAGAGCAAATCTTCAACACATCCTCTCAATAATGGCTCTATAGAATAATTAAAATCTCTCTTGGGATTTTTTTCACCTCAAAACAGTGAAAGAATTACTTAATGTATATATTTGGATTGAGAGAAACACCTATTATATAGCCTCAAATTTGTGCCTTAGCGTTAAAACACAAATATGACTCAAACTTGAAAATCTCTGTCTCAAAAGGAAACAATTCGTACATTTCCGAACTGAAACTTTCCGCCATCCGATCGATTGATCATCAGGTCCAATCGATCGATCGATCGGAACTTGTCCGTCTCAGTTATTTTCCAAACAGAGAAACTGTTCCCACATCCGATTGATCGGTTATCAGGCCCGATCGATCGGGCCTCATTGGTGTCTTTCAAAGTTTTTCTTTTCTTCTCTTCAGGTCTTCCAGCGATACAACCACATTTCATTCTAAAATAAATTATAAAATACAAATCAATGGATTTAGAGTTTTGTCCAACCCATGAATTAGCCAACACATTAAAATCCTAACAAAATTTGATAGCTGAAGTACTTCTGGTAGACATCCGAGTTCCATGAAATTTATACTTTATACAAATCTTACAGAAAGGCTCTGAAGTTCCTATCGACAGAAATGATTTCAAGTTTTTTCAATCAATTGGGCTGACTCGTGATGGAGCGTACCACTTTCTAAGGAAGAAAAATGGGCCGTTCCAGAACTGCCCGTCTGAAGTGTTCTAGTTGGGTCTGAAGTGTAGTATAGTCTAATCAGGTCCGTCTGACAGGAGTATTCGTGGGCCTGTCCAGGCTGATACCTATCGAGGACTGGCCCAATTGTAACACGGGTCGTGAAAGTCAGGCCCAAGACTGCCCATTTATTCGGTATGGCCGGGCGAAGCCAAACCAGGCTTCTTACCAATTGTTTGGTTAAAATGTACTAAATTACAAGCACTCATTAGTCAGGCCAGGCTTTGGGCTTTCTGATACTTAATCCAGGAGCGGCTCATTTATTAAATGAGCCCATATCCTACACCCAAGCCCGCTGCAAATAGGGCTGGACCGGCCCATGAGCATCCCTACGTCTTAGTCTGAGCAGGTGCCTATAACTAGCCAATGCTGGGTCTAGGTTCAGCTTCAAGTCCAGGCACACAGAACTTTGTCAGGTCCTCTCCACCATGGATCTGAATTGAACCAAACGAGTTGGCATTGTTTAGATTGGGTTGAAACTTCAGATTGAAGGGAAAGAAATTTAACTTCTTAAATTAAGGCGTAAGCCAAAGTAGTCTGGATTGAGCTTAGTTTCAAAGCCCAACTAAATAACGCAATACTAAAACAGGTCACATGGGCTCGGCTGCCCCAGAGTCAACTTTTAAACACAAAACTGGGCCCAAATTTAGGATGTGGTCCGTCTTAGATGCTATTAATTTTGCAAGGCAAGCAGGATATCTGAACCGCGGGCAGCCATCACCTATTTTCTGCTATGTTAATGTGCTGCACTTAAATTGTTACAGCCCAATTACAAAGCCCATTAACTCGATAAATGAAGCACATTGCTGCGGGCTTTTATTGGCCCACAAGAGAGATAGCCTGACCTATTTCAAGCTTAGGTTGGATGTATTTACCTTGTGCAAGCCGATGTCCGGGCCCAAAAAGAAGGCCCGGGGAGATCTTCTCAGCATTCTAGATGGCAATGGGTAGGTGTTGGCCCACAAGCAGCAGCACCAAGGTCCTATCCGGTTCTTCATTAGTTAACCGAGTTCAGGTTAACTCAGTATCCATGAACACTCCTAATCAGCCATACAATCACGGATTGAGCATTTGTGTAAAGGAGGTGCCTCACCATTGATCCACTAGTGGAATACTAAAACAAATGATCTAGATGTGATTGAAAACGTGATTCTCAATTTTTTACCCACAAGCAAACTACGTGTATGTGTTTTTACGGTCGAGTTCATAGGGCCCACTTGGATACTTTCTCATTATTAGAGGTAGGATGCTTGGAGAGGTATCTTTACCAATAAGGATCATGTGAAAAATCAACCCCATCAAATTAGAAAAACTTGTGATGAAGAAATCACACACAACCACGATGCACAATTAAAAGCAGGCAATCAATCATACACACAAACACAACAAGATATTACCTTCTTCAACAAATGTGCCTACATCCATAGAAAAATGAAAATCTTCTACTATTACTTCCACCTTCTCTAATAGGGTTAGGGTTATATGGTTACATGATGATAGAACTCTCTTTGAGCTATAAAGAGATGTCTTGTACAAAACCCAAAATACACTTGAACCATAAACCTGGGTCCTAACCAGGACCGGCTCAACATTTTTTGGGGCCTTAGGCAAATTATAAAAATGAGGCCTTTTAGTTAAAGAAATTAAAAAAAAAATTAAATCATAAATTTGCTTCTTGCCGGTTTCTTTCCTTGAAGACAGAAGGCTAAAGCCAGATTGTGTGGCTCCTTTTCTTTAGCTAGTAGAAAATCACCATAAAAGACTTTTGTCTAAAGAAGGTAATAGAAATTGTTTAGAGAAGGTTGGACAGATTGTGTTTGTAGCTAGTAGAAAATCACCTTAAAGGAGTTTTGGTGGCAGTTGTAATCCCATTGGCCATTGTTTAGCTAGTATTAACTTCACCATAAAAATTATAGTGCCGTTGGGTATAATATTTTAGGAAGAACTATGCTATTTTTTATGAAGGAATGTATAGAGAATTGTGCTATTTAATTAGCAATAAATTTTCTAATATTTTGTTTTAAAATTTGATTTTGATTTAGTGCTTATCATGCTCCTAATTTGTAGGCCTTTTCCTAAACTATACTTCCAAAAATTTTAGGCCTTTTTTATTTAATTTTAATTTAATTTTATTAAAATCATTATTCCTAATTTCTAGGCTATAATTCTAAAATATTCCTAATTTCTTGGTTATAATTCTAAAAATGAGGCCTTATTTATTGGGGGGCCTTAGGCGGTTGCCTTAGTGGCCTATCCTTTTCAGCCGCCCCTGGTCCTAACTAGCTAACCCATACAACCCAATCTAAACCCAGAATACAAGCTACACAAATTAGCCTAGCCCCTGTTCAATAATTTACAATTTAATTGTCTCTTAAGCAATTTTTATGAGATTCTATCTAACTATAAGTAGCATAAAATCGGATATGGTGCTAAATCAGTTGGGGTTAAGAGTGTTAAAAGACTTAAATTGATCAAAGGTGAGTTCAAGTGAGCCCATAGAACTATGGACTCCGCATGCATTTTTCTTGTAGGAGAAAATTATCCAACACGTGGTAAATAACATTGAGTTATTCAAGAACGGTGACGTCAATTCTTCCTTACCCATCTAGGGATTTAAACCTTGGGTACATTACTCACATGTTTCTACTTGTGCGGGCGTCTTTTTCATTGGTAAGGGCTTTCTTCCCTTATAGGGGGGCTTCTATGTGGGCTCTCTGGTGGATCAGAGCACCCTTGACTGCGGTTAATAAAAAATAAAAAAGGACATTGAGTTTTTCAATCTGAATATCTGATGATAGCCTTGTAGAGACTCTGATCCGGGCCATAGAGTTTCCAAGGCACAGGTAGGGACCACGTCGATCAAATCTTTTTGGCTCAGCCTGTCTGGTTGGCACTTGGTGGGGCCGCAGAATCTCATCATTAAAACCCCTTCTCCTCCTGTCCTATCAATTCATACTCTCTTTTGACTTTGGACCCAAAGTCTCCTAATAAAACAAAAAAATAGAATAAAATAAAATAAATAAATAGATACCGGCAAAATGGAGGTTAGGTAACTCGAGGGTGTATGCAAAACCATGCTTAATGGCACACTTTTTTTTATGCATGAGAATCTCTCTCTGTCTTTTTTGTTTTTTTGCGCTATGGAAGGGTTCTTTGCCTTTTGGGTTGGACTATTCCCTCCGGACCCAAAAGGAAGCTGGATAAACTCTCCTGTAACTCCATCATCGTAGTGCAGTTTCGAACCTACAACCTATAAGTGCAAACCGTTGTCCTATGCCAACTGAGCTACCCTTTGGTTGAACAGGCCTGTATGAAGTTTCAATCCTATCTGAACTGCACGGCCCACTGACTGCAAACTTTAAAATAATGTTTCAAGTTACCAATAATCAACTGTAAGGGGGCGGCTGATACCTTTAGTTTCAAGTTTCAACTATAATAAGTCTTTGTGTTTTGTGTGCCCTGACCTTTTTTTAAAAGCAATGGGCATACTTTTCTTTAAATAAATAAATATATATATATATATATATGAAAATGTGGATTGATTGCAGTTGCATTATGGTTGGTAATGCTATTATTAAAGTGATAAAGATGTTGTCACAGAAGTGGGATGTGAGTTTTTTTTATGTTTGCCTAGGGATGTAAATGGATTTCGATCCTCTGATTACCCGAAGGCTCTGACCCGTTAAAAATTTGGTCTGGGTCCTTATTTAAGCCCCAATAAATAAATAGATCCAGGTCCGGTTCCACCTTGGTTCGACCTATGCACTTGAGACCTGACATATTACCTCAATTTTTAAAAATCTATCCTAGAAGTCATATTTTTTTAATATCATTCTTTACCTAGATCTGGACCCGGATCCAGACCCGTCCCATATATGGTTTTAGTTCCGGTTTCAAAACAGTTATGGGTTCGGATCCGGTTCCACCTTCCCCTTAACAATTCCGGATCCACCATGGACCCCGACCCGTTTACAACCCTATGTTTGCCCTTCTTTTCTCTAATTTGTTCCATTTGAAAGGCAAGCAATTTGATATTATCTATTCATTTCCCTTGAGAAATAGAACATAAAATTGACATCTCACCATCTATTTACTTTTGAAAAGTTTCTATTCAAGTCAAAGAATGTTTTCTCTGTCTTTATTTTTGTCGGGCCACAAGACTCCCTCTGTCATGCACATCTAATATCTTTTTCTTTTTCTTTTCTTTTTTAATTCTTTCTAGGATTAGGCGTGAAAAATTAATGATAAAATTATTTTTTCTTCTTCTTCCTTTTCTCTTTCTTAAATGTGAAATGGGAATTGAATAGAGAGATAAACACATGGTGAAGCATAGAACTAAATGGAAAGAGCCAGGGGCGTTGGTCATAATAGAGTCATATGTGGGACCTACACAGTGATCTTCACATAGCTTATTTTAAAGGTTTGTAGAGTCGTAAGCCAGTACGTAGTAGGGAGTGAGCTTGGTCGAACTTGAGCTTGAGCTCGACTACCTACTCTACAAGTGAAGCTTGGACTGAGCTCAAGTCAAGTTGGTGGAACCAACTTGACCTTGGAGCTCGGCTCAAGCTCAAGTTTAATTTGGACTTCATGAGATGGGCTATCTTCCCTTAACATGTGTTTTGTGTATATTAAACGCCAAGCTTGGGCTTGAACTTACCCTTTAGCTCAATATAATGTCAACTTGACCAAGTTGAGCTCAAGCTTAGCCCTTGATCTAGTCCAGTTCAAGATGAACAAGTCGTAGCTCAAGTTCAGCTCAGGAGATAATGAAGCTGAAATCAAGCTTGAGCCTAGGACCAACCCAACCAAGTCAGGTAAGCTGGCTTGACTCATAACAACTTGACATCTATATAGGCATTTTCTACTAGAAAATTATCCAGTCAAATACACAAGAGATTTTAATTTATCTTATTCAAAACATTCACACATAGGGTGAAATTTTCGCCTACAGACATCTGCAATTGAAGCACAGTGTAAAAATGGCATCCAACCATCAATGTATAGATGCTTTTCCTGGATAAAGGATCCAAATTAATTTCCGTGTCTTCTATCTTTTATGGACTTCCACAAGAGAAAATCTCTGCGCACACCAGTGAGACTTCACATTTTTCATCATTAATGTTTGGATTTTGGACCCCTCTCCCCATCCAATCACAGATCCTCCACACTAAAGCTTGGTCACTCCACTTGGTTTCCATTCAGACCCAGACCCAGCCAGACCCAGTATTTTTGGGTGAGGTCCAGCTAAGTTTCGATCATTTGACCTGACCCATTTCCCACCTTGCCAATTGGTGGCTCTAATTTGCCTAAAAAATTTGATACTGTCAGCCTGAAAATTGGGCTCGCGCACAAGAGAGAATCAATCTCCTTCCAAACCTGCAAATGTGGAAAACTAGTGCCCTGAAATTGCTTCCTTGAAACTCTCTCTATCACAAATTCTCTCCTTGGTTTTCGAGGAACACCGATTGGCCCAGCAAAAATGTAGTCAAAGTTTCTTGTGTTTTGCCATGATTAGAGACGGTCAAAAAGGTGCTTTGAGCACCATAATGTTGGTTTGCCACATTTTATGACACGGGCCATGAAAAAAAAAAAGGAAGATGGGACATGCTGGAAGGATCTTGTAATCTTTATGTTACTGGTTAAAACAATGTGCATAGACAGCATTGATGAAAAACTAACTTTATAATCAATGTTAGCTAGCAATAATCCAATGCCATGAAGTAAAAGATTAAAAGTGCTAGTAACCCACAATCAACTCCTATGGTTGCGTTGCTATAACATAAAACTAGCACAATACTCCGTCCTAAGCACATGCATGACCTACATCATGGCTAGATCGAGTTCCTCCTCCGTCTAATTAATTTTAGTAGTTGTTTGATAAATATTTGCATATAGGTTATTTTTTATTTTTTTTTGCTATCGGAGGATTCTCAATCCTTTGGACTAGACTACTCCTTTCGGGCCCAAAGGGAGGACGGGTAAACTCCCCTGTAGTTCCAGTGTGGTAGTGCAGATTCAAAATTGCAACCTTTTGGTGCAAACCGTTGTCTTAAGCCAATTGAGCTACCCTTTGAGTTTATAGATTAGTTATTTTAAAAGAGTAAGAAGTTGTGGGCTCCAAGCTCACAAGATATACATTTTTATCCTTTTTACCAAGGTTCAATAAAAAGTGAGTTTCTTACCGTGGGAGTGGATGTTATATCTGAGACGGAGAAGTCTGTTACCAAAACCCAAAAAAAGAAAAAAAAAAAAAAAAAAAAAACTTGCCAACTCCCTAAGTTGACTCCACTTCTCAAGAGTTGAGTTAATATGAATAGTCTTACTCCTAGATATTGATTTAGCCGAGTCATCTATTTCAAGATAGTCAAGTGACTCTAAGCAATAAGGGCTTGTTTCTTTATAAAAATTTCTAACATGAATTTGTCATGTTGGAGATTTTTTAGACATTGATGTGACATCTTGTCTCTAACATTTACAAATGTCATGTTTTTTTGTAATCATTTCAAAATTCCATCTACCTAAGAGGTTTCAAATGACTTGGGATTTCAGAAAATCTTCCCGTTGCTTTTCATGGAGTTTTTGAATGCTCAAGTGCAAGAGAGTATTTAGAATTTAGGAATTTCACCATATTTAAAAATTTTAAAATTCTCCAAACAAGAACTCCATCAATTTCTACTAAAGAAATAGACAATAGTAATAATGGTCATCCTTCTAGTGCTTCGCTGTTGTATTTATGGGTCTTGTTTTCCAAGACAAACAGTGGCAAACTCACACATCAGCAGGTCAGGAAAGATAGTGCTGTAGGTGGCAAGCCTTTTAACTATATAAGAAACTTTTGGATGTTGGGAAATTTTCATCTTGTAAGAAACCGTTCCTCTGTATAGTCTCTATAAATGCTCTTATCTGTGGGAGAGAGACGGGAAGAAAGAACCAAGGCAAAAATCATTCCAATGTCTAGTGACCAAGGAATGGGATTACATGAAAGAAGAAAGGTGGAATAGGAGAAGCAAATGAAGAAGGCAAAGAGGAAAAAAGAAAAAGGTGAAGTGGGTTGTGCCTGGCTCCCTGTATGCCACACATGGGGACCAATCTCTTCATTGATTGGCAGCTCTGGGTGGCGTGCGAGGAGCCAAGCATGCCCCTCTCTCTCTCTCTCTCTCTCTCTCTCTCTCTCTCTCTCATTCATGCACAAGCGAACCAGTATCTTTTCACAGGCTCTTTCATCTTTTCAAATGAAGCCAATTTAAGTTTTCTTTCATTCACACGGAAAAAAAGCATAAAAAAAAAAAAAAGCCTTTGTCTTTTCAATTTTTGACCTTCTCTTTCTCATTGGAGAAAATAAAGAAGATGACTTTTTCAAGCAATCTCTCCATTGAACTATCAAATTTAAGCTCTTGTCATTCATAACACTGATCATTTCCATTTCTTCACTCCTTTTCTCCTGAAGTAACCTCTCTCTATACACACTATTTAAGTTTTGCCATCCATATACACCGTACTCTTTGTTACTGAATTCATGCATTCTACTCACACACCATGGCCGATGGACCATACATACCCTACTTTGCATGAACCTTATGTATAAAGAAAAAATATGCAGAGATTATATGCTTATATAGGCTCATTTGTTTCGAGGTTTTTCAGATGAAAATTTCATATATTGGGAATTCCTGCCGGTTGGGTTGTGTCTCTGATATTTGGGTTTCTCTATTAGAATGGTGACAATCTCAAAAAGAATCTATCCTATCAAATGTCATTTTTGGCTTCTAGAATTCTCCAAAGTTTAGTTTTCCAAATGCTACTATGTACGCGCGGATATGTGAAATCAGGTGCGGATAGTATCTAAGGAATTCATAAAATCTTTCGTCACGAAATCTCAGAGATTCCAGCAAACAAACAGGCCTATAGATTTAGGATACAACATCTTCTATCTATTCCAGGTGTATGCAGGTGGGGGACCTCCTTGAGTCCAAAGGTCTTACTAGTACTCTCTCCTATTATAAGTCATTATTGGCCCCAGCGGGGCATCACCACAGAAGCTGTGGTTACAATGAAAACAGGCCGCCTGAGCATAAACGTTCATGTCAGCTATGTGGATGAGGACACGATCTTTTTGTATTTTGAAAGAGAAAGGACATTTTATGCATGCGTAGCATTTGTGGTATCAGGTGATCTAGGACAGATCAACTGACCCAGCTGGACTTTCCTGTATCAAGTGTACGGAATCTCCACCGTTCAAGACATGTAATCCTCCCCGGCCACATATTATCGAAGACCAATTCAAAAGGAGTGGGTGCCACCTGCCTATTGAGCACATGACTGAATACGGGGTTGAGGCATGTATTTAGCAAATAGTAATACTACAAAAGATTGTGCTAATCCCGTATCGGGTGAACCACTCCATCGGACAGTGAAACCCACTTCTATAAAATTAAAGTTTGAGATGTGTCAAAAGGATGACATTTATCTTGTAAGGTCTAGATTATTTTTACGTGGGCTCCATGGTGGAGTTCTCGAAACTTGATATCAGGATTCGGTGATCTAGACTCCCATTGACATCCGGGTATATTTTCAATGCAAGCATAGAGGCATACAGAAGAATTGATCAGAGAGTGGGCTTTGATTCAGGTCTAAATATACTACCTGCTTCAAAAGGGCAGACTCAAGCTTACCCATTTTACACATGAGCAGACTTGAATCTGAATTCTAACGGTTGTGATGAAGCTGTAAGTGGATTCGGGCTTGGACACAGGTGAGTCCTGCTTGAATCTGCCTTGTGAAGAGTTTTTAAAAATTTTTTTTTTTTTTGTTAGTGTGTTGTTAACAAGCTTAATGAGGGTCGTGTATAATGTTTAGCGTTTATCACTTAAAGGTGAGCAGAACGTGGGTTAGCTGCTGTCTTCACCATATTGACAATATCCACATATAGCATTTCTCTAAATTGTAATGAACCCATTGGTCATAGGGTTGTAAATATAATATAGAGGCAGCCAAATTGAAGTCCACTCTCTCCCATTGGTCATAGGGTTGTAAATATAATATAGAGGCAGCCAAATTGAAGTCCACTCTCTCTCTCTCTCTCTCTCTCTCTCTCTCTCTCTCTCTCTCTCTCTCTCTCTCTCTCTCTCTCTCTCGTTCTACATTACTTTTTTAATTAGAATTTGATGAAATACTGCAATCGTATTCCAAAATAACACCTTGGGTTGAGTTTGATCTTAGCTTCCAAATACAAGATGTTTGGAGGTTTGGAGGCTCGTAGACCCATTGCAGAAAGGCAGCTTCACACCTATCCATATATAATAAGAGCATGAATCTATGGATTCGAGAAATTAATATCACAAATCCAAAAATTCAAAGGACAGCAATGGGCTTCTATGGTCCTGCAGAAACTAGTGAAGAAAGCTGCACCAATCCACAATCTTTGTTTAGTCACTCCCACATGCCACAATCCAACCATTTCATCAGTAGGCTGCCACACAACGCGATTTTCAACAGGGTGACAAGAGCTTGAACCTTCAGGCTCGTTATGGGAGTCAATGACCCCACCACCACACTGTGTGTGGGGATGGCGAATGGGAAAAGAATTAGTTGATCTAAGTCAAGCTTTCATTCAACTAAATCACAACTTTTCATTTACCAAAAAACTAAATCACAACTTTTAGGACGATTGAATGGGGGTGAGGCCAAAACTATTTGAGGCAGAAGGTGCGGGGCATTGATTGAAGACCGTAAAAATGCCAAGTTTGTCATATTGAGAAGTCACTTGCATTCTTCCTTATATTGAGAGGTGCTTCCCAGATCCTCCAATGCACAGGAGGTGTGTCGGATCAAAACTGCAATTTCTCTTTTTACATGAATTGTGTTATCAGATAACTCCATCTTCTGGTACCTGTCAACATCTTGCTAAGAGCTTTTACACCTCACGGGGAGCTAGTCATCAAAGATTGAAAACCATGGAAGGACATTCAGCGGTAGACTTTTCGATCTCACACCGATCTGTGTATGGCGAAGCATCCATTGCAGAAGTTTTCAATTCATTGATGTCACGTGCCTTTCTTCATATCAAGCTTGGACAACACCCCTGCCCTTTTGGCCTTCAATGAAGAGTTAATACGGCAGTGTTTTAAACTCGGCTGAGACCAAGTCTGCTCAGATGCAGCCACGACAGAGACAGGCCGTCAGGGACTCAAACTCAAACTCAGCCATGAGCAAGACGGGTCGCAAGGGACTCGGCCAAGTCTTCCATCCCAGCTGACTTTGCATCACTACCGCATAACTGATGGCCTTGCTGAACTTGGGCATAAGCAAGCTCGATGAAAGGCAATAAAAACCCAAGCAGTGCACATACCCCAAGTGTTATGATGAACCTCAACAAGTACTCTCCATTTGACACGTTCCCTGAGTGGTAGCCGCTCTTAACCCCAGCATCACAGGCCCAAGTTTCATTAATACCACAGCCTGATACAATAAAGGCTAAAGCTCAACCTCACAATAATAAAGAGCGAAGAAGGTTGTGAAAGCAAGTTGTAGGAAAAGGGCAGAGAAGAGGTGGTGATAGGAAGAACAGCCCATGAGAGTGCATGAAGTTGTCAACTGATTCAGAATTATTCTTCTGCTTCAATTGCCCCAGTTTCATCTCTACCCCAACGCCCATCCCTTCAATTTCCCTTCCTTCAATCTCCCCTTCTCCTCCACCCCCTTCTACCCCTACACCAACAGCTCATCTTCTTCCCACCAATTTTTTTTTTTTTTTTTTTAAAAAAAGGCTCAATCCAACTCAGTCAAGTCAACCCAACTTGACTCAATCTGACCCCGGCCGAGTTAGGGGCCAACTCCATTTTTCTAAAACCTTGCAATACAATAATGAGAAATTGAAGCTCCAGTCCAGAATTTGCCATAAATGCACCTTGTGATATAAAAATAACCAAAGAACACAGCAAGTTCTTTCAACAAGGACCTTTCGCCTTTCCACCTGACACAATTCGTTGGCCTGAAATCTCTGCCCATCTATATACTTCAACCACCTTCAGAATAAGCTTCACAAAAGAATAAACTGAATTACTTTATTTATTTAGGACCTACCCTTCATAAAATCTTCCATAAACTCTTTTTTGCCTCTTTTTTCATCATTTCTCAAAAGACCTTTAACACCATTGGGTTGCTATCCCATCTAGAGCACAATCCTGCTCAAAATAGAGATTTGAAAGTAATTATTAATAATCAGACAATGGAATTTCTTACTTCCTACTCAAAATTCAAAGCCTGACCTTCTATAAAATGTAAACACAATGCAAAATGATAATATTATTATTATTATTATTTTCTCTAAATATAACCAAATATTTTCTATAAATAGTCACCTCAAGGGCTCCGATCACTTATTGCAGTGAAAGTCAGGGATGGATATGTCGTGTTTGTCAAACAAGATGAACTAGCATGTGGGAAGTTGGCATGCTCTGTGGCATCTTTAATCTTCACGTCGTTGAATTCGGGGCTGAAACCAGGCTGCATGATCTTCTTATCATCTACCTCCATCTCACCCTGTAGCGCCTTGACAACAGTTGACATGGTGGGACGGAGCTTTAACATTTGTTGAGTGCAAAGCAAACCAACCTTTAAGAACCTACAAGCCTCTTCAGTGTCAAAGTCATTATCAACATTTAGTACTGAGTCTACAAGCAATGCCAACTCGCCACGTTCAAACAGTTCCCATGCCTGCACCAGAGAATGGGAGGAGTCACACCAAAAGGCACAGGCCCATATCCAAGGTCAGCAAAATTTCCAGCAGTCCATGCTAAAGAGGAGTTATGCAATCGTTTATCCAAGAACAACCATATTGTATGGTATCCTCCAGCATTATGTATATAATGTGCAAGTCTCCCAACAGCTTAGTGATTCAGACCACTCCAGTTATGAGGAGTGACCTGCAAAAAGTTCAATAGAAATTATCCATATTTATTTAACTTTCGTTTTCTTTCTTCTTCTTTTTTTTTTTTTTTTTTTTCTGTTTGTTTTAAAAAAACTATGTATTGCATGACCACAATTTTTATTTCCTTTTTTGGTTGATGGATGACCATGATCTACAAGAAACATTTTCTATCCCCGCGAGGCTCCTCAATGAAACATGGATTGCTGGACTATAATTATAAGCCCCAGTATGTACAAACTCCAAGGCTTGAAATGATGACCAAATACTTGGGACCAGGATTGTTAAATTCATCATGTACTACATGGATTATATGGAGGGCTGTAGACATGATTCCATTCCGGATCTGACCAAGTTTGAATCGAATAACATTGGATTTAGACTACTCGATGGGTCCAATCCTTCAGGACTCTAACCATAGGCTACCTACATGTTACTTTTGAATAAGAACTATGGGTGTGCAGCACGTATGGAAAATTTATAGCATATAAATGCAATTAAATGTAAACCCAATAATCCATTTCCTTAGAGAGCTGCTAATGCCACAGCCAACGCTTCTCCTTCCACATCCCTTTTTTTCATGACCAAAATACCCCTATAGGAAATCCCCAAATTACCCTTCCTTCCCTCTCTCTCCCTCTCCCTCCCTCTCCCTTCTCACCGCCCACCTCCACCCGGCGCCCTCTCCTTCTCCCTGCCTCTCTCCCTCTCCTTGGTAGCCGCCCACTTCTGCCCGTGCCCGACCCTCTCCCTCTCTCCACCTCCTTCTCCTTCTCCCCGTCTCTCTCCCTCTCCCTGCTCACTACCCACCTCTGCCCGCGCACGACCCTCTCCCTCTCTCCATCTCCTTCTCCCTATCTCTCTCCTTCTCCCCGTCTCTCTCCCTCTCCCTGCTCGCCGCTTGCCTCCTGACCCCGCCCCTTCACCCAGCCCTCCCTCTTGCCCCCACCCCCCCTCCCTCTCTCCTTCTTCCTCTCCCTCTCTCTCCTTGCCGTTCGGCCACTCAAGGTAGGGCGGCGGGCAACGGTAGGGAGAGGGAGAGGAGAGAGAGAGAGAGAGAGAGAGAGAGAGAGAGAAGGGTATTTTGGGGACAATGGGGTGTGCAGAGAGAAATTTTGGAAAGAGAAGGGATGTGGAAAGAGAAGCTTGGTATGTGGCATTGGAAACTCTCTTTCCTTAATCCCTCCACCTTCGGGACAACTGAACAATGAAGAAAGAACGGGAAAACAAAAAAAAAGAAGAAGAAATAAAATTAATTCAGCCACATTATAATCTGAGTCGGTTAGGGCACAAATCAAATCAAACTCGTGCCTTTCTCGAACTAGGGCTTTTACCAGTAACCCTTATTGAGCAAGCATGGATCTAAGTTTCAGGGTTTGTGTCACTTACAGACTCACATCAGAGCCCTCGAATCCTCTTCGGGCCCACATTGGGACCATGTTATGCTGCATTCCAACTTTCTTAAGTTACATTGTGAGCTTGAAGACTACCACTCTACCAACTACTAACTAAATCAATTCCCTTGAGGCAAACATAACTGAAAGTTTAATCATTAATGTGCTACCGTGTCAGAACCGTACATGTGGCAGACTTGACTACATCTGAAATGCTCACTCGGCAGGTCCACCAATGAATGGATCATATAGACCAAATATACAACTACTGAAGAATCATTGCCTTTCAATAGGTAGTTTACAGATGGCACCAAAAATTTAGCAACAGTTTTCTTTAACGCCAAGTAACTCTGTAAGATTCAAGCCAATCATAAGATACAGGTATTTCTGTTTACATTTTTTTAAGTTTCACAAGTTCTGTGCTCTTAAATTCAAATTCTCATATCTGACTTTAGCTTATACCTCCCTGTTTCTTAGTTCCTACACATAGCTTGTTGCTAGTTGAGGTTTCAGATGAAATCATAAAAACGTCCATCAAACTCAGGTGGCATGGCTTAATAACACTAGGTTTTATGTCTAACTGTTATCTGATATCACATTAGAAACTTTAGTTAAATTCCACATTTATTGTCCTAAGATTATGAAATTTCTAAAAATATATGAAAGAGAAGTGTGAGGTATAATCAAGTGTTTAGAACTTGGTCAAGTATTTGAAAAATCCAATCTAGGAATATTAATCTAAGTGTCCGTTTGGATAAGACATGATATCACAATTCATAATACTTTTTTAGTGCATTTGAAACAGTTGATACTGGAGATCACATTATTTACGATGCTGTTTAATTTTTTCCCTCTGCCACGTATCTCTATCAATAATTGCTGATGATATTATGGTGCTGGAATGAAAAAAAAAAAAAAAAAAGTATCCAACAAGATTTCCAAGTTGCTCCACCACAAACACATAGTGGAAAGGATAACCAGGCACGCAACAAAAGTATTCAGAATGTTGTGATTTAAGGGAAAAAATCAAAAGAGACCATAAATCATGATGCTAGAAAAGTATAAGATTGAACTATTCCATTAAAACTATAAGAAGGTAATAATTCAAAAAAAAAAAAAAAAAAAACAAAACAAAACAAAACAAAGTTACATCTGCATGTAACTCAATCAATTTCAAACTGATTTTTAGTCCATCATGACAAACTGGTCTATCCCTAGTAGGGTCTTGAGTTTTTTCACCATGCAGTGTAGTTATAGGCACCAAGATAGTGCATCTCAATAGATCAGCAAAATGAGAACAAAAGCTGAATACCTATGCAATAGCTAAAAATAAAATAATGTCCAAAACTACAGATTGAAAAAGTTGAAAATACTGCAGTCTGCACTATAGAAAACATAAAATACTTACCCTTCGTAGAAGGTATTGTCCTTCTTGAGGTAATAACTTGTCTGTGTTGCATTTGCCGCTGACTATTTCCAAGAGGAGAACACCGAAGCTATAAATGTCCGATTTCCGAGTTAACTGTCCTCGTATTGCATACTCAGGCGCCAAATAACCTCTTCAAGAACAAATACAAATACACAGAAAAAGTTAGAATGGTAACTTTCAGCAAGCATCAAGAAGCACTGTTGCAACACAAAAACAAGTTAATATCAACCCAAACCATTCATTCCGAAGGCCCCAACCATGGATTACATATGATTAACTCTCCCTTCCTAACCATCCCATCTATGTTTTGCAAGCACAAATATTAAAAAAATAAAAAATAAAAAATAAAAAAATAAAAAAATTGTGGTTAATGAAATCATTGGATTAGTGCGATTTTGGCACATCGGCTCATAACGATTGATCAGACTGTCAAAATATCTAAATGCAACTCATAGCATTGGAACTTCTGGTGCTATCATAAACCAAATGGATTTATGTATATCCTATCCCATAAAGTTCTTTCAATGTGGTATTTATCTTACAATGTACAATGACATGGTGGTATTTTCATAGGCATGCTTTCTTGGAAATGTTAGAACAGGAAACTACATAATAGAGACATAGCACTTACAGTGTTCCTGCAACACGAGTACTGACATGAGTCACGTTAGCTGGGAGAAGCTTCGCTAGACCGAAATCTGCAATTTTAGGGTTAAGGTCTTTATCGAGAAGAATATTGCTTGCTTTGATATCACGATGCACAATATGGGGCTCGACTTCCTCATGAAGGAATGCAAGCCCACGTGCAATTCCGATGCAGATTTTAGATCGTGTCTTCCAGCTGAACTGAATGCGACTGGGGCCCCGACCTGTAAGCGGACAGGATCAAACTTAGATTCAATCACAAACCTTTAATACAGAAAACATCTCATTATCAAGATAATTGCTACATGAGGACTCCTTTAAAGTTTAAAACATGTACAGGCCACCTACTGCATTTTTGTTACATTTTGTCATAAGTGTCAACCATTAATAATTTTAATTTTTTAACGCCCATAATTCCAATAAAATGGATTCTACCAACTGGTATATTTTCCAAAATACCTGTCCATCCATAGTAGGGTCTCTCTCACACACTGAAAATAAACTCAAAACAAAACAAAATGGAAAAAAAAAAAAACCCTTCACTACCCAAGAAATAATAAACACAGGAGGCCTACATTGTGGTAATCCTTCATCTGGTAGGAATCACTTTGGATACGCAATGGAACCATTATCTATTGAATAATCAAAATAGTTCCCATGGTGGCCCTTATAGAGTGATCAACAAGCCAGAGCCAGCTTGACTAGGCTCAGTCGCTCAGGCTTGAGCTCAACTCTTGAGCTAATCTAACTGAGCTCTTGGCTTGAGTACTATACAAGTTGAGCTTGAGCTAGGGCCTCTTCAGCTTGACTTGGCTCAAAATCAACTGAATTAAAGGCTTGGCTCAAGCTAGCTCTGTCAAGGTAACATTATATATGAGCCCAAGTTCAAGGGCAAGCTCTGCTCATTCTACACAATATGTATGTGTATGAGGAAGACAAGCCAATTCCAAGCTCGAGCTTAGTAAAAGTGAAAATAAGCCAAGTTCGAGCTTGGCTCCTTTCTTCTTCTAACTACATTTGGAGGCCAATTATCAGATGGCTACAACTGTTTGGTTTGGAATTTTCTGAATTTCATTGTATATCCATTGTATTAATTTCGACAGGATGAACAATCTGGATAACCGGAAGATGGGACAACCAGCATGGAATGCTTGGTGAAAACAAAGTGTAGACACACTAGGACCATTTATTGGATGTTTGCCTACTGTGTTATAAAGAGATGTCTCAAATAGGACCCATAAAAAAGCATGAAGTACAGGACCATGTGATTTACCAAGAAGGGACTGCGCAAGGCTGTTATTCTCAAGAAACTCATACACCAATATTTTGTGGTTTCCTTCCACACAGCAACCCTCCAACTTAACAAGGTTTTCATGGTTGATAAGAGAGATAACATTTATTTCTGTCAGAAACTCCCGGAGCCCTTGGTTTGATTCAGGTGAAAGAACCTTTATAGCAGCAAGTGATCCTCCCTCAAGCCTTCCCTGCCCATGCACAAGTAGTTAGAAAGAAAGCATCAAACACATGAACATTTTCTGAAGGAACAATTCATATTCTTAAAATAAGGAGCTTTCAATGCAGGCCACTTATGATGAACCCAAATTGTCACACTCACATGCCCCTCAACCAAATGTATTGGGATTCGCCTCAATTTGACATTCATTGGACTTTTATCCACCATTGAGTATGATCACAAAAAAGCGCACTTTAATGTTTGAGATATTTAGGCCCCTACATCAAGGGTGGGATCATTTTGGTCCACCTTTAACGTTCATGTAGTCCTACCATTCCTCATACTCCTTCCCCTCCCAGGCCCTCACACTCACACACACATGACCAGCGTGCATCTAGGTAGGCGCCACAACATGGTTCCTCATTTTCAAAATAAGAACCGTTCCTTCCAGAAAATCTCCTAATAAATAAGAGCTGGCCGCTAATTTAAAAGTTAGGAACTACAACACGGGGGCCACCTGATCATACCAAACCTTTCACTCACCTACACAGGTACACCCCATGAATCAAAAATGGCATTCAACTTACTATTAATTGCCGTCCAGTTTTAGCACAAAAATCCAGTTTATCTGAGGTTCAAACTTGATAATCTTTGAGGGCCACAGAATCAAGGGATAGGATCAGCTGAGTGGACCACTTTTGGCCCACACCTAGTGAACTTCAATTCCTTTTCATCCCTACGCCACCCCAGGTCAAATGCGCTATGGTGGAACCCACAAAGGGTTTGCAATTTTCAATTTTGATATCAATGGCACTAAAAGACTATTGTGTGTACAGCACGAGTACGATAAATATCAAGGAAATGGATCAATGGTCCAAACAACAACGTCCATCTACTGTTCAGAAGCTAAGACAGTGATGATAGTTTTCTCGGACACCTGGAGGTCTGAAGTGTTAATAACCGGAAACACCAAAAGCTCGAGCTATCAGTGAATGTCATAACATTGTATATCAACACCACCCCTCGAACGGGTGGCCGTTCGAATTCGAAACACAACAGACAAACAAAACGGAACAGACTAGATAGACAGATGGAGGTAACATGCCTCCCTGGGGTTTCGAACTCGTGACCTCTGGCTTTGATACCATGTTAATAACCGAAAACACCAAAAGCTCGAGCTATCAGTGAATGTCATAACATTGTATATCAACATAAAGGTCTAGCGTAAAGGTGGCACCTTTTAAGAGACAATAGAGAAGATATCAGATCAGGGAATCAAGACTCCAATGAAGTGAGAATACAAGCAATTGAAGAGGGATATTGGGCTCCACAATGAGCTTTCTTTTCAACCAGAAAATCATGGAATGAAACTAAAATGACATCAAGTGGGCTTCAAACTTGACTAAGAATATCCTTTAAATGGATGAAGCTTAGGAGTCGAGTGCATTCACAGGTATGCCAAACCACCTACAGGATAGAAACTGTTGTGGAAGCAGCAGAACAGTGCATCAGCAGCACATGAACCCAAAATTGCATTAAATGTTATTTTCCAATTTATGCCACCTCAAATCAATATCCAAACTGTTAAAGATCCTACTTCAAAATTATAGTTGCCAGACCAAATAAGGAAGATGAGGGGAATGATGCAAGAAAAAACCTCCTTTTGCAACATTTTATAGCATTTTCAGAAGCATGAAGCAATGCATGAAATGGATAAGCAAGAACGGTAGATATTTCCAAGGGTAAATGGGATTCGCCAGGTATGTAGTGGGTTAGGTTCCGTATATGTCCATGGTGGATCCAGACCCAATTTACTTCATGTAACTATATCCATACATGGATCCTACTATGATGGACCTCAACTCTAGGCCCAACTTAATATGTGAATATTTCATAAAAATAGATGGTAAACTTTGCCAACAAGTCTGAACCTAAGACCTCTTAATTGCAAAAGGAGCTACCACATGTGCCTATAGTCACTGTTCAAAATATTTTGTTCCAAATAATATAAATATGAAACATATTAATATATTACATGATAATATTACTTTTATATATATATATATATCACTCAGGTACCTGGGCATGAACCCAACTGGACCAGGGCCCATACCAAATTATCAATTGGGGTCCAAAAATAAGGTCCATACACAGATTTCCCAGGTCAGGTCCTTGGGGTAACTGGACATCCCCCTAGTTTTCCTATTGTGTAGGTAACTATGCTTTTACTATATCAGACAACAAATTTGGGATGTGCCTTTTCCAGGGACACTCAAACACACCATTAACCTCAAATTTTGATTTGGCTTCTATCGTGTTTCTCAAGAAGAAAACGCAATCACTATGACCATTGCCGGTGATTGGATCATGTTATCCATTCTCATGATAGATATTAGTTTCTTCGATCTGTTTATGGAAAAACTAACTATGGCATATCAAATGAATACTAATAACTTCTAGAGACAAAAATACTAATAACGTTGCACAATAATTATGTATCCAACAGTGTCTGCAAATGTTTGAAGCTAAAAAGAAATACCTTGTACACAGAACCAAAACCTCCTTGCCCAATTTTATTAGCTGAACTAAAATCTCTAGTCGCAGTTTTCATTTCCGAATAAGAGAATCGTTTTACGTTCTGGATGCCTGAAACCTCTGCAGTTAAACAAAAATCTTATGAAAATGGATAATCTAAACATGGACGAAGCATAAGTTATTGAAAAATTTTAGAGAGAAATGTCATCTGTTTGCTTAATTTCAGCAAAGCACGTTGTAGATCTTGGTTTAGGATCTGCTTTACATCGCAGTAACATTTAGTAATAAGACCAACATAGAATCCCTTTACTGGCATGGCCAATTATCCAATTAGTGGACAATCTCTATGGTGATTCTTTGCCACTAACTTGTATAAGGTGAAATTTAGTGACTAAATAATTATCTATTTCTGAATGTTCAAGATAATTCTAGAGTCATGATCTGGACAAAACTCTAGATATATTGGTTAGAATAGTCAATTACTCAATTTTATCAATCATCAGCCCATCCATAATGTGGCCTAACAGTTTCTTGGACCAAACTGACAATACATTCCCTAATTTACTGAGTCATAGAATTGATTTCATTTTCACTGTGGCACTCAATGCACTCTGGATCCAGCCTTTATATCAAATTGGTGCCCAAATAGTCAATAAACTTAGCTGAACATAGTACCACACAAAGTCAAAAAAAGGAAAAGTTACCTTCATCAAGTCCAATAGAGCGTTTCACTGGGGAAATATCTTTTCTTCTAAATAAGCAAGAGAAGCAAGTCATCACGATATGAAGTGTCAGTGACCGGCGTTTCTAAGCTTCATAAATATTTGAAGCCAGCCCTGTGAAATGAATGATGTGATGAGATATGCACATGCTATTATAGATTGTGTAAATATAAACGTGTGTGTCTACTCAACTCTGCTTAGTAGGATTTGAAAGATCATGTTTCCCATATTTGGTTTCTTGGACTGAATCCCTAAATCATTAATTGTTCCAGTAGACAGTTCTTATTGTAAATTTACTGACTAGTAGTGCTTCATTATTTAACGGATTTGAAATACATATATTTCCCCATGCAAATAAATTTATGAAAACAGTCTAGAGAGGTAAGATTTTTGTATGGTTCAGAGTCGTGAATATTACTATGAGAGCTTTGAATATACAAGAGGCTCTGTTACTACTACTATGAGAAGCTTAAAATTACATTTGTATGATCCTTCAAAGCTCAATTTGCTCATGAGCTTGCCAAGAACTCATATAAACGAGGGGTTTGTGTGGGACTAACAAGGGATTGATCTCCTTTGTAGTTTTTGTAGCTCTTCTTGATTTCTTTTCTTTTCTTTCCTCTCAAAAGAAATTGCTTTTTACCAAAAAAAAAAAAAAAAAAAAACCAAGCTTCTTGTTTTAAAAATTATGTTGTTTGAAGTTTGGACAAAACTAAAGAAGAAAGTAAGAGTTGTCATGTTGGAATCTGTATGTTGTGTCCAACACAAGTGCTTCAATTTAGGAGGATCCATACAATACAAACTAGTAAACAACACCTCAAGTCAAACATCTAGGACAACCTTTAACTCAAATAAGAAGTCACCAATCTCTCTTCAACATGAGCCAATAGGATTTTCTTTTTTGCTTAACAACATGATAGTAACCCTTCCCAGGCCAACACATCTGCCAAGCCATTAGCCAACCTCATCACATGCTGAAAGACCACCCAAGCTAGACACTCAAGAGATAGCACTAGATGAGCCACTTTCCCCAATCAACCTGTCTTGATATGGGTATCTAACATAAACAAGTAAACCAATTCTTCAGCTTAGTGTATGGTGCAAGCTTACTTCAATCTAGGAAGCAGGTTGGACGTATTAAGATTATAAGTTTTACTCTAGCAATATAGTGCCGTTGGATGTATACAAGATAGAACTAATCAGAATATTTTGATGTCAGAGATCCTTTAGCTTGAAGTATCATACATGAGATAACCAATGCTTCAGCTAGGAGGTATTGTGTAAGCTTTGTTAAATCTAGAGAAGAAGAATAGTCCTAGTGAGAGCATTGGAACGATTAGGAGCATAAGCTTTACTCAACCTATATAGTACCTATGGATGTATCTAAAATAGAAGCAATGAGGGGTATTTTCAGTGTAAGTGGTCATCTCTGCCGCTGTGCATTTGGGTGATCACTGCTAAATTTCAAAACCATGTAGGGTGGGAAGCCTTTTCCCCTGTCCATCAGAAATTATATTGGTAACTCCGCTAATTACAAACCGGGGCAGAGTATGGCAGATAAGATTCAAAACATGTGCCCCACAATTACCTACCTGACCTTCACAGTGTCCCCGTCACAGTGGATCAACAATCATCCATTCTACCATAATATAAAACTGCCTGTATTGGGGCTTGGGTTTCATCTGCACTCTTAATTTTTGGGACAAAAAAAAAATGTTTGGAATCAAAATGTCATTCCAGTAGAACTATGATTCATACAAGAAAAGCCCTTACATGAGAGTAAGCAAGTTTGTCGCAACAGGCAAAACTAGCCATGGTTTGGAATGAGCTAGGCTGCACTTCAGGTTACATATTGTCCATAAGTTTTCAGTGGCTCTACTCTCATTATTCACACAGATGACACACCTACAGAATATCTGAGTGGATCACTAGGCAGGGACCTTGGATAGACCAGAACCCCATCCTGGTTGACAATCCTAATTCCTAACCATGTGATTGGCTATCTTTTGAAGACATGATAGGAATTGTAGTGTCAATAATGAAATCAACCAACGTTCAATAGACCATTCTTCTTTTTACTTGGTAAGTTATCAGGTGGAATATCATGAATTATCTGATCTATGTGAATTTAGGTGAAAGTGCTGCATGATATATATATATATATATATATATATATATATATATATATATTAGAAGAAGAAGAAGAAGACGACGAGACGATATCCCCAAAAAATTGCAGACTGGTTTGAGGAACCCATACATTGGAAATTGCGCCAATTTCCCTCTAAATTCCAACTGCTACTGAAATAATTGAACCAAAGTTCTTCTAAAATAAAACCAGCTTCCCATAAACTGCAAACCCACACCACATTCAATTCCCCTCTAAAATATCCCAAAAGATCGAGTAAGCTGTCAGCAGCAGCTAAGACCAAACTTGCCCAAACTGACCACAAATCATTACCTACACCAATAACCCTAACCAAACATCCAACCCATGTTTTCAATAAATCCATCACATCTCAATTCCATAAGCAAATAAAAAGAACTTCAAGACAACCCAAACAACATTTACAAACAATTAATACTTAAAACTCCACCACCGCGCCGCGCGCCGCCGCCCCCCCCCCCCCCCCCCCCCACCAAATCCCAAATCCTACATATCGGAACTCAGAAACGAATGCACCAAATCCACCAAGTACAATTGTACAAAGGAGAATTGAGTATACAATAAATCAAAAATCTTAAACTTCCGCGCTCATCAAGCAATATCTCAACCCAACAATCTAGAAACTCCCATTTCCATTTGAATAGAATGTTGACCTTGAAACTGCTCAAAACAAAATGTCAATATTACCAGAATCGCACTATCTAAAAAACCCATAAAAGGAAATCACCTGAAAAGATTCGTGGCGATCAGAAACCAGGAGCAGAATGAAGAGAAGCAGAGCGTGGAATGTGTGCGCAGGATTATCAATTCGACGATGCGCAGCTTAACACGAATATGTTCCCTCCTGAGTCCTGATACCGCCACTCGTGACTATAAAAAGTCATAGCGTCTTAGTTTCCCTCCTCATCAGTCGACAACAGATTACTTTGGTTTTTGACTTTTCAACGCCATCTCTCTCTCTCTCTCTTTTAATGTTTTGATGTGCCCTCGTTTCCTACAAGAGCCAAAAAGAAAAGAAAAGAAACAAGAAGAAGCAATACAAAAACTCGGACGTATGAGTCCGGGTCGGAACGAGTCAAAGAATGCCCCTTTCTCGGGGGTTTCTCGGGCGAAAAAGTTGTGATTTTATCGCGATATTTCGTTTTAAGTTTCGACTTTCGAGCCCTTTTAGAATGGGAAAGGTTGCTTTGAATGATGATTCTGTGGTTGGGAATTAAAGACCCCAATTGATGATATGACGTCTTGTTTCCGGTTGGGCCCACCTAACCTGCTTCCAATTCTGAGCTGTTTATTCTGTGTTTGGGAAGGAAAGAGGGGAGGGGAGGGGAGGGGAGGGGAAGAACTCATGAAGTTGTTAAAATCAGACTCCATGATTTTCAACCAAACGGCGAGATTATTTGATTAGAGTGGTGTTTGGCCTACATTTAATCCAAATCGTAACAAGAGTGTTTTTTTTTTTTTTTTTTTTTTCATTTAAATACATAGGAGTTCAATACATATGATTTTTTAATTGGTTAAATTTAAAGACCAAGTTTTAATTGTATTTTCATAAAAATAAAAATGATTTGATGCCCCTTTTGGAAACAATAAGTCTATTTGGCCTGATTTATTTGGCCCGAATTGGAGCCTAATCCCAGCTGGACCTATGTTTAAGGAGACAACCTGACTCATGGAATTCAGATAGGGGGGCTTTTATTAAAAAAAAAGGTAAAAATGCAAACACCAGAGCCCAAATCACGGTCTCTTCCAAACCCTCTTCTTCTTCCACTTATGCCTCTGCCACCGGCCGCGACACCCAGTAGTATTAGTCCTGCGCTCGAAGTGCGCTCTCAAGGCAGAGAAGAAGCCAGTCTCAGAGAAGGGGACGAAGAAGAGCGGAGAGACATACAAAGCTCTACATATTCAAGGTGCATTGAGATCTTTAATAAGGCCATGGGGATCATGAACAGCTTCATCAATGATATCTTCGAGAAAAGTTCGCCCAAGAGGCTTCGAGGCTCGCCTGCTACACCCTCTCGTGAGATCCAAACCTTTGTCAAGCTCTTCCTCCCTGACACATGAGGGCTTGGAGGGGGGTGGAGATTAGGAACTTGTGGATTTTTTAAGGTTTCATCTGCTTTTGGTTTTGAATTCTGTATCTGATAATATAGTTATCTTTGCTATGTTTATTACTCTGTAAGATACCTGTTTCTGAGAATTTATATGGATGTGGTTTTATTTGAATGTATGGTTTGTGTGGTTCTGTTATGCTCTGGTTCTTCTTTTTTCATGTGATTAGAGTTTGGATCTTTTGATTTGTTAGATAAAATATTTGGGAGGTGGAAATTATAAGATTTTACATGATCAAAGGAAGGGGAAGAGGGTTTCGGGGGCCGGCTTATTGCAAAAAAGAAGATTCATATCAGAGGATCTAGATTCGTGTAGAAGGGCAGTGCCCTGTTGCTGGCTCTGATTAGATTTGATCGGTGGGCCACGACTATTGGACTAAGGTGCTGCAATTGCAAATACCATTGATTTTACGGATCTGGAATTAGGCCATTGATTTGCTTATCAGAGGTGCTGCTACTACAAAGGGATCTTGTTGCCAATAGGAGTTGTAGACGAAGACCGGATTTGCATACAAGCAGTGGTGATGCAATTGGAGGAAGAAAAAACCTTTGGGTTTGTTGGTATGGAGATGAAAGATATGCTGGAAAAGGTGTAAGAGATTTGTCACTTCCGTTTAGAGATCTCTGCAAAACGCCATTGTGCAAGTTGTTGCAGCTCCGGCGGCAGAGGCAAAGTCACGGACATGATGCAAAAAAAAAGGATTTGGAAGGGGAAGTAGATGAGGTTTGAGGCCAAAAAACGAATTTGGAAGGGGAAGTGAATGAGGTTTGGAAGAGGATCTGGACTCCATAAACGTAGGTCCAGTTGGACACCAACTGGACTCCAGCTGGGATCAGGCTCCAATTCGGGCCAAATAAGTCAGGCCAAGTAGACTTATTGTTTTGGAAATCTACTTTCGGTCATTATTTTTTGGGGCGTTTGGCCACAGGTCCCTTAATATTGCATTTTTATTGTAAAATGTCCACCTTTTTTTTTTTTTTTTTTTTTTTTTTTTTTTTTTTTTTTTTTTTTTTTGTAGAGGTAATTTTCTAGTTTTAAACCGTTAAAAAGTCTAAAATGCCCCTCATAGATACACTTTCCGTGTTATTCAAAAACGCTGAAAATCAGACCGTAAATTTCGTGACAGAAAGTTGGATAAATTTATCTGAGTTTGTTTCATTGTTTATAAATTGATTTAAGTTTATGACAGAAAGTCAAATAAATTTATTTAAGTTTGTTTCAAAACTCGGATAAATTTACTTCAAACTCAGATAAATTCATATCAGACTCGGATAAATTTATCCAAATTTCTTAAAGAACTCAAATAAATTTATGTGCGTTTCTTTCAAAACTAAGATAAATTTATCTGATTTTCTTTCAAAGCTCAAACAAATTTATCCTCTACAAATACCTGCTTCCAAGTTTAGGTCCTACAACACCCGATTATGAAAACCCTTCTCCTTCCTCTTGATTTGGATATGGCAAAGGTGGCCCACCTTTGATCATCCGATCTTCTGACTTCTCCGTTGACGATTAACACATCTGAACCAATCTACTTTGCTTCCAACTTCTGCAAAACTTCCTCAACGGGTTCTGTAACAAGAGGCTATTATATCTCTGTTCTCTACGACAACGCATGTGATTGGATTTCTTCTTTGCAAGCAGTGGCGAGTTTCGAGTTACTACATGAGAAAGTCTTGGGAAGCATTGAGTGTGTAGCATAAAACGTAGCAACATCGTTCCATTCCATTTGAATTTCAAAACCTGATCTAAAAACTATGAAATAAAATCCGTTAAAGGGGCAAAACAATCATGAAATATTATGTTAAGAAGCTTAAAACTAAGATTAAATTCGTAACATAACTTCAGACGGTTATAAGTACAAATTAATCATGCAAATATATGATCTGACATACTTAGGGACCTCCACCTAAAATAAATATAAGCGCATGGATTAGATGCCTTAACTGAAAATCTTGTGGATTAAAGACCTTAAACGAAAATATTAAGAAACCTCTAGCTAATTTTTCTTTATTTTTTATCATTTAAAAAAAAGAATTAATGCATTGAATTAGTATGTATTTTAATACAAATAAACAGGCGAAAGTGTTCCTTCTTATCCTGTGGGTAGCTAGAATTCAGGTGGGCCCAATTAATGGAGCTGGGGTTTTAAAAAGGTTACCGGTACTTTACAGCACTCCTCTGTCTAATGATTCATTTAATTAGGTAATGATGAGGGTTTTTTTATAAAGGACAATGATGAGTTGTGATTTTGTCTATAATTAGACACTTGATTTGACCTGGCTCACACGCTCTGACCCACCAATTTGCTTTCGGCGTGTGAAGTGTGATCTTATTCGCCACGTTAATTGAAGGAGGAATGAGATATGACTAGGAGAGACATTGAAAGTTTATAAGCAGACTTGATTTGGTGGATACTTTATTTTATTTTTTATTGAGGATTTTACGGAAAAATTTCCCAACAGGTGAACGTAGCACGAAATAGTTCATCCCTAATCATGTTGTATAAAGGGAGTCCATCAAATCTGTTTAGTTCTGTTTTTTTAATAAAAGAAGGGAGTGATGCTAGCGTCGCTTTTCGCAAACCCCATTTACTTCCCTCTTTTTTCTACTCCCTTCAATCTCTTCTTATTCTCCTTATTCATCTCTTCAACCTCTTTCTCCTTCTCTTTCAAGGATCTGAGAGTGTTGTCCACGAAGCTAGGCTTGGTAGAACAAAAGTCGCATTGAAAAAGCCCGTTCTCTTTGCATCTGACGATCTCAACAAGTTCCATAAAGAGTTGCAGCTGCTGTGATTAGTTTCTCCGTCAATGTCTTGAACGTGTGTCATACCCGCTGTGATAGGATCCTTTTTCGCATACAGTATGATGTGCAATGGATCAGATTGAAGGAGGGATACCAAGTGTGGATTTTGGGGGTCTTCATGTGTCTAATGTGTGACAGTAGATCACTGGTCTAGATCTATTTAACTATGTGAATTCCACGCACATGTAAAAACACATGGAAATGATATCCAACTTAAAACTTGCATGGCTGACAGTATGTGAAGCTCACCTTAAGACCTTTCATGGTGGACTTGGGAGACGAAGAGCAACAGATGGGAGACGACGAGTGATGATGGCGTCACCGAATTTCATATCAAGTGATGCTATCGTTGCTATGGAAAACTACTAAAAAAAGAAAAAATGGCAGGAAGAATGCTTCCGTGTTGCGCGAGTTAAGATGCACTATTTCGTGCAACGGCCACATAACGAGAATTTTCCAGTAAAATCCTCTTTTTTTATTTTTTTCTATTAGACAGTTTCCAATCTTTTTGGTTGGACTAATCCCTCAGAACTCAAAGGGAATCTGGATAAAACACCCCTTTGGCCCCAAGGTGGTAGCACTTGTGGACTCAACCTCCGATTCTTGAAGAAGGGGGAATCGGAAGTCAATACTAAGACCTCTAGCTCCGAAAGAGAAATGAACCGTGGTACGCTTGACCACTCCGCCAACCCCTTGGGGTTAAAGTTTTAGTGAAGACTGGAGAAAGAGAAGTTTCTACTAGTATATGTGCAAACACTACATTTGGAAAAGAAAATATTCTCCTCCGGTTAGTCCTAAGAAAAGTTAGTCAAAGTTATGCTTTCAAAGATTGGAAGAAGGGTTGGGCCATTACTTTTTCCATGGATTTATAAGTCCCATCTCACAACACGGCAAACAAAAGTTTGTGAATTATATTGATTATAGAATACTACTTAAATAGTATATTTATTGGCATTATTTAAACTTGAGGACCCAAGAATCGATCTATAGGCATCTTAGTACAATTAAGGTGCTGACAACACTGAACCATGATTGTATTGGATATCTAAGGGCTTGTTTATTTACATATAATACATAAAAATCTAAGGTCGAATGAGTCGCATGAATAATTACTAAAGAGGTGAGGGGGTAAAGGATATAAGAAAGTAATATATATATATATATATAATTTGAATTACTTATGAGATAACTAGATATGATTACCCTTATTCCCATGAGTCAAATGTTATTTGATGGTAATTTTTGGGTATTTATGTTTGATTCTTTATTTTTAAGCTCATTTAGAAATACAGAAAAAATCTTAAGATTTGGAGAATTTTGTACTATGTAGATTTATGTTATGTTTTCATGATATAAAGAAAACATGCATTTCTACAGTTCTACACATAAAATATATGTTGCACCAAACAATAGAATAGTGGGATGCACAGAATATCAAGACAATTTTCCTTACACCATCCTCTCATCACACAAAAGAACCCTAAAAATTCCTCAAATTCAGTTACACGAAACAAAACAGCCCTATAGAAAAAGTACATTAGTATTTTAAATGCAATAGAATCCATCAATGAGTCCAAACGTGCGTTATGAATAAACAGTTACATCTTTATTGAGCAATTTGATAGTATATGTTACCCCAATTTTAGTAAAACTCAGGCCGTGCCCATGGTACCATTTTTAACCTCCTAAAAAAATCCAATGCATTGAAGTCCTACCTGTTTTCATGCAAACAAACGGCTCAAGAATCTTGTGGTCTATTTGGAATGAAATGAATGATTGAATTTTTAGGGGATCTTCTATGTCCTCGGCCAATTTGGCGTAAGAATCACTTTGAGGTTTGGTAAATGGGTTTTGGTGAAAAAGGAGTTATCAACTTCAACTTGAATGATATCTCCATTTAATTGGGAAGCTTGTAAGGGATGTGATCCTTCTAAATTGAGAAGATCTGTTACATGGTCTCCACCGCCTACAAGGATTTTGGAATTCATTGTGGATGGAGCTTTGAGGGTAAAGATGAGGTCTTAATTATGTTATCTAAGTAAATTGGCGTTTGCGATTCCAATGAGGCGGAGGTGTTAGCTATATTGAAAATTCTTCCTTTGTTTTCAAGCTATTGTAATGAGAAACTTAACATGAAAAACTGTTCTTCCAATGCCAACTTATGGGTGTCCAAAGCGAAAGGTTTCCTTTGAAAATTTTAATTTCTTTTTAATGAAATCAGGGAGTTATCTTATTCTATCAATCTTGTTTTCCACCATGAGGTTAGATCTGCTAAGTCTATGACAGATAGTTTGGCTAAGCAAGGAGTTGAGAGGTTATCTGCTTGGGTGGGTCGTAGTTTCTGTTAGAGGTGGGCTTCAATGCTCTTGTACCTTTTTGTATTTTCTTTCTCTTCATCTTTTCTCGCTTTCTCTTTTACTTTAATGAATGATACTGTTACCCGTTAAAAACAAACAAACAAATAGGCCCAAGTGTATAATCTAAACCTATGGTGGGCCAGAATTTAGGTGGGCCCAATCAGCTGAGGTGGGTCTTTGAAAAGGGAACTCTGATTTTACAACACTTCTCTGTTTTATGATTCATTGAATTAGGTAATGATGAATGTAATGATGAGGAATCCTGATGTTAGAACTGGACACTTTGGTTTGACCTGGCCCACATGCTCCACAGGTCATGGCCCAAGTTGAACTCTACACAAAATTCAACTTGTAATTAATTTGCTGGTACATAGTACATATGAAACTTCCGTTTACTTCTCAAAAGCCTTTGAATGACTCCAGACTTTGAACGGTCTGATACTGTTATCTTACTGCCATTTAGACCCATAAGATAGTTCTCTTCCTGTCCAAAAGAACTTTCTTGGCCTCGCTTGATTTCTCCCGTATAAAAAGGGATCATCTCTCCTTCTGTCCTTCATTTTCATGACTGAAAATCCACCAATGTCACAAAAGTCGTTTGACTCTGGTTCATATATATATATTTTTTTTGACAGTGTCCTGAGTTATTTTCTGTTTCAATGTTGTTGGTTGTTGCTCTTTCAGTCTGAGTCTTTGTGCTCCATGTTGTTGGCTGCTGCTATTTCAATGCTTCTCTTTTCTCCTTGGGCTTGGGTAGTTGGGTTTGTGGTGTTCTTGATGTGTTGGGTCTATATTTGACCGCATGTTAATTTCTCTGCTCTGTGGTATTTGTTTAAGCTGCCCTGGCTTGTGGGCTTGGTTTTGGTTGGCCCGGCCTGTGGTTTTTTTTCTCTTCTTTTCCGGCTTGTGGGCCGCTTGGGTTAGCTTTCGCTTGGTTGCCTCCCTTTTCTGGGAGTGCAAGTGAGTCTTGAGGTTTCCATTATTCTTTAGGCCATGGTGAACCCCATTTTGGAAATACATGCTCTTAACTTTCTGAAAAAAAAAAAAAAAAAAAAAAACCACGGTGGATCTGACCGAAAATCCGAACCTCTCAAATGAATGTTCTCCCTTTTCATGGGATGTCCTAAGATTTTAAAGTAGGTTCCACCATAAGATCAAGTATATGATGAATAATGTGATTAATGCATATAATTAGTAATGTGATGCAGAAAATTATGTTAAACACTTTATTAAACATGTCTTCAATATTTTACTGTGGAAACAACTTTTGTTGGAGTAAAATTTCAGAACATCTCATTCAAATGGAAGATACTAGCAACAACCCGTGCTATGCACGGTCCACCTTGATTTTCTTGAGTTGATATTGGGGCCCAGGTGGGCCACCCGATAACCCATCTGATCCGTGGATTCGAATGAGGACCCATGAGCGACCTAGTAGGTGGTGCACCCCTGCGAGGTGAGCCCTGTTTGGCCCACCATCAAGTGTCTGATTAGAGAGAGGGAGACCGCGTGTTTTAGGAAGCAGTTAAGAAGCATGATTTTTTAATTTTTTTTAAGTTTCAGTCATTGTTTAGTCTATTCAGTTTCTTGCTTTGATATCGGGACACAGGTGGGCCACCGGATGATCCATCCGATCCGTGGCTCCAAAAGAAGACCCATCGGAGACCCATTATGTAGTGGACCCGTGCGAGTTGGGCCTTGTTTGGCCTACCATCCAGTGTTTGATCAGAAAGAGGGAGAAGACTTATTTTAGGAAGCAATTGAGAAGTGAGATTTTTTTTTAATTTAAGTTTCAGTCATTGTTTGGGACATACAGCTGTTCCGCTTGATTTTCTTGCGCTGATACTGGGACCTAGGTGGGCCACCGGATGACCCATCAGATCCGTGGATCCGAAGGAGGACCCACCGACGACCCATTAGGTGGTGGACTCGTGCGAGGTGGGCCCTGTTTGGCCCATCACCCAGCGTCTGATCAGAGAGAGGAAGAGTACGTGCTTTAGGAAGCAATTAAGAAGCATGAATTTTATTTTATTTTTAAAGTTTCGGTCATTGTTTGGGCCATTCAGTTTCTCGCGTTGATACCAGGACCTACGTCGGCCACCGGATGACCCATTCGATCTGTAGATCCGAAAGAGGACCAGCGACCCATTAGATGGTGGACCCATGTGAGGTGGGCCAGCATATGATCAGAGAGAAGGAGATGACGTATTTTAGGAAGCAGTTAAGAAGTGGAGATTTTTTTTTTTTTTTTTAAGTTTCAGTCATTGTTTGAGCTATTTAGTTTCTTGTGTTGATACCGAGACTCAAGTAGGCCACCTGATGACCCATCCGATCGGTGGGTCCGAAGGAGGACCCACCGGAGAACCATTAAGTGGTGGACCCATGTGAGTTGGTTCTTGTTTGGCCCAACATCCAGCGTCTAATCATAGAGGAGAGGACGTGTTTTAGGAAACAATTAAGAATTGGGAATTTGTTTTTGTTTGTTTGTTTTTTAAGTTTCAATCATTGTATGGGCCATTCTATTTCTTGCGTTGATACCGGGACCTAGGTGGGCCACCCGATGACCCATCCGATCCGGTGATCTGAAGGAGGACCCACCAGAGACCCATTATGTGGTTGACCTGTGCGATGTGGGCCCTATTTGGCCCACCATCCTACGTCTGATCAGAGAGAGGGAGAGTACGTGTTTTATGAAACAATTACGAATTGGGAATTTGTTTTTGTTTTTGTTTGTTTTTTTTAAGTTTTAGTCATTGTTTGGGCCATTAAGTTTCTTGCGTTGATACCGGAACCCAAGTAGGCCACCTGATGACCTATCCAATCCGTGGGTCCGAATGAGGACCCACCGGCGACCCATTAGGTGGTGGACCAGTGTGAGGTGGGCCTTGTTTGGCCCACCACCAAGCGTCTGATCAAAGAGAGGGAGAGTACGTGTTTTAGGAAGCAGTTAAGAAGTACTCTTTTTTTTTTAAGTTTCAGTCTTTGTTTGGATAATTCAGTTTCTTGCGTTGATACCGGGACCCAGGTGGGTCATTGGATGACCCATCCGATCCGTGGATCCAAAAGAGGACGCACCGGCGACCCATTAGATGGTGGACCCGTGCAAGGTGGGCCTTGTTTGACCCACCATCCATCGTCTGATCAGAGAGAGGGAGATGACGTATTTTAGGAAGCAATTAAGAAGTGGGAATTTGTTTTGTTTTTTATTTTTATTTTTTTTATTTTTAAGTTTCACTAATTATTTGGGTCATTCAGTTTCTTGTATTGATACCAGGACCCAGGTGAGCCACCCGATGACCCATCCGATCCGTGGATCCGAAGGAGGACCCACCGGAGACCCATTAGGTGGTGGACCCGTGCGAGGTGGGCCCTTTTTGGCCCACCATCCCGCATCTGATCAGAGAGAAGGAGAGGACGTGTTTTAGGAAATAGTTAAGAATTGGGATTTTGTTTTTGTTTGTTTTTATTTTTTAAGTTTCAGTCATTGTTTGGGCTATTCAGTTTCTTGCGTTGATACCGGGACCCAGGTGGGCCACCCGATGACCCATCCGATCCGTGGATACGAAGGAGGACCCACTAGAGACCCATTATGTGGTGGACCCGTGCGATATTGGCCCTATTTGGCCCACCATCCTGCGTCTGATCAAAGAGAGGGAGAGTACGTATTTTAGGAAACAATTAAGAATTGAGAATTTTTTTTTTTAAGTTTCAGTCATTGTTTGGGCCATTCACTGTCTTGTATTGATACCGGAACCCAGGTGGGTCACCCGATAGCTCATCTGATCCGTGGATCCAAAGGAGGACCCATGGGCGACCCAGTTGGTGGTGGACTCGTGCAATGTGGGCCCTGTTTGGCCCACCATCAATGAGAAAAAGGGAGAGTACGTGTTTTAGAAAGCAGTTAAGATGTGCGATTTTTTTTTAAATTTCGGTCATTGTTTGGGACATTCAGTTTCTTGCGTTGATACCGGGACCCAAGTGGGCCACCCGATGGCCCATCCGATCCGTAGATTTGAAGGAGAACCCACCGAAGACCCATTATGTGGTGTACCTGTGCGATGTGGGCCCTATTTGGCCCACCATCCTAATCAAAGAGAGGGAGAGTACCTGTTTTGGGTAATAGTGGTTTTTTTTTTTAGGAAGTTATGTGGGTCTGAGAGTGGAGAGAGATGAGAGTGGAGAGGGAGAGGAGATACTAACACCTAGAGCCGTATGGTTAAATGAAGGTAACATACATTCCCTTAGTAATATAGATTCATTTTGAATAATTTGGTTTTTCAATTTATGAGCTGCATTATGGAGTCCCACTCCCCTCCTTGTGAAAAGGGAGTCCGGACCCATGCTTTAGCTCAGAGAAATCTAAAGTTAAAAGAGTGAAACTCCACAATGGAACCCACATATTGAAATCTAAACATTCAAAACAAACTCCCTCTATGGATATGGGGTATTATCAAATTTTACGCTAATCTGAACTTGTTTTACCATTAATCTAATTATTTAATTAAAAAAAGTGACAAGGAACATGCATAAGATTATATTAATCATGTTTTTCATCAAAGACATTATCCAACAGTGGAATAAAAGCCAGATTGACGTAGAATTTGACAATACTATATATTACCCAAAGGCAAGAATTTGTTGCAACTTCAACACCACAATAAAAATAAGAAAGTTGGAAAGATTTATAGGTGTCAACGAAACACATGAGCAGGTTTCTTATGTTCACATGCATCCAATGTTATCTTAAGTCCACACGTTCAGCATTAGCATTACTCTGTCGTGCATTTCATTTTCAAGTTGTCCATAGCTTTTTTCTGATTAAAAAGAGACCTAGGAACCATCCCCATGCCTAGTTCTTTACAAAACTATAATGATGTTCCTTTTCTTATAAGAAACAGAAAAGAGGCAGATGCTTTTGTTCAAATGGGGCTCAATTTCCATAAGTGGTGGATAAAGTAATCCATATTCTCATGTCCTAGCCTCTTTTGCCAGAAGAAAAAGCAGAAAAGAAAAAAGAACATAATAAAATACTAGGTCATAACCTCAAGTTAAGCTTGAGTCAACATCAGCCACTCCCAGTTGTTTAGTTTATTAAAATATTCTATGAGATATTCAAATATAAATTTTAGAGAAAATTGCCGAAAAATACATTTAGATGTCCGTGCGGCGTGCACCAAAGAGGCCATCATCGATCCTCTGTAACAATAAAGGCCCTCATACAGACTTTCATCTTTGTTTGAGCGATGATATTGCAATTTGAACATCTAAGATGAATTTTTAGATATTTCATCTAAATTTCATTAATCTCACTTTTATTTTCTTGATAAAAATACATAAAGATAAAAGCCCCTTCAAACATGGACATTCACATGGATGTTTGGGAGCAGCAAGTAAACAGAGGAAGACTGAGGTTTGGTTGAATGATGTCAAACCAATGACTTATTTTGTTGAAACAGTGACATCAACCTAACATAATAATCATGTATTGATGATATATATATATTTTTAAATATATTTAAGAAGTAAAAATTCATATATAATAACTAAAATGATGGTTCATTTTCAAAAGAATATTCTATGGTTACTTTTTTGAAGTTTCAAAAGTAGTAGCAATTTAAGGTTTAGTTTAATCGCTATTCTTTTTTGGAATCTTAATCATCAACAGACGAGTGTTTTTTGTGAAACAACCACAACATTTAGGCTTCATTTGTTTACTTGAAATTGAATTCTTAAGAATTCAGAGTAAAATGTGTTTCAACAAATGATTATTAAAGAGATAAGGGGATGTGAACAATAGAAGGTGGATGAGATCCTAACTTTTTAAGGATTTAATTTAGTACGTTGGTGGTTGGGCACTCATTTAGCATCTCCATTAATCCATTTTCAATTAGAAGATATTATAATTGATGGACATTTATGGATCTCCACTTTTTTTTGCTTCAATTTAAACAACCTTTTAGAACGATTTTTAGAAATCCTATGAATTCAATTACATGAATAAGAAAGGGCCATTAACTTTTTTCTAGTTACACGAGAGAATAGCCGGTTTAACCATTAGTCAACAAATAGGGGCCTTTTGAGGTTGGCTGGTGATATAGTCTTTTTTACTCCAAAATGCCTCTAATTGATATATCTCATTGGAGTCATTGTCACAATTGTTGTTCTTGAAAAATGCTACAATATTCTCAAAACCTTAGACATTGTGAGGGAAATATCACAAGAAACAAATTAATCTAAAATAATCAAGACTGATACATAAGTACAAGATAAATATAGAACATTTTTTATAGATGTCTCCTAATTCCCTTATTTTATATTATGTTCTAGTACTATTGAAATTATCATGATATTTATAAGAGAAAATACCATTTCAAGAATTTGTCATGATATTTTAGAAGCACAATCATACACTCTGGCAATGGCAGAGACTTGAAGGATATCCTGCAGTGCACGGAGTTAAGTCAGAAGTGATGATTATGATTATCATCATTTGTTTTATACTATATCATGTCCAGCACTTTCCATCCCACATTAAAAGGATGTTTTGTGGTAATCGCAAGGATCTCGGAGGAGATTAGTTTGCTTTTGGCATTGCCGACAGCCAATAAGCAGCTATTTTAAAGATTTTGTGGTGATTTTTAGATTTTTTTTGAAATAATTAGCGAGAAGTCCATGAATCTCATAAAAAAAACGCAACCCAAAGCTATTTTGCGCTAATGCCCCATTTATTTTTATATGGGATTTGAGGTTTGACATGTTAGTCATCTTTAAATCCGTTTTTTCCAATTTCATAATCGAAATCTAAATAATGTCAAAAAAGTCACTTGATTTTGATAAATATTTTCTTAACTTTTATGTACCATACCCCATCATATCATAACATATGCACATGAGATCATGGGATTTATCAATTTCAGAATCATGCACTTTCTACACCCGGCAACCGATTTTTTTTTAAACAGAACACGAAAAGTGATATTTTATGAAAAGTAAATACACATGTTACTACTAATTTTCCTGCATTCAATTTTTTTTTTTCCTAAGATGCCGCATAAAAGCCATAATATAATGGGATAGTCCCATGATATCATGAGATTTATTAGTTTCTCTGACATGTACTGTTCCCATGATATCATGGGATATAGGGCAAAAAAAAATTTTTTTAAAAATGATGACCATAGATAGCCAAGTGACTCTAGTGACACTATCTAAATTGGGAAGAACGGGGTTCAAGAAGAACTAATATGTTAAAATCCTTTTATCTTTACCTTACAAAATCCTTCAAATTCCGTCTTTTGAAATGTGGTCGGGACCTTAGGGCATTTGTAAATCCTATAGGACAACATCTGCACTTCAATCCTATGAAGGAATTCTAAAAATTCTTTATTGGAGATAATTATGAATTCTACTAAAACATTCAAGTACAATTAAGCATTTAAGTTTTGGAATTTTCAAAGGTCCAAGTGACTTTTAGAGAATTTCATTCCCAAAATTCTGACAGTCAAATAGGAAATTTCAAATACTCTAATAATATAGTTTGACACCGTCAAAAGTTTCTAGTGCTTGCAAATCTTGTCAAAAATACCTCTAAACAAGAGGCCAAGGGATTCCAGATATCCTCCTTATGGGAATTCTCAAAATCCCTCAAAACAAACAGGCCCCGCTAGAGCATAGTGCTTACCCCTATTTTATTATAATAAGTAATATAAACCCCACTTGAAAGGCTGGAGCTAATCTGTCATTATGGAGTCCTATTAAACTCTTAAATAGAATATGATGACACAGCCAACATGTGGAATAATTGAGTGCGGTCCTTCAGGTTAGATTGTTAGTTTGATAGCATCGGTCTGACAAACTCTGATTTTACTCATCCTTGAAATGATTTATACCATTGATACATCGTGTGTGTGTATATATAGCTACATATTTTACATGGAAAGAGGGCACTTTTCGTTTATAATGCCGGATCCCCTGTGTTCAATCCAAATCCCTTATCAGAAATTGGAAAAAGTCAAAATTTGACCCTCATCTACGTCTTACTCACTATTGGATTAAAATAAAAGAAAAAAAAATGTCTTTCAAAACCATTAAACCTGATTGTTATAGATTAAAGGGATATGATGATCCAATGTAGTTGATGTTTTGTGAACCCTAAGGACCTGTTTCTTTGCTGAAATTCTAGGAATTCCCGAATTTCCAAACAAAGTGGAATTCCTAGATGCCCCTTTGGGCTAGAGCATCCAGGAATTCCACCAAAATGCATAGGGAGTGGAATTCTTAGATTCCAAAAGGTAAAAAAAAAACATTTTATTTGGCTGGATATGCTAATAAAGAAACATGGAATTCAAAATTTTCAGGGGACTGCCTATCACATCATGTCTAGGAATTCATGGAGATGGTGAATTCTTGACAGGACTTCCACTAAAGAAACAGTGCCTTTTTGATTCCCCACCTCTTTGACGGCAGACATGGGCTCGAGTAGGCCACATGAGGTAGTGTTAATGGAAGGTGCTCAAGTGAGGGTAACCCAATGGAGGGTAACCCAAACTCTAATTTGGTTATTGCCCGGAGAACAAATTACAATATTAACGTTATAAATCACAGGAAGGTGGGCCGCACATGCTAAATTAAGTATCAGCTGACATCATCACCATAATTATGGAACCCTAGGATCCTTTCAGTTATTTCTATAACCACCAGTTTGGTGACTAATTAGGAATGGGACAGTTGGGATCATTCAAAAAAACAACTCTGCTTGTTTATAGGTCGGTGGTGGATGACGCATCATGCAAGACACCTAGGGCCTAGGGGGAATGCTTCGACTTCAAATTATCAAAGTGCCCTTGACTAAATTTGAAATTTGGACGACTTTCAACGCTCTTTTTCTTTACTCAGCTTTTCATAAAGCAGCAACTGCATTTGGCGGGCAATCATAGCAGTGGAACTGGTCCAGTGGTCCACGGGACCACAGAGTTACCTTATGACACCGTCCGTCTTCTCAACAATCAACTTGAGTAATTCGCGTGTCTCGCATTCTCTTGCCCCTCCCTCCAACGAGCCCTGATTAATTGGATGGCCGGGATTGGCTAATTCAGATCTAAGACTTATATAACACATCAACAACATGCTATCATGAGTTGCCATGTGGTGGGACCCACCTCTGCTGATGTCACAAATAACTTTATCAGGAAAATGTGGGAACGTTTTTGAATTTGGAATTTTTCCCAATGAATGTTGTAAAGCAAATTAATTCTTAAACAATTAAAAAATAATTATGAATAAAAGTAAATATAAAGCAACTTCCAAAATTTCACTTCCATCGGAGTAATATTACGTTAGATTTGTAGAGTAGATCAACATGCATCCTAGTTTCCTTCTTCGCAATAGACCACATTGTGATTTATTATCCACCAAGCTTCTCTCATTTTTTTAAATAATTAAGTGAGTGGTTAGGCATCTCTCGCTCTCCTTAAAAAAATAATAAAGAATTGATCTTCGACTGTGTTGGCGAGGGACTCGATTAGTGTGTGCGGTTGTGTGAGGATTTATTAGGAAAAAATGGGTTCTATCATGTTTTAACTTTTAACCATACATCTCTAAACTAACATAAGAAACTTTCTCAATCGGGCAATGGCTCAGTTGGTTTCAACCTTAGGTTTGCTCTCTTGGGGCCAATTTTGCACTTTACTAATACAATAAAAGTCAAGTAAAGTCTTCATTTTCTAAACAAGATGTCACATCAAATGCACTTCATTCAAAACTTCCTCCATTTTTTTTCATACAAAAAGTAAAAAAGCAACTACTTTTATCTACTAAAATACAAAAAACTCCACTTTCCTATACAAAAAGCCCAAAAGATTTCATAATAAACAACTAAAAATAAAATACAATCATAACCCACTTATATTTTATTATTTCTTCAAAATCAACTTTACTTGACTTGACTCAATTAGTAGAGTTACCAAACTGGCTCTGGTCTCGAGTTCGACTCCCACCCCCATGCGTTATCTGGTACTATGTGTGGGGCCTAGAATCAAATAACCCTCGGACAGAAAATTGAGATGGATGCTCCTCTAAACTCTATTTATTATCGAATCTTGTACGGCGAAATTTGCGATGATCTTTTATGGTGTCATTATCTCAACTGCCCAAAATAAATACATTTTTTTGAAATTTTTTCAAATCTCAATATAACATTTCTCTATTAATCTGACATGGGACCACTTAAATTTCAACAAAGTCAAAAATATTTTGTTGCTGTTGCTGTTGCTGTTGAGGTACTAACTTTAGTCAGGTAGGGCAGGCCCACTGATTACTGAGGAGAGTCACTGTTCGCGTGCTTGCGTAGGAGAAAGACTGAGCCGCGGAAGATCCGGATTCTGTTTATAATACGTACTCCTTCTGCAGTGTTTCAATCTTCAAGTACTCATTTTCGGTTACTGACTGGAAAAATCCAAGCTCGCTAGCAGTCGCTGGAGCGATTTCGAAACTGTTTAATACCAGTATACACAAAATCCACCGCTTCTGTTTTTCAATCTCTCTCTCTCTCTCTCTCTCTCTCTCTCCAAAACCCTAAAATTTAGGGTTTCTGTTCGAGATTTCTTATAAATCCGGATCTCCTTTCGAGATCCATGGAGAGTTCAGGAGCTGAATCGCACACGCGTGAAGAATCGACGTCGGATTCCACCGATCCCCAGGTATTTTTCAAAAATCCATGGAGAATCGACGTCGGTTTTTGGTGTTTGATTGATCAAGGTTCGATTATTTCCTGATTTCGAATTTTCTTTGGACTGTTTGTTCTCTGAAATCTGATTTTTTTTTTCTTTCTGTCAAGTTTGGATTTTTCTCTTTGTGACGGATTTTTGTGTTTGCTTGCTAATTTGAAAATCATCTGGTTTTCCCTATGAAAGCAGCGAATTTTTTTCGTCTTTTGTATATGTTGTTGAGAATTTGAAACGAAGCCTGGTTTTGATTACTTGATACGGCAAAAAGATGTGATTTTTCCTTTTCATCATTGAAATTTAGAACCCTAGATTTCTATTCTTAGATATGTGGTTTCTTTTGAGCATGCTACTGTGCCAATAGCTGTTGGGTTTCACTGAGAAATCTGAATGAATGAAGCATGACTTCGTTCTTTCTTCTGCTTCTTTTTTTTTTTTTTTTTTTCTGTTATTCTGACGGTGGTAAGGGTCACCCACGGACATATTCATTTATGTTGGAATTGGATTGTTTTGGTTCCACTAGAGAGTTTCAAAAAATTCAGTGAAAATTGATTTACTAACGTGATAATGAAGTTCTAGCTTGGTAGTTTAATCAGGCATCAAGGGCCCTTTTGTTTCATGTAGTTGAATTCCTTGGAATTCTAAGACCTTGTATTCCTAAAGTGGTTAAATTGAAGAAACAAAGGCAAATTTCCTGTTGCAGTGCTGAAATGGTTTGGCTTTTCTGGCCCATGTCCTGCACAATGGAGATGGAGATCTGTAGCAGATTAGTCCTTTCTTATGTTTTCTTTCATGTGTACTAATGTGTTGGCTTCTGATTTATTGCCCATTCAACTATGGAACTAAGTGTTGGTGGACAAGTTGGATTGTGTTTGATGAGAAGTTTCTCTTGTTTTGTGACGTGATCATGGGTCTAAAACTATCTTGAACTAGAAATTTATCTTGTTTTATACATACTAAAAAATGTGTCAGATCAAATAACAATAAGAAAATAAAATTAATGATAGAAATATGTACAGAACGTGAATCTATGCATGTTTGCACGAGTGGTTGGTACTTGGTAAAGGTAGCACTATAGATCAATCCTCCGAAAATTACTGGAATGTGCTTATGCTAAGTGTCAGATGGTTTTGCAGGCTTGTAAGCAAACTGAACAAGATGGAGAAATGCCATCAGTTCCACTTCCGAGGCGACCAAACCTTTCTTCATTGCAGATTCCCTCGAGGTCCATGGAAAATCCATGCCCTAGTTCAACTAGAATAAATATTCCTTCTATAACCAGTCCTAGTGCTACGAGAGCAGGCTTACCGCCAAAACCAACTTCAGCAAAAGGCAAGCCATCTACAAGAAATCTACTTCCACAGCGAAGCTTCAGGACCAAAAATCTGGCCCCAGAATGTGAAAGGACTGTTCTCATCATTCCAGGGACACCAACTTCAGAAGAACCACAGGACAGACCTTTTAGTTCAAGGTCATTCTCTCTGACCAAGGTTTTCTCTGTATCAGCAAAAAGAACACATTCTTTGCCAGTTACACCTATGGCAAATTCAGGTCCACAGCCTGTACTGGAACAAGATATGGTCGGTCATTCTGATTCAGATGTAAGTGCCTCCTGCAAATCATTCTCTGAATTTGAAAAGTCAGTATTAAATACCTTTTGAATTAGTCAGGTTCCTTGCAAAGCTCTTTTGCAGACAATGTATTCATAGGATAAATGTGGATGTTAGACCCAAACACCCGATGGGCTGCAGTAGCTGGGAACCTTTTGAAGAAGCCTTAATGGGCTGCAGTAGCTGTGAACCACAGTGTATCGGTTTTCAGGGTCGACCCAAACACCCACTGTGATAGAGACTTTTGAACCATGGGTGTTGCCAACTGAAGTGTTGATTTTGTCATTGTTATTTTCCTTTGATAGGGTTGCTGGTTACTTAAATTAATGATCAGAGAGTAAAAGGCAACATAATTTGTTGGCGAAACTTTTGTCAGATTTTGAACCATGGTTGTTGCCAACTGAAGTGTTGATTTTGTTGTTGTTATTTTCTTTTGATAGGGTTACTGGTTACTTAAATATAGAGTAAAAGGCAACATAATTTGTTGGCGGAACTTTTGTCAGATTTAGTCTTATTTTACATTTTGGAACCCCCATTGGGGCCCACTTATGTTCAATTTAAGGCTACTTCCCCTTGCAGGTGAATTGGAAAGCATCCCAAATTGATTTCATCCAACATTTATTTGGATTGAATCTCTACAAATTGCCAGTGAATTGGCAAGCATGCCAGATGCATGTCTGTATTACTTGTTGACGCTGTATTTGGATTCTTCATCTATCTGGTTACTGATTAGTCCAGACATCATTTTCACATGCTATGCATCCATATTGAATTCAGTTTAATGGCTAACTTGATTCTGAAGGGAGCCATGTGCATCCCCAAGGGGTATATTGTTCGCTCAAGTGGAGGTTCATTGGTCGTGCCCAAAATGCCTAAAAGGGGTTATAGATGTGTAAATTTCCCATTCCATTATACAGTAGTACTAACCTATATAAGTTCTTTGGCAAACCATACTTCAGGAATTTTCAATTGTGGAAACTCCCTTTGTCACCTTCCCTCATTGGCATAGTTGCACTAATGACGGACCTTGTGAATCATTTTTCCTGTGTAATTGCTTTGCATTTTTTTCCCCAGATCATCTGTCTTAACATCAATTTCTTTGTATAGGGAAGGATGTCCCTTAACCTGCTGTAAAACACCATTTTGTTATCTGATTTGATTGGAGAACGATTTTAGGAACTTCTTTATCTTGCATGCATTTCTATGCCCCTTTTCATAGTGCGTTCTTCTCTCTTACAGAAACCAGAGGTCCATCATCACATAAGGCGTTCACTGTCAGTTCCAGTGAATGTCAAAACAGGAAGTTTAAGGCGGATGGATTCTCTAGGAGGTTTAATCCGTGTAATCTCAACGCCTCGTCCTATAGCTGCTGATGGTGCCCCACCTAGTGATGTCCCAACTACAGATACTGGTATGCTTATGTTTTTAAACTGTAAATGGTGGATGAGTATTTGTTCTGTTCATCTCCCACAACTGCGACGCACCTATCCCTTGTTTCTTTACATGATATGCCCGAATTCTGATGTTGTTTATCACACATACTACTTAATGCTGCTATGAGAAAGGCACATGTAACATGGACATTGAGACCTGAAGTCTGATAGTGAAACATGTATTCTATAATGATATAATTGTCACATGTTACAATAAATTAATTGTAACAACCATAAACCGGGAAAAAAAATAGTATTGTCAGTATGATATTAGTTCCTTTCCCCACTTTACATATTACTGCTATTAAATAATCAGTACTTGTATATGGCACCGTGTCCCAGAATGTCAGGCGTGTGTGACTGTTGCCACATCTATCAACATTGCAAAATTCTAAAAACACTTTTGACATTTCTGACAGTAACTAGTTATCTGAGATGGTTGTGTTCCATAAAGGTATTTTCCCCTTTCTCTTTTTGGAGGTAATTTGTTGTGTTACTTTGGGTAACATGTTCCAATTATTTAATGGTTGCAGTAACTGAAAATTCTGGTGAAGATATTCCTGAAGAAGAGGCAGTTTGCAGAATCTGTTTTGTTGAGCTTGGGGAAGGGGGTGAGACTCTTAAAATGGAATGTAGTTGCAAGGGAGAACTTGCACTTGCTCACCAAGACTGTGCAGTTAAATGGTTTAGCATTAAGGGTAACAAGACATGTGACATTTGCAAGCAGGATGTCCAAAACCTACCTGTAACATTATTGAGGATACAAAATCCTCAGACCATTAATAGGCAACCTGCAACTGTACCTCAACAAAGGGAAATTTCTCGCTACAGGTACATATATTTAAGGGCTGTTTGACCTTCTCTGATGCTTTTCTTGAAGTTTTTTTTTTATCCTTTTTTTGTAACATGATTTTTTGTTAGAAAAACCGAAAACCACATAAAAAGAAGAACCCCCAGCAATAAAACCTCCCTGATCACACGAAGAACTCGCAATCATGAACCATTGAAATCCCAAACATATGAAACCCAAACAAAAGCCGAGACCCTTCCCTCATACTACTTAAAGCCAGGACAAATTATAAATTTTTTGCATTATGCGACAACCATTGCTCCCTTCTCCTTTATCTCTGCTTGGATGATCATTGTGAATCAAACTATAGACTTTATTCAATTCTCACATGCCTTTACCTTTTGATTTCTTTTTAGATATCTTTGTATCTTGATTATTATTCAAAAGCCCTTTAGCAGAAGATCTTAAATCATCCTCAGTTTTACCAAAAATCCTACATTCTTTCCAACCTTCAACATATGTTCTTCTATGTGATTTCCACATTTACCATTCTCAATTAATGGAGCTGCATCATCGTAATCTAAACTAGGTTGTGGGACAATTTATCCCTGTTACTGACATGATCCAATTCCACCCATCTAGTACTCAAACTGGGATCATATTTGTAACTTGGAAATATCTCATCCTTGCCCCCTTCTTGCTCACCGTCACCCTCAATGAACTGCCTAACCACTTCTCGATTTTTTTCCCTTGTTGGAAAAAGAGTAATCCCAAAATCCAAGTGATTTCAAAAACCTTTTGTTCAACTTTACCATGATTGATTGTCTTGAAACCTCATTCTTCTTGTTTACGCCTATTTTTGTATGGGAATTGTCTTCATCTAATGGTTTAAAATGCCCTCTTCCTCCTTCAGAATCCCCTTGTAGATTTCAAGGCAGCAAATTGATTCCCTTCTTGGATAGCCGGACCACTCAATCTTATTAGCTTATTAGCACAGCCCCTTGTGTAATTTTGGCCCAGCAACCTTACATAGTGTGTTATTATCTACGATATGAACTACGGTCCTACCCATATCAGCCTCTAGACCGAGCCTCAAAACAGCCTGATTAATTGTATGTGGCCCTGCAGCTGCCTGATTTTACTACAATTTTGGCCCATTCCTGCTAGGTTTCTCCTGTAACCCATGTGAAGAACCGGACCTGCAACCATGTGTCATTACCCTGATGCTTTTCTAACTGTATTCATTTTTAGCCTCATAATTTCCATCTGTTGAAATTAGCTTTTATGAGGTACAATACAAGGCTCTCCCAATCATGATACTCCTGTTATATCTTTTTATAAAGCAATGTGTTCCCAATATATGTAATTTGGATATGGATACATTTGCAGGTGTCAATACACAAATATGAAGTAGCAGACATACTGACTTGGTTATCATGGTTCTACCATTACAGAGTCATACAGAAAAAATGCATTATTGTAATTTTTTCCCTCTGATAAATGCATTGGGTATAGATACGTGTATCCCATATAACAAGGCAGAACTAAGAAGAATTTATAATCTTCTATAAATAATGCTAATACAAAGAATAAAAATAGTTTGAGGTTTTTTCTCAACAGCTTGTAAAAGGGCCGAGGAATTTTTTTTTTTTTTTTGGGAAATGCAGTGTCCTTGTTACAAGTTCATAGAGTCAGTGAATGAGTTATTCTCTGCCATTAATTTCTCTTTCATATTTGACATGTTAAAAGATTGGATGACTCAATTTTTCATTTCCTACTTTCCCCAATCTCTATATATTTTACTAGTGTTGTCATAGATGTGGGACCTACTAATGTATTAATATCGTGTTTATTGACCAGAGAAAATACATAACCAGAGAAAATACCTATGTGAGATTATAGACGGCAAAATAAATTGTTACCTGTGTTATTATACTCCCGTTAATGTATATATGTCCAGTTTGGGCACCTATTTCTTCTTTGGGGAATGAAACTGAAACCCAAAGTATTTATTCTAAATTGTATGTTTTGTTTTGTGTGTGTGTGTGTGTGTGTGTTTTTTTTTTTTTTTTGGCGTATAACATCTAAATTTACCAATGGCCAGCTGATTCATTATGCTTATGATTGCATGTGAGGAAGAAACATGCAAGCGGCCTCTTCTTTCTTACATCTCAAAGACAGCCTCCAAGGCTTTATTTTAGATGATAATGTCCATTCCCTGCTGAAATCACCTCTATGATGAGCAGATTATTCCAGTAGACATGGGAAAATATCTCCAAACCTTTTGAGGTTCCTCGTCTTAGCCCCACCTGATTCAGCCTCCAAAACCGATTTACTATATTATAACTGATTCCTTCCCATTTATTAAACTTCTCCAAGATGTATTGGTCCTGGTTTTGCAATCAAACTCTAAACAAAATAATTAATTTATAATCTGTTGCCTGATGCTCTTTTTATAATCGAGGCCTGATATTTGAGGAAAATCCATGGGAAAATTGTATTTGAATGCATGTACTCATATATCATTTGAGCTTTTAGATTGGTATCTGTGGAATTGCTATCTAATAACCTATTTAAAAGGACCATTTGAGTTTGATGCACTTGTGAATTGTGGCAGGGTCTGGCAGGATGTGCCAGTTCTTGTCATGGTCAGCATGCTTGCCTATTTCTGCTTTCTGGAGCAACTTCTGGTAAATATAATCTCATGTTCATACTGTACCTGACTAGTGGTCCTCTGTCTATCATTATATGAATGCGCATAGAACATAGCTACTCTCTCTCTCTCTCTCTCTCTCTCTCTCTCTCTCTCTCCCTCTCTCTCCCTCTCCTTGCATAAGATTTCTAATTTCTTATGATGCTTTTATTGAAAACAGGTTACAGATTTGGGCTCTCGTGCTTTAGCTATTTCTTTACCTTTCTCTTGCGTTTTAGGTCTTCTCTCATCCATGATAGCTTCCACAATGGGTAAGATAATCCTATTCACTTCTTGTCTCAACATTTTCATTACCGTACATTGCTGTTTGTTACTATTTCTCTTGCCCAGTATCTTTTCGTTCACAAAGAGAGAATACTGATTATTTTGGTACTTGTTTTAGTAACAAGTTGTTTGCCAACTTCTAGCACCAGAGTTGATGTGCCCAAAAGTTTTGGTGGGACAATCAATCAGCCACATGTAATTCAAGGAGTTGGGGTTACCTTAGCTGTTTTAAAAATGTGTTGGATATAAGTTGTAGGCACAGCTCTGGTCAATCCGACTGGACCTGGTTGCCACCTTTATTTAACACTTGAAACCTTTTTTCTTTGAAGAAAAACCTTCCTCCTCAAAGGGAAAAAAGAAAAAGCTCAATAAACAATTAAAACTGCACTCTTTTCTACTCTACCCAGCATAGGATGCTGATGTCTGAAATCATTTGGGTGATGTCAACCCTATTGGTTGTATACTTGTTTGGCTACCTATATGTCAAGTAGAGACTTCCTCCTTGCTTCTCTTAGTGTCTTCTACCTTATTACATTGCTCTTGTACCAAGTTGGAGGGATTAAAGCTAGAGAATTCACGTGATTCTAGAGAGAGAAGGAAAAAGTTGCGAACATGGAGAAGAGTAAAAAAAAAAGAAAAAGAAAAAAACAAGAAAGAGAATTTAAGAAAGCAATCAAGGGCTGGCCATCCCGTTTGACTGGGCAACCAGCCCCCTTCAGTTAACTTCAAATATTTACAAAAAAAAAAAAACTCCCTCACTTTTTGAAAGTTACTGAAAGACCCTGAAATTTTATAAAATTATGATCCAGTCCTTGAACAGTAGAAATAATTGTAAAATAACCCCTCGTTTTTTATTTTTTTTAATGTGTCCTACTTATAACTAACCAACCTTTTTTGTTCATTTCAGTGAGCAAGAGTTATATTTGGGCTTATGCTTCCTTCCAGTTTGCAATTGTTATTATGTTTGCTCATATTTTTTACACAGTTGTAAGTGGAAGTCGTCTCTTCGCTGAATTTTCCTCTCCCGTTTGATTCTCATGTAATTTTTTTAACTTACAGAGAAATCTTGTTCCCTATGTTCATTAAACTTTTTAGCTCAATGTGAATCCTATTCTCTCGGTCCTTCTTTCCTCGTTCACTGGTTTCGGGATTGCAATCAGTACAAATTCTCTGCTTGTGGAGTATTTGAGATGGAGAGCAAGGCAAACCCTAAATAACCAGAATGATAGAAGTGGGCTACAGCAAGAGCGACCAAGGGAAAATCCTGGGGCGGCACAGGAGCAGCAAGAATTCAGGGGGGAGCGCACAAATCCTTCACAGCTAGGATAGAAAGAGGTTTCTTGCGGGGACTTAAAGGTATTCATACTCAAGGTTTATTTCAGGGCCAGAGAAGTTTATTCCTTCATATGACGTTTTACATATTACCATCATCTTTACACTAGATCACATTTACGGAATAGAGGCCTTTTTTAGCATTAAAGAAGGCTAGTCTGTACCCATGTTGAGTTCAAACCTATCCAAAAATTTGTAGTTATACACATGATGTTGATCTAGTTTGCACGTTTTTTCTGAGCAGCATGAGCACCTCCATCTAAGGCCCACTCATGACATTCAATCTGGCCCCATCCCCTATAGAATTAGCACTTAGCCCAGCATGACAGACATCTGACCTGTATGAACTCTTTTATTGAACTCAGAAAGGGAGAAAAATAACTTAAAAAATGGATAAATTTTAGCCCACCATGCCTTTTGGGCTCGGTTATAAATGAAATGTGATAAAATACTTAATACTGGACGCAAACAGTCTCGTAGACCAATTCACAGAAGTGGGATGGATAAGAATGTAGTTTGTTGTGGGTAAAATCACTTTGTTCTTTTTCCCTCCTTGAGTTGGAACATGCGGGTTGCCTTTCACATTCATTTATACGTTCTGTTCTTTTCTTGCTTTTTAAAAAATTACCTTCACTGATATTTTCTTTTACAAAAAGAGGCTGCAGTCAAAACTAACAAACTTGAATTCGGATAACCATGGATGTAAGGATCCACTAATGTAATATGTTACCGCAACAAGAATTTGAGCAACTAGGTTTCCAAGCTAAAACTAAAATTAGTTGAACACATGTATGCAAGCTATATATCTTCCAAAATTTTTGAACCGTTTGTAATTGTCTTAACTGTTTCTGAAATCATTGGTATATATTGCTGCTTTGTTGAATACTACTGGTACCATTGTAGAAAATACTACAAAATTTCTATTTTAGTTTCGTGATATTTCCCATTTCTATCTAGTTTCTATTTCTAATATTTGGAAGTTAGTTGAGTACTTCTCTTCTTCATGTTGATACTGTTTCCACAATTTTGATATTCCTGTTGTCACATAATTTTTTGTCTGGTGACTGATATCTGCCTTTTTCTTCAGATACATCTACTTCATGCAGAACACAGGGCGCCTCAAAAGTTAAAAGAGCACTGCCTTTATTCTGTTATGGTGAAGAATTTCCACTCAATTGAATTTACCTGGGAACAGGTCAATAATATATATATATATATATATATATAGAGAGAGAGAGAGAGAGAGCTTATGAAAATTATTGAAATTTCAATAGGCAGTTTAAATCATGTATTGGTTTTCTGTGCTCATGCCAGTTTATCTTGAAGGTGGCAATCTGGGGAAGAAATGAAAATCAGAGTTTACAATGTAAATGAATATAAATGACTACATCACCATCATTTTACGTTGGTTTTCTGTGCTCATGCAGTTTATCTTGAAGGTGGTGATCTGGATAAAAAAAAAATGGAAATCAGAGTGAAATTGAACTGATTACATCACCTTCATTTTGGCCTCTGACCATTCGATTGTTGGTTTAAAACAAAGTGATGTATCTATGGGCGGCATGTGCTCTCGAGTAGCATCGGCTTCATGCAGAATAACTAGAGGATTACAGCATGGACAGCAGAGGATAATTTCTCTTGACCTAATGTTGTTTGTTGATGGCAGCATGTTCTTGATGTTAGGGAATGATCACTTTCAGGTATTGTGACTCAGACGAATGTGATCGTTGCCAGGGTCACTACTCACTATTATGGAGGGTAATATAGACCCTCCACCCTGAGCCCTTTGATAAAAGCTGTCATCTTCCTATGAATTGTGATCAAGTCGGAATTAAACAAATTATGCAAAAAGAAAAAAATATATATGCCTTAAAAGATTCATGTTACTTACACATATCTACTATGTCTTTAGAAAATCATGTTACTTGCACCTATCTACAAATCTATTCTTTTTAACCAGTTCGATACTAAACTGGGTTAAAAAGAAAGAGGGGGGGGGGGGGGGGTGGGATTTCAAAAAAGTATAAAAGTTTAGGCGCATTTTAAAAAAAGTACATAAAGATTTGAATATTTTAAAATAGTATGAAAGCTTTCCACAATTCTCAATCTAGGTCTTCTCTATAAATTTTTTTGAGAAATGATAAAAATATCCTTTTCTCAATCCCTTTTCTCCCTAAAATTGACCATTTTCTTTAGGAAAAAAAAAAGGGGGGCCACTTTGATTTTGATGATTATAACCATTTGATGAAGCTTTTTTTTTTTGTCATTTGGATTCTCCCTTAACATACCATTTATAAAGGTTGTTTAAGTGAGCCCTCTTAAATGATTTGTCAAAGAAAAACTTTGAAAATGGATATGAGGGTATTTTTATCATTTCTCAAAAAAAGTTTTATGGAGAGTACTCAATTGAAAGAATTATAGAAAGTTTTTTTTTTTTTTTTTTTTTGAAATATTTGAATCTTCATGTATTTCTTTGACAATGAGCCAAATGTTTTATCCTTGTAGGTCATTGCTGCTTATAAATTGGTCGGTCTTAAAAAAGGGCAATCAAAGAAAAGTAGAGGATTGAGATAAAACCAGGGTGGGCGGGTGTTAGGAGAGGCCGGGCCTATGAGGAGAAGATAAAAGCAGGCGATGTATTGCATCTACTGCCTATGGCCTACGCCAGAACTTTTTCCAAACAGAATTGTCTTGATTGTTCTGTGAACAGAAAAACATGAAACGAGTTTAGAGAGAGAGAGAGAGCAACTAACCATATAAATTTTCTTTATGAGAGAGAGAGATAGGACAATGAAGTCTAGGGGATTTTTGTCTCGAGTGTTGTGTTCTTGGGGTATCCACATCGTTGATTGTAGCACCATCCAAACTCCTTGGACACTTGGTCGTCCTCCAGTAGTAACTAGCCAACAAGATGTCCCTCCCTTCCTCCCATAGTCCCATATCTCATACAGTAAAAACTAGGCACAATTGGACGACCTCTAAACAGGTAAAATGTGCTGTCGGATTTATTGTCTCAGCCAGGCGTCCACATTCTAGATATACATACCATATGAACACGCACCAGCCTGGAAAATTTACATTAACATCTATCATGCAATGCCAGGTCAATTATAAGTAGCCATCCAGGGTTCCCACTTACCTTTAATCTATTCCTTAAATCCACAAAACAATCATCACAAATAGATGATGGCTTTGAGAACGACAAGCGGAAACACTCCTAAAACAAAAGGTTTAAGTGCCACGACCTGAATGGATTCACACATCCACCTCTTCTAATCAATTGGGTTTTCTTAAACATGAACACAGTCAAAAGCTTGAAATTTCCAGGCCTCTTATTATATTTGTTCTTACAGAGCGAACCCTATATATAAAATCACCCCCATCAAATTAACATAATTATATTTTAATAGTGACCCCTTCAACTTCAATATAATAAAACAAGAAAAAGTACTACAGTAAAATCTGTCACTATCCTACATTCTATCAGAAAAATGAGAACTTCGAAAGTCGAAATTGCACATACTTAAAACATACTCATCCAACTGACCCAATTTCGTGCCATTGAGGAATCTTTTAATGTATCAATTCTTCTGATCTTATAACACAGGAATGAAAACTATTGGTGACCGAGTCCATTTGAAGATAGACCCATAAATTGAACAGGCAACTGGCAATGTTAAACCACCAGTAAATATGAAGAAAGCAGTCATCATTCAGTTGCTACCATCCACTTCACATACAAAATCCCCTCAAGATCTATTATAATAAGACCCCAAAACACATCTGCATAAGAAACAACAATGTATGGCAATGTCATTCAGAAAAGGAACGACAAAAAGAAAGACAACTGCGTGCTTCAGAGTTCAGGAAGTATCTCTACTGGATATAAGCTCACCTTTCTGAGAGATATCCTCACTTTTTCCCTCCACCAGAGACATTGAACTTGAAGAATATTATGTCACCATCTTGCACCACATACGTCTTCCCTTCCTGTCTATACTTACCAGCAGCCTGTTTGAAAAAGATGATTAGGATGGCCACAATTTCATATGGTCAAAATAAGGGAGTGATCTAAAGTTAAAAGAAAAGGGAAATCTATGTCCTCTTGACTGAACATGTGCTCATGCTGACCCATCTTGTGGAGTTTCCAACCCCATTCGAACCCTGTGCTATCATTCAAGTTATCCCGAAAAAACCCCGTTGGCTGACCAAAGGTTTATCACTCATATTATTAAGGGTTGACCATTTGTCTATTGCCTGGTCATCAATTGAAGCATTCTGGGAGAGGGCCCACTCTCCACTGCATAACAAGTTAGAGGCTACTGAAAGAGGGTTCTGTTTGTATGGTTGCCGCTTGCCAATTGAAAGAGAACAGTAGCAGCTCAAAATCATGATATCACAGGAGCAAATAGCAACAAAGAGACAGGACTCATAAAATTGGGCAGTGTTGAAACAAACAAGGTCACCATACCTTGACTGCTGATTCACTGCCCAGCTCTTTCAGATCCTCAAACTTCATAACCTGGAATTCACAACACAGCATCCAAGTTAGTAATCTGTTAGCATAAACAGAAATTACTACATGGCATCTATGACGCCCAGATACGGGATTAAAAATAGAAGGGCACCCATGGATATGATAGGAAGTAGGGGCTTGGTACACAAAAATGAAATATATCGAATGCGATAAGGTATGATACGTTGCCTATTCCTAAGTATCCGATTACCATAGCATGGCATCACCTATGGTTGTGGCCCATTGGATCAAGACAACTGGATTGTGCCCAAAGAAAGGGAAAAGAAAAGAAAGCACCTGTCCCAGAATCAACAGTGACATGAGCCTTAAGCCACAATGAGCTGTTCCTGTCAGCTCTAGCTAGCACTCTACTGTGGTGTTGGGAACTGGGAAGTAGAGAGGTTTGAATACGTACTACCAAACCACCTCTTTTGAGTAGACAATTTTCCCATGCTCCACAACTGTGTTATGCTCAAATCGCCCATTTGGACTGTTAAATGCAATTGAAATTATGCACATGAACATGGCTGCATGCCATCGTGTTCAATTGCCAACCTATTCTATGTTGTGATTGTGATATAGTAGCCAGAGCAGATCCATAATGACAACAGAAACTGGAACCGTTAAATTGGATTACAGTAATGAACACATACTGATAAAACTATTGCCATCAATACCTATATCAAGATAATATTTTCCTACAAGCAGACTGCACGGCTCTATGGGGCCCACTAGGGCACACCTTTGATCAGTGCAGCCCTTTTGATACCTCTTTTCATGCCATGATCTAGCATCAAGACAAATTTTACACTCATTGGACCTTCACTCACTGTTGGATTGAATCTAAAAAAAATCTATGGTTAAGATGCCATTAAACTTTGTACAAGTTATTAACTTCATACAACCGCACAATAACCATATAGAGAAACTAAGGATTTTGTTTCAGAATGCTCTGGACACCTTTGAAGAGAAATCAGAAATGCACAAGAAAATGTTTTTATTGCAGATGCTGACTATGTAATAAGAAATTCAACTTATTGAAGTAGAGTCCTAAGTCAATGGAAACCCAAAATTCCAGCCTTAAACCAAATCAACAGCCACCAAAGCAAGATTACTCACGGTTAGGAATAATTCTTCAACCCCAGGAGAGTTTCTCAAACCCAAAGGAGAAGAAAACTCTAAAATTTTCTTTATTCAAAACTCAAGCAAAACTGAAACAGCTGACTCTCTCCTTTCTTTGGCTTATAAGCCAACATAATTCTTCTAAAACCCTCATTTAATCTCAACCCTTGATCTATAATCTAGCAAACAAAGTCCCTAAACGCTTTAGCATAATAAAATATAGTTGTTAAGAAAACATCAGATGATCCTAACTGAACTTTATACAGGTGACTCCAGAACTGCCTTGGACGAGTCTGCTTGTGGGGCCCAGATGGCCCACAATCACGACAAGTGGACCCCATCTCAAATTACTACACCTTTGGGCAACCCATGAAGTGTGGTTACTGGATGCATTTGGGCTCTTTTTCGCCCATTTAAATGTGGCCCAAAACAAGTCTCTTAGCTGTTTCTTGTCTCCAGGAATTTCCAGCTATTATAAAAACCTACAGTTAATTCTTTTGTTAAAACAGCCCCTAAAAGTGTATTTATGGAATATTTGCAGACTGTTAGGACCCATGCTTTGATAAGAAGTCATTAGTGCAGCCCTCACTGGCCCTCTTAGCAGCAATTAGAATTTATCTGATTAATATCCAATTTTCATAACTAATATAGAATTCACTACATGAAGAGAAATGGATTTTAGGCAGGAAGTAACCTCAGCACAGATGAAACCCCTCTCAAAATCAGTGTGGATGGCACCTGCAGCTTGAGGAGCCTTTGTTTGCCGTCTAATCTGCCAGCACTTAACCTAAAATAGGCGATGGCTTGCATTTGTTAATCCTTCAGTCAAACAGCACTTTGGAGTTTAAATAGGAATACCATTAAAAACAGAAATTGAACAGGAACAGTGAAATAGGATGAAACATATGGAAAAGGCTCAATCATTATACACATCACAATTATTAAGATTCATTTCAATTAACTTACAAAATATCAGAAAAAAAATGGTGAAAGTAATATTTTATTGCACAAGGTGTTAAACTGCCATTCAATATGAATTAACAATAGAAATCAATGGAGCAAGAAAATTCAGAAAACTGCAAAAAAAAAAAAAAAAAAAAAAAAGACTTTTAAGTTGCACATATAGAAAAAGACTTTTAAGTTGAACAAATTTCATAAAATAAAACACAGCAAAAAGAGCATTTAAGACATTAGAACTGAATTCAGTGGTGGAAAACAATCATTCTCAAGGTCACAAACGAGAGATCAGAAGCATGCAAAATGAGTGAAAAGAAAAAATGGAATGATACCCAAAATCCACAAAAGAACCTAAGGCCTGCTTGGCATCATTCCTCAGTTAAAATTCTTCTGGGATGAGAACAAGTTGCTTTGGGAATGTTCTGTTCTGAAAAGGAATAAAGAAAAACTGGTTTGGTTTCAGACCGAGCATCATCCCAGCCTAACCTCCTCCACAGGTCTGCAGCCTCTTTTTTTTAATTTCCCCCCAAATCTGCAAGAACCGGCAGGCGTACAGCAGCAGACGGTGATGAGCACCTGGGTGATTCTGGCTTGGCACTTGGCCCTGCCCCGAGAGCGGTGAGATGAGACATCATGAAAGTATCTTCCTTCTTCTGTTCTGACTCAACAACAAAACCCAGATCCAAACAAGGAGCTGAGCCCTGTTCTCATCTGCCGGTGCCATTGTAGTTGATCCGGTGTTGAAAGTGACAACGGTCGGTCAGGCTGTTGTTTTCTGGTTGGGCTCCTGCAGCCATGGACTTGGACTCGATTCATGGGACTCAGCCAAGTCCCATGTGACTCGGGCGAAGTTGGCCGAGTCCACAAAGTGATGGAATCAGCCAACTATATTGTGATTTAGTTTTAAAAAAAATATAGAACTCTTTAATGGTAGTTTCTCTGTGGAATTTTTTAGCAATGACCAATCCCTTCCTAAGCATGGAACACCACAAAATAAAAAGAACCTCCAACCCTTTTACAATTTTAACAAAACCTTTTGTTCTACTTTAGTGTTTTCGATTTAATCCATGCATAACATGTCTATACTATAGCAATATTTGGCCTTAGTGGACCCATAAAATTAGATATTTGACTGTAGTGGTCCCAAAATACAATTTTATCCTGGTGTGCATATTATTGTAGAGAGTTTTCTAATTAGGCATAGGAATGTTAATGGACCCATTATAACCAGGTTAATCTAGGGTTTCAATAGGGATATCTATGGACCCATAAAACTAGATATTTAATTGTAGTTGTCCCTTTTACATTTTTTAAATTTTTAATATTTAAAAAAAAAAATCTGTGCATTTAATTGGGACTCGACTTGACTCAGCAGAGTTGGGCGAACTGACTCAGACTTGGCCCTTACAGTGTCTGGTCTTGAATCCAAGTTTTTTTTTTTTTTTTTTTCTTGGGAGAGAGAACAAAAACATACATACATACATACATACATATATATATATATGGGAGATGCTTTTGTGAGAGTTACTCATGGTACTATGAGAGTTGGGGGGGGGTCACATTTAGGCTATTGCCATTGGATATGGATGTGAGAGGCCCCACCTCTTACTCTCATAGGAACATCTCCCTATATATATAGATAGATAGGTAGAGAGAGAGAGAGTAAAAACATATTTTTCTTGGGATTTGATTAGAAAAACAATATTTTGAATTGCTGTGATGAAAGAGAATAATAGATTAAAAAATGACATGGGATAGGATTTTTCTGTCAAACTTGAAACAGCATTTTCGAACTGCTATTGTGGACGATTGGATTTTGGGATTGGATCTGAGCATAAAAAAAAAAAAAAGGGATTACGGAGATGGAATCATCGGAATTAAGCAAAAAGATCATATTTTTTTGTGGTTTTCGGGAAAGTGAGGTTTTTGGAACTGGTTTTCTTGCAGACCTGAAAACTGAGCTTCTTGGTGAAAGGACACTCGGCTCTGATACACGGCGATGAGAGAGAAGATGATTGCCATAAGGTTGGAGTTTGAGAGAGAGAGAGAGAGAGAGACATGAGAGTATAAGTAATACCCCTTGCCGGGGATCCATACAGGGACATTTGACTTTAGAGTTTAGACCGACAAGGGCGTGGGTCTTTCTCCATAAAAACAATATACAATCGTTTCTTAATTCCTATTTCTGTTAGTTGTGTTTCGTAGAATATTTTTGGGATTTATTTTTTGGAAACGATTGATCTCATGCATCCCAACGCCTTCTTCCATTCCTTTTGTTTTAGAAATGCGGAAATATTTTTTAAAATGGTGCCAAACATGCCGTAATATTTCCAACTCTGATCTTTCTATTTCAATATAAACACCAAAATGAAATTCCAAAATGAAGAGCTATTATGCAAAAACCCATCATCACAAAACCTTAGCCGATGCTTTTATCCTACCTGTCCGCAAAACCCTAATTCGGGCCATTTTCTGTCACTCGCAATCAAACACATCATTTCTCACTGCATCAATCCTATTCATCATTAGTCTTCCACCTCCTAGTTCCTTTCACAACTTCGATTCTTCATATAGGGTCAGTTCCCAATCTGTTATGTATATATCCAAGCCATCTCAAATGGTCAAAAGACATTCCTTAACTTTTTTTATGATTCGCTGTCATAAATTTCGTCTCATGTGCTCATTCTTAGGGTGTGTTTGGAAGCTTGAGAAAATAAAAGAAACTTGCATTAAATGAGAACATAATCATTCTTTTTTTAATCTGTAACTGGTAAGATTATATTCCAAGACCACAAACACAACTGCAACCACCATGATTCAACTGACGCTGGTAAACCAATTAAGAACATTTATAGTTGTTGTCATTTCTAAAACTTGACATTCTAATCACATAATAATGCAGCACAACCTAATTCCGGGCCAACTTAAGTTTCAAATGTTAGTTTCTATGCCTAGAGAGGATTAGTTTCTAGCTTCTGCGGGTTATCCCCAGCGCCTTTGTGTCTCTCCTTTTCAATGTTTGGCAAGGGTGCTGGAGGTTTCTTCTTTCTTTTTTGTTCATCATTTTTGCTTGATCTTTTTTTTTCTTTTTTCCCCTCCTGGAATATATAATCTTATCTTCGATTTTTTTTTTTTTAATGTTCCCATAGAGATCGAGTCAGGAGTATGTTCCTTTTCTTTCTTCTTCAAGGTCGGATGACTAAAGTGCTAACCACTATTTCAAGTCAATAGTTATGGCTTTTAAGTAGGGGTCATTGCTTTGGTGCAATAGTAAAAGTCTCGGGGCCATGCGTGATAACGCAAGTTTGAGACCTGCAAGCAGCCATTTGTGCAAAGTTTCCAAAGGTTAGGTCTGTCTCCAATATGGACCCTCCCGGGACCCTGCTTCGGCGAGACCACACTTGGTGATGACCAGTTATGGATTTTAAGCCATTAGTTATTTTTACTCCCTCAGATGAATTACTTTATGTTTTCTTTTTTCTTAAGGATCAGATGAATAAAGTGCTAGCCACTATTTTGACTTTGAGTCAATGGTCATGACTTTTAAGCCATTAGTTATTGTTAATGCCTCAGATGAATTACTTAGTGTTACGTGTTGAGAAGTCCTAGTTGTTGGAAAAGGCCTTCCTCTTAGTACAAAACTGAAATACTGGCATTGCAACGTAAGGAGTATATGTCACAGCCTTGATTTTTTATTGGTAATGTGACTATAAAAAGAAAATGACCTGAGCCCACCAACCCATGGTTGGGACAATGTGCACCTTCCAATTGTGCCACGGGCTCCTGTCAGAAGGTATATTGTAACTTGTGAAGGATGTTTGGATAATACAGAATTTCATTCAAGCCTACTGGGCTTTTCACTCCTCCAATTGATGAACATTCCAAACTTTGGACAGTGGTGATTCCTTTTGGTTTCTGAAGAAGAATCCAAAGACAAACCCATTAAATGCGACCTTGTGTTGCAAAATTTAGGAAATACTCCCCATAACTGACAGTATATGATTGTTCAATACCAATCCATAAAATTCAAAGCAAATTTTACATAAATCCATTGATGAAACAAAAAAAAAATAGAAAAGGAGTTGCAATGTCTTATGAGTAAATAATAATAGTAATAAACCATTACCTCATCTGGGCCTGCTGTGAAAAAGTAGATGAGGTTGATTGCAGAGAATCCAGTCTTAATGATCTTTGGAATAGCGCTGTATATCAAATGGACCAAAATATTTCAGCCATTTATGTGTAAAACATCTTTTATACATGAATATTTCCACATATACATATATATGTATATGTATATGTATATGTATATGTATATATATATATACATATATATACTCTCACCTAATATAATATATATATATATATGGCTCTCCTGAGAGCAAGCTTAGGATAAAATTTCGTAAGCTCATGCTTGTGGGGCCCACCTTTGGTCCATCCAAATAGACCAAACACATGACCCCCCTAAATTGCACATGTCCACCAACTTTCGGTCAGATCCGAATTTACAGGACCGTTGGATTGACTATGTATCAATCCGAATGGACTGTTGACCATTAAACTTTTCGGCCCATATGGAGATGATAGAAATCATGGTTGGGGCTGATTTTTTGCATAGAGGATAATCCCAGGGAGTCCTTAAAATCCCCCCATCCCCATGTGGGTCCCCAAGTGGGCCCCACCACATACTTGAGACCCATCCCCATCCCCACATCCCATGAACAATCCAATCGCAGGAGACTATCTATTACGTTCATCCCATTATCCAAAGACAAACAAATATCAAATTGACTGAATGGGTCTTGCTACTAAAATGCATTAACATAGTCCCTCGCACAGCACAGGCAGTGGATCCATGAGCCGCCACACAGGGAGAAAAAAAAAAAAAAGAGGCATGTGTAAGAAGTCAAGATAGTCAAAGTGCATTAAGATGCGTTTCGAGTAGGACATCCATTAGACACATGACACATTGACACTGATGATCCTTGTGAGATTCATCCATTCTCATCAATCACATTACCATTTGGCCTATCAAAAGAATAGGGGTTTATTGTTTAATATATAGAACAGAAAGCCACCAAAGATTTGAACTTGCCTTTGCAACTTATTTTCCTCACAATACTTAGCAGCTTCATCCTCTGGCATATCAACAAGATTCTTTTCCAAAACACAGCTGAAAGGGATAATCAGCTCACCCCCATGCTCTTGCACCCTAGAAAATTTATCATACAAGAAAGGAGCCTGAGATTCCCTTGACAAATAAGTAGATGATGAACAAGAAGGGAACCGATCCATATAATAAATTAGATTTTCCACTAAGTAATAAGCAAATTAAATTTGTTTCATCAATGAAACCAATATAGTTAGAAAACAAGTTTATGTTCAAAGAACGCATGGCAATAATCCTATGGCTCATCCATCCTCAAATCTGAACTCAGCCCTGGCATCGATGCTCAAGAGGGAAAAAATAATGAAGGCACTGACAAAAGAAGAAAAATAAATTCACTGAGCCATTGGCTTTAAGATAAAGTCTTGATCTAAATTCCAGTAATGCAGTATGTGTATTGGATCCTAAGGTATCTAATATGGCAAATCCTCAAAAAAGGGATCTATGGAGTGCACATTATTTCCAAATGAAGTTAAAGAAATGTCTATCTTTAAATAAAATGGTATGTAAAAAAAGTAAGAAAGATTAAAAAAAAAATGTACAAACTATACTCTAAATAGTAAAGTGACTGAGTTACAACAACTTCATTAATGTTTCAGAAAAGTAATATTTTATTAACTACAGAGCAATGTTTACATTAGTAATAAAAGAATCAGTAAGAATGCAACATAGTGTTGTCTGATACATGTCCAACACAGTTACATTGCTCAATTTTAGAATTCATGAATCTGTTGGTTAACAGGATGAAGCATTGAATCTAGGAAGTTCTGTGGGGTAATCTTTTTCAATCTTGACAGTCATTAGAGGATCATTTGTCTAGGAAGCCTACGAAGCAAAAGCATTCCCATTGCTCAGCAGTGAGAGCTTAGTATGGATTGGAGAATAATCATGTGGAAAATTTGGAAAGTGGTGAACCGCCTTAGGCCCTTCTCTCCTGGCATTCCATAATAGAAGATTATAGATAAGCATTGGCATGGGCAGAGTGGAAGCCCCAAGGGCCTTGGAAATATACACATCAGATTACATCAGATAACCTCTTTGCCTAGGATGGAGCTTGTATAAATATGGGGAATGGTTCTAGGTGGTGGCACAGTCTATACTCTGTTTGTTTCAAACCCATCACAAGAGACATGTCTCCAGAACTGCGCGGCATTTTCAGTGAAGTAGGGGTTGCCATCTGCAAGGATCAAAATAGCAGTTGCGGCCAGTGACCAAAACGCTAAATAGCAGGCGATACGTAACAGTTGCGGAAATACATAGCGCGGCACAACGGTGTGAGTTTTTTAAGTAGTAAAAAAAAATTGAATCTTGTGTAGCATCTAATCTCATTTCTTTTTAGTGATTTGGAATCATAAAAGAATAGAGACAACTTTAGGAAAGGCTATTGGGGAGAAGAAATGGGAAAAACATTGTTCTAAATTTTCCGTTTGGCTCTAATAGGTTTGGGACCGCAATGATGCTATTTTCAAAATAGCATAGTGGACTGCTATGGCCAATAGCAGTGGCCGCTATTTTGAACCATGGTCAGCGGTGTCTTCCTTCTAGTTGATTAACAGTCATGAAAGCCTAAAGGATTTGCTTTTGTTCAATATACAACAGAAAGTGAAGTCAATCCAATGAGGGACAACTAATAGCCACCAGGTGGGTGTACAGGAAAGACTAGAGAAGAAGTTGTCATGGTTTATTAGGAGACAAGGAGAAAGGCATCCATGAAGTTATGGGTATTTCTAAAGGAGTGGATGAAAATGGAATTTGGAGGACAAAGGGTGGTAAATGCTTCATAGAGAGCTTCTGATTCATTAAAGGGTTCTCTTCAACAAACATTTGTCGCTAGAACATCAAGAATTGAAGTGGGGGAGAATAATATAATAAGAATGGATCAAGATAAAATAGGGGTTTGATTCTCACATTGTTGTTAAGCGTCTTAGCCCTGTGCAATGGTAGATATAAGGATGTTGTTAATGCGCTTTGTCATGGTGGTTCTTCCTCTAGTGAGGGATATTTTTGCGCCCGATGGATTGAGGTTTTAGGGTCAACCCCTAATCCTTTTTATGAACTCGGTTTTATGTTATATTGATGCAATCCAAGTGCATCATAGGCCTAAGGACTTTTTAAAATAAAAGAAACAACATGAGGAGCGCCCAGGCCCACAGTCAACTGCCAGCTAATTAGGCCAAGCCCAAAGATGACTGGTCCATTGGGCCTAACCCACAATCAGGCAATTTATAGCCCAATTATGCTAACTTTCAATTAAGTTTCTTAGATCTAGATAAGTCATCTTAGATCCAGCATAAAATTGGTTGGCATGAATCAATTAAGATGATTGGTTGACATGTAATCAGTGAAAGAGATGACATTAAGCAACAAGCGATCGGCATGTAATCAATTTTATGGAAGAGAAAGGAAATCCCATCTAGGTTCCTAATTAGCAAGATTGTTCTCCCTTCTATAAATACCTTGTAATATCTCATTGTAGAGATAATTGTCAGCATTGTTTCCGAATGGGCAACTACAAAAGATGCATTTCAAGGAATTTTTTCGGATGATCTCAATAGGAGATGGGATGCTGTTTTAAAAGGGGAATGGTGTGTTAGTTCGACTCATCGGCTCAGTTGGATGCCTCCTCCTATTGGCATTCTAAAGCTTAATTTTGATAGGAGCTTTCACAGATCATCTAGGCGAGGTAGTATAGGGGGTATGATAAGGGATCATTCTGGTAATCTTGTTAAGAGTTTTTTGGGGCCAGTGGAAACCTCGAATGCTAATGAAGCTGAAATATTTGATATGTCAGTGGTTGTCGGGAATTATTTAAGTTGGCTGGTTATTTCTCTCTTGTTGAAGGAGATTCTTTTTCTGCTATTCAATGGGGGATCACGTAAGACCATGTATCCTTGGAAATTGGCAGATTTGGTGGAAGAGCAGCAGTATATTGCCAAGCAGCTTCATGCTTCGTTTCATCACATTCTGGGAGAGGCCAATGCGATAGCTGGTGGTTTTGCAAAGGAAGGGCTCGCTTGAGATAGTATCCTTTTGATATCTAATGTTGTTTTTCAGTTGTTTGTCTTTTTGTCTCTGTCTTTTCCCTTCGTGTTAAAATAAAATTTTATTGTTAAAAAATATATATATCTCTCTTTTTTTAATGGTTACTTTCATTAAAAGCAAGCAGTACAAGAGAACTAATGAAACATATATCTCATTTGTGAACCAATGAAAAATTCTTTGTTTCCCTCTTATACTATGGTTGCACTAAGCAATGGTTTCCCCTTATGTGAAGACTCCTTGGGTTGGTTGCCACTGGTGATGACTCCGAAGGCTAGGCATTCATGGTATTGTGAAAACTCCATCCCTCATTGGGTCCCATCCTATTCCTTCTCATGCTTGGACCAAGGAAATAATGGAATTGTTGGTATCTTGTTTAGGTGCCACAGCTGAAATTCATCTTAAGATTCAGTTGTGAATCTTCCGAATTAATACTTGTTTCACCAAATCTTACGAATCAATATTATTTTTGATAAATTAATATATGTTGATGTTCTTCATATGAATGTCTCATAGTCTTATTTGTCATTGTATTTATGTTGCTATCGGTGGAAAATTGATAGATTATGAATAACTACTGTTTTCTTTTTCTTTTTCTTTTTTAATTTTCATTATTTTTATTTTTTATAAGAAAAGTAAAAAAAAATCTATGATTTGTGATATGATTCACAATACAAATATCCCCTTGAACGATTTGCAGTGCGATTTCGATCTTCAGAATACCATTAAAAAAAAAAAGATTTCGATCTTCACAACAATAATTATGGGTGCCACCAATCCATTGGACTGTAGAGCACAGGATTGTAGGAGAACATCTTCAGCTGAAAAGATGCTACCAGACATGCAGATTACAATTGTATACAGTAAGCTTTTCTCTTCTTTTCTTTTCCTTTTAGTTACTTTTCTCTATAAGATATACTCAAATGGTCCTCATATGCTATTTCTCTTAATAAGCTCTTTGTTACAAATTGTAAAAGGTGGATGGTGAGGAAGCAATAAAACCAATTCGCAGAGATAAAAACCTTCAATTGCAATGAAATCAGAACATATCATTAATTAAAAAGGACAAACCAGGTCATGTTAAAGACAGAAAGAATACCAAGCATGTATCTTGGGAAGAAATTTGTTCTTCTTTCTTTGATAATCCCTCTCATTCATGTTCACCTGTATACAAACATGAACACAATCAATAGTCTAATATTGCAATCTTCAAGAGTTCTGGTCAAACAAAGAACAGAAAGGGTAGTGCCTATTGAGCAGTTTGCTCGATGCCACGTAATGGTATTGTTGATTTGTTGGCAGCATTTGATTCCCTAGTAGACTTTCATGAAACTCATCAAACATCACCAACATATCACAGTATTTGGGAGCCTGATGGAATCACAGATTTGTAGGAAACCACCAATTACTGGTGGTTTTGAAAGCCAAGAAAAGTAATAATTTTTCAAAAAAAAAATAAAAAAATGATAGTGTCATTATATGGTATCCTTATTTTCACTGCCTATTTGAAAGAAAACCTTTCTTTCTTAATACAAGTAACAGCAAAAGCTTCATAAATAACGCCACTTGACGAATATATAACATGGCGAAGAGCAGTGGCGGACCATGGATTTTCATTTGAGGGGGCGGACCCAAATAGATAGTTGGGTTTTGGGGGCGAAGTCAGGATTTTTCATGTGAGTTTTGGGGGAGGACGTAGGATTTTCATGTGAATTTTGGAAGACCCAAAATTTTCATGTGGATTTTGGGAGACCCAGGCTCGATGGGAGCGACTGCTCCCAAAAGGATGAAGGTAGGACTGCCCCTGGCAAAAAGGGGATAACTGCAACAGTCAGACTCACCCCCATAACTTTAAATCAAAAGATAAAAGTGAATACGACAAAACAAATTCATTAACTCATAAATATAAATGTCAAAATTTTGTGAAAATATAAGGGGATGGGCATAGTAAATTACCACTCATCATATTACATAATGAAATGTGAGGATGTCCCCAATTTTTTGCTGAACATGTGGCTTACCAAATAAACAACAGGTTTGGCAGTAAGTAATTGGAGAGTATTTAAAATCTCAACTTCAGCAGCTTTCCAATCCCCTAAACGGACATCCTTCCCTTCCTGAATCCATGCTTTGACCTGCAGAACACAGTTATGCATGCTACATAGTCATTTGCGAATGTTCCAAGCACATGGATCCTAGCAAAAGAAACTACAACAGACTGTCAGAAAATACAGACTGTTGCAGCTTTAATATGAAAACAAACGACATTGAGGCAAGGTTGTGAATTGTATTTTGGACCCTCTTTCGGTTACACTTCAGACTGAAACATTTCAACCAATATGGCATTTTGGGGTTCCATTTCGGTAAAAGTGTAGAACTTAAAGAAAATTTTAATTATGTAATAAAAATATGAAAAATAGTTAAAAGAAGTGAAATGAATATGTATACTATTTATCTTTAATTCATACTACTAAAAATCAACAATATAACATGGTTTTCCACATGCCAAAGAAATAATTTATATAAATAATTTATGGGCCCTGTTTGTGTGTGACAATGTGAAATTATGGCATCATGCTCGGTTCTATTGATGCTATAGCCTAAAATAACATTCACATAATCACTATACAACAGCAAGAAAAAGTAGTACCTAAATTAAAAAGAAGAGGCTTTGGTTTAAAAACAAATTGAATATTCTTTTTTTTTTTTTTTTTTTTGCACTATTTTTCATTTTGGCTGAAATCTACCCATTTGGCTTGTTTGGCTGAACAAACTGAAATTTGGACCAACACAGACAAACAGTGCAGGATAGGTCAAGATGGATTAAGGGGTTAGACAAGGTGGTTCGGTTCGGTCACCTAACTGAACCAAACAGTTTCAGCCTGCTCAATTGAAAACAAAACAAAATTAACAACTAAACAATTAGGGCCCGTTTGGCAATTTACTATTAAAGTAAAAATAATGTCAAGCACCGAATCAAGAGAGAATAAAATATAAGGTGTTATGATGGTATTTTATCATTAGTGGATTGGTAGAGAATCTTTTTGACTTTGTGTAAAAAGTGAGTTTTTTTGTCATTTAGTAGAGAAAGGAGGTTCCTTTTTTACTTTTTTTTTTTTTTAAGAATGAGTGAATTTTGAAGATGTGTACTTTTGATTTGACTCTTGTCTGAAAAATGGAGGCTTTACATTACTTTTACTAAGCTAGTACCTCAGAACAGCGTAGCATAAATAATCCAGAACCAAAGCAATGCAAACCTTTTCAGAGCATTCAAATTCTATTTTCAACTGCTTATCATTGCTTCTTTTCATGCTTTTCTCCAGATCCTCTAACTTCCTTTCCATAAATTCTATATCCTATGATCAAAACACAGAAAACACAAGAATGTAAGAACATATGTATTTCCCAGCTCACCATATGCTTCAACTCTAAAATGGTGAATCAATACAATGATAAAAGCATACACAATATTATTTGGTAGGCACGCTAAGATAACATTAAAAAAAAATCTGATTAATCAACCAAACCCACCGTCGTGCAACAAAATCATTTTCTAAATCTTGTTTTCACTTTTCTTTTATTGAAATGGTAACTATTTTTATGCCATCTTTAATTCAATCTATATCTTTTTAATCAATTGATTTGTTTCTAATTCATGTCCTTGTATAAATCTATATTTAGCAAGTCTTCAAGTACATTCTCCATCTATTATTTATCTCTTCCTTCATCAAGACCATTTAATTTAATTTCCAACTTTAACACACCTGACATGGTCAAGGCCTCTAGATTTACACTTTTACTTTCATTTCTCAAGCTTATTGATAATTTGCTCCATTTCCTTTGTTCATATCTGGACATATAAAATTGCACTCTGTTTTTTAACAACACTATGGCTTAAAAAACAAAAACAACAAAAAAAAATTGATGATTTTATTAGATAAAAAAATAATGATGATGATTTATATTCAGGCCTAAAAGGCGCCCTCCAAGTGTAGAGCACAACCTAGGCCTGAGCCCAACAAATTTACTAATTTCTACTATTTCTCATTAAATGCAGGTTCATTTTTATTGTCATTTCAAAAAAAAATTACAATTACTAAATAGGCAGCCATACTATCCTTCAATTGATCATTGGGCCCTATCCTCTCTCTGGTTCAGTGTAAAAGAAAAGGTTCAGATTATAAAAAGTGTAAAAAAGAAAGAAAATGAAAATGATAATTGATGTAAATTACTAGCACAACTAAAGAAGAGTTTAGAAGACTTAAGAGGAGCCTGGATGAACTGGGCTAGGAGGCTTCGAAACAGAAGCCCAGACCTGGCCCCTTCCCTAATTGGTGCAGAACTTAGGATCAACCTGGCCAAAGGGCTTAATAAAGCTGTTCAAGTGCAGCCCAAATATTATCTCTATAAACACAAATCTCATCCAAGAAGTTAAGCTGAATCAAGTATGACTGCAACGATATCTAGGATCTAAACCTCATATTTTCCTTCATGCCAAAATAATGTAAGCATTTAACATGTTCGTCAAGAGTTGAAGATAATGCATACATGTAGCATGATCTGCTATGCAAAACATATTGGACTTCTATAAATATAATAAGATGAATACCTTAAGCCGCAATTCTTCAGTAATAATCTCCAAATCCCTCACGGGGTCCACAGTGTCATCAACATGAATAATATCTGGATCTTCAAAGGCTCCTAGAAAAGGGTAAAACTTTACTTTTTAGCTTGAGCAAAAGAGTAAACCCAACAACTGAAAATTCAAAAGAAAAATCAGAAAGGCAACTATTAGCGTTCTGCAACCAAAATTTCAACATATTCAATTATCATCATTTGAGCCACATCACCTTGTGAATTTTACTTTCCACCCCCGTGTGAAGTCATGTTAAATAAGTAGTCGGTTAGCTAATGCATTTCTATCAAGGTGCAGAAACATATCAATTGCATTTTTCTGTACCTCACTAAAACTCGAATAATGGGAAGCACATCCGGCGAGGCTCACACTCAGGTAAAGGTTGAAACAAAGAAGGGATTAGTTCTTTGGACAAAATATAAAGAATTAGAAAAAAGCCCCATTGCACCAAGGTGTTAAGTCCAAAGTAGAAAAACAGTTAAAATTAAACTACAAAAACAGAGCCCACAAAAAAAAAAAAAAAAAAGAAAAAAAAAAAGAAAAAGATTTTTAAAAAAAGGATAGGAAAATTGGCAAAAAAAAAAAAAAGACAACTTACTTAGAACATGAAAAATTCCATCAACAGCACGAATGTGAGATAAGAAGCTGTTTCCCAGGCCTTGTCCTTGATGGGCTCCTCGTACAAGTCCAGCTATATCATGAATTTCCAAGAAAGCTGCTACCTGTTCACAATACCAATTGAAATATACACAATATCCAGTCAAACTAGAATACCAACGGCACACCCAAAATCAAAAGCATATACAGTTCAACTTGGTACACATTTATACGAACTCCATCACCTTTACAATTAGTCTCATTGGTAGCATCTAAAACATCTCAATTAAGGTTCTTTGCAATAATGCCTCCCAAATGTTATTTCGGAACATCAAGGAGCATTTATAAAGAGACAACAAATTCTAGATTCTGCCTTAAATGCTCACAACCACATTGAATGATGTTTCTCCATTCCAGTACTGATTCTCATATAAAAGCAAAAAACCAGGTATTATTACTTTATTAGTAAGGTGGCTTTCCAAAAGATGTAAGACATGGACAGGAATTTTTTGGAGTATTGTGTTTTTCTCAAATTAGTTTTGAGGTAAAATGGTGATCTTGGGTGAAAACCTGTCTCTTGGTTGGTGCCATATCTCAAACCCATGCCCTAATGCTGTAAACCAACGGATGAGAACCTGCCTCAATTCAACACAGTTATCTATTAAGATTATTGGGGCTCCTAAAGGCTTTTCCAATAGTAGTAGACTAAGTCAAAGGATCCCCTCTAGTTGTTATTATGGCAGAAGCTCTAAGTCCTATGCTTGTTAAGTCTAAGGAAGCTAGTATGCACCAAATAAGTCATTTTAATATTGAGGTTAGTCATCCTCAGTTTGCAGATGGCACAATTACTTCTATTAATATAGCATGCAGGTGTTGAATTTAAAGATCTTACTACAGTGGTTTGAGATGGTTTCTGGATTGCAGATAACTTATTCGGTTTGCTATCCTCAGAGTTCATGTGGATAATGATAAGGTAAAAGAGTTTGCTACATCAGGCTGATTATCTTCCTTTTATGTATCAAGGAGCCTCCAGAATCTCCTTGGACTTAGTGAGAGAGAGAGTTGTCGACCTGGGAAAGCAGTCGCTAGTCATTTGGTGGAAGGATAATCCTTTTGAAGTCTACTTTGGATCCTCTATAATTTTCTTTGAAAAGATATAAATGTCAAATGACAATATCATTTAGTTGGAAAATTGTATTCGACCTCTAGCACTGGGAGGTCCCCGAATTCAGGCCACTGAACAAGTGAATTGTCCTCTCCTTGCAAGTGGATATGGAAGATTGGAGAGGAAGACAATACTTTGTAGTGGAGATTTCTCATTAATAAGTATAAGGCAAACAAGAAAGGTTGAAGGTTAATAAGGCTTCTCCGGGCACTTCTAGGTTTTGGAAATTGGTTTCCTTTCTTCCCACACACATCATATTCCTTATGTGATGATGACTCTCATTTTACGTTTTGGCAAGATAGGTGGTCGGGGAAGTGTACGTCAGCATTATATACACTTCACGTCATTAATTACTTCAGTCCAGACAGATGGTGCGAATTAAATATTATGATCAAATTTCAGTATACGGACACCGGGCTTCCGTCGACCCTACATGATGACGAGATCAAGTTCGTTCCCGAGTTGATGGCTATGCTATAATTAGTTCTTCTAAAGGAATGTCCAAATCTAGAGATTATAGAATTTTGGGAACCAGCCAAATACACTTTGCATTTTGTTAAAAAAAAATATATGAGGCTAATAAATCCTAGAGAATCCTCTTGCTGCTTTCGTAATCTTTGGAACACCGGGTCTCGTCTAAAGGTGTTGGCATTTTGTTGGATTGCGGTATTGGGGAAAGATCTTCAGCATTGATAATCTCTGTCACCAAAGCAGGAAGATCCAAATAACTAATGTTTACAAGATGTGGTATGGCTCTCATTTTTTGTTGAAATCTTCTTTGCCAGGACAGTTTAGACCTATTTTTTCAATTTTTTTGGGTGGAGCAGGTTTTTCCTGATATGGTGTAAGCTTTTTTTTTTTTTTTTTAACAATGGGAATTTCACCTTCTCTCCCGATGTCAGTTATCTTATTTTGTATGCATAATGGTGGCTCCCCTTGGGTCTCACAAACATTACAGAATGCAGTGATTAAGTAAATGGTATTCCCTGCCCAGCAAGCGCACTTTCTGATTATCTCATGGGCAGTAAATGCTAAAGAGTTTGTAACTTTGTAGACTTTTCATTGTTGTTCCTTGGTTACAAGTCTAATATGGTGGTGCTAATTTTTTAATTCCTTGATTTACTCTGACACTGACTCATATTTTTCTGTAATTTACTAGTTGATTTAACAATATTTACCATTATCATTTTAAAATAATCATAAATGAAATGTATCAATGCTTTGCTAAGATACAATGGAGTAAGTTATTACCAAATAACAATGGTGATGATGATGATGATTTTTAAAATTTTAAGATAAGCAGAATAGTGCACACAGATCGTAAATAAGAAATACATTTTCCTTTTCGAGATTTATAAAGGAAAATGCAAATAGTGTGGGCAGACTGCAAGTTTTGAGTTTACCACACTCTACCCATTAAGAAATTCATATTCAAAAGAAATGAAGAACTTCACCAAAGGAACAAATAAAAGACATGAGATAAGCATTTAGTAACCTGCAAGAACGCCATCAAGTACAAAGAAAAACAAATCATCAAACATGTGCAAAACAGGATATTTTAACCACAAACCTCACTCTTTGGCTTGAACAATTGGCAAAGCCAGTCAAATCGTTCATCAGGAACATTAATCCGTGCCTCATTGGGCTCTATGGTACAAAAAGGGAAGTTCTCTGCAGGAATGGATAGCTTTGTAAGTGTATTGAAAAGAGTAGACTTTCCAACATTTGGCAAACCCACCTGCACACCACCAAAATGTATAGAAGTTCTGCAATTAGCATTAGAATTCAGCAATTGAACTCATTGCTCGCTGACCAAGCATTAGAGTTCAGATAATTCAAGTTAACACAATGTGTTAAAGGTGCACACTTGAGATCCATCAAACACATGCAAAATAAATGACTCCCTGACCAAACCCCTTTCCTACAGCAAGCGCATTACCATGGAAAATCACTGAAATAAATTCCAATCAAAGACAATATGAACTGCTAGGGTAATGGCCAGTTTATTCGTTTCTGATCCTCTTTTCTTCTACTTCCATACAAGGAAAGGTTATTGATGCTCATTTTTAGAAATTCAGCTTTAAACTTCACTCTTAACCACTTAGTATGAATTCCATGTATTCAATTCAAATGTATTATAATGCAAACAAACAGGCCCTAAGAGCTCTACAGAACTGCCCAGAAAAAAGTAACTAATTCAACCACTCAACACATTTCTTACTGATCTCATCTCTTCAAACTGGAATAACAAAAACCAAAATCAAAGAATCTAAAATCTCAACCAAATCACAAGATTGCATAGAAGAATTGAATAAATGTGTGATAAAAAAGAAAAAGAGTGAAATGTTTCAGGAGAGATAGAGCTTACGATTCCAATCTTCAAATGAGAGGAGAATCGGCCCAAGATCGGGCGCTCGGCAGGAGCATCCTTGGATTTCGAAGCTTTTGGCGGCATCTGTAGGAATCGAAGGGGGAGAAAAGGGAAGCGCTACTGTGAGTTGGGTTTGCTTGAGAGATTTCTAGGGTTTCTGCGATTTCTTTTGCACAACTGACCTCACCTGGTTTTTCTTTTGTCTATGGTTAAAAGACAAGGTGACAGAGAAAGAGAGAAATGGGAGTGAGCGAGTGAGCGAGCGAGCAAGGACTAGAAGACGAAGCGATGTATTTATAACTAACCCTAGATTACGTTAGATTCCCGCTCCGCTCGCGTCGAGAAGAAGCTGCGGTGCTGCCCCTTGTAAATGTAATATATAATTTTGTCAAAACGCGATTTGGTATTGGATGAGTGCTCGACTCGGGAAAATATGAGGCTTCCGCCCAAGGCCCACGGGTCAGGACTCAGGATCATGGTTCCATGAAAATATGTCTTAAAACTTTTTTCTATAATATATACCACATGCACGCCATCCTATCCACATGAACACGATAAAATTGCGAGACCCAACCAATTGAACTATCATACCCGGGCTTGTTTGGCAACTCTACTAATAGAGTCAAATAAAGTAAAGCCTTCATTTCTCAAGAAAAAAAAAAGTCTCATCAAAAGCACTTTAATTCAAATTTCCAACCATATTTAAAAAAAAAAAAAAAAGTCAAAAATTAACATCATTTCTCCATTAAAAGATAAAAAAAAAATAACTCCACAATTAATACAAAAAATCAAAAAGATTCCATAATAAACAACTAAAAATAAAATACCATCATAACTCACTTATATTTTATTATTTCTTCAAAATAATCTTTACTTCACCCAATTCCATTAGTAAAGCCCCCAAACATATAATTTGCATGCCATTGGATATTTATTACGTTGCATTACGTTACAGTAATATGTTCATTCCATTCACTCACAACCTACAAAAAGAATTCAATGACATTTCCTTCTTATTATATTTATCTTCATTCATTTAATCATGTCACCCCATTTCAGTACGCCCCCTCGTTCATTCCATTCCAAATCATTATAGTGGACGTAGGAGAGGTTGGAATAAGTAAAGAAGAACACTAAATCTGGGCCTAACTCCAGTCCATTGGGCCAGTGCCGATGAAATTAAACTTTCTGTGGAGAATACTGAAAGACATACAGGAGTGGATTGAGGCCTCACTTGATAGGACTCAAATCTGAACCAAAAGATCACAACCATCTCCTTCTGGCATTAATGTTTATTATTAGTAGATCATCGATTTGACCGAAACCCAATCCCTTTGAGGCCGCTCGTCTTTTACACATGAGATATCTAAATGGGCTAAAACCTACATATGTAAAATTCACACACATGAAACACAATGCCCTATTTGTTTGAAAGTATCATTTTCAGTTCAAATTTCAGTTCAAATTATATATATATATCTATATATAAAATCTTCAGATGTCTCAAAATCTATGAATATTTAACAAATAAACTTTAAGATTTAATGGGTCAATGATAAATTTAAACAGTTCAAATTAAAAAAATTTAGACTCATAAGAACTGCAAAATGTAAAGAATTTTGATAAATGACCTGTCCCGATCATACTCTTTAGACACCTTTTTAGCCAAAGGTGTAAATATTGCACATGTAATATGTAAATGGGCGTAAACAAATGGACTCTTAAGAACCCAAAATGGGAGCTGTCGTATAAGTAAAACCAAGTTGTTTGGTCTTGCTCCTGTCATTGGAGATGTCACGCCTTCTTATCTGGTGGCACTTAAGAAGCAAAAAAGAGAAGGAAAAAAATATACATATATACTCTAGCCTGCCTTTGATTAGTCATCAACATAATCCCTCTACCAGTACCCACCCTATGAAATAGGACTACTACTAATTTGACATTGATTGAAACATCAATGGTAAGATTCTCTTTTTTCTCTTTTGATAAAAATACCTACGCATGCATTATACACTACATAAGACCCTAACCAACATATGAGCAACCAGAGATTCATCCCTGATCATTTGTCCCTTTGAAAAGAAAAATGCCTTAATGAGGGTGAAAAAATCAAGGGATAGGATCATTAGATTACAATGATATTGCAAATGCACCAAATTTGAGAATTTTTGAATACATAATAATTGGAAATACCAAGAGAAGTGTTGTGAATAATAATACATAAGAGCAAGGGCTTTCTTTCTTCTTTTTAGTTCAGACACAAAGGAAAGTTCAGCAGAAGCAAGCATTGGAAACAACCTTATAGTGGAATAGCACCAAAAGCAACACTAGGAGGAACATGGGAGACACCTGACGTTGGCAGAAAATGTATTACATACAAGTTCAGTACAAGGGCCTTCCTGTGTTCCTCATTAAGAAGCACGCTGACTTGCAATGCTGCAAGAAAGCTGCTTCACTGCTTGGAAACTTTTAGATTGTAATGAAATAGCAGCCAGACGCTCCACAACAGTCTCCTCGTTCGCCAGGTCAAAATCGTGCCTTGATCTGTAGACAAAGTGACCACCACATTCCCAAGCAGATAGATTGCACACAGATGCTGATGAAGTATGAACCTGAATTCACCCAAGCTGTAATCAGCATATAAACCTAGCACATTGATCTAGACTATGAGTGAATAACGAAGGTATACACAATAATAATGTAAACTACTGGCAAATATGCCCTTGTTTAAGGGCGGGAAAAGCATTAGTCCAAGTCTTTGAGGATGGAAAAAGCACCCACCAAGGGGCAAATTCAGTTCCTTAGCATGGGCTGTTATGCTAGTAAAAATTAAAAAATAAAGAAGTTAAGACTCAACTTCCTAGGTGCTCTATTCAATAATAATTTGGAAACATCATCATTTAGAACATCTTATATTCCTCAGGAAAGTACTTATTATGCATTGCTGAAATGTGTGTCAAACACTGATTAGGATGGAGAAGACAATACAGCTCTTATGGTAGGGGAGTTTTTTCATATTGAGTGAAACACAAACTGTCCATATGTAGTCTGGCTCATGAGGCCCACCTACCTAGATGCATGGCTACGGACAGGGGTCACAAAAAATCAAAGTCAGGACCAATTGGACTCCATAGAGTTGGACTGCATCTGAACAGTATACACCATGCAGTCCACTCTTAACGTGAATATTTTCTGCACCTTGCTATGCAAGTCCCATCTCTCAGTGCCACAGAGGTCGAACCGATAGTTATTCCGTACACCAAAATAGTAATTGTTACCCTGCTAAACAAGGTGTCCACCCAAATGCACATTAAACATGAACTTATAGCTCATATTATATGGGAAAAACACAGCCATCTTTTCTTGTGGTTTTGACACGGTGTGTTTGTGTCACGTGGATTCTGCAATAAAGAAGAAAGGCTTGAATTTTCCACACGGCTTGATTTTCTGATGTTGGATGTGACACTTTCCCACTGAAAAGGGAGCCTTTTTAACTCCATTTTCCTTGATAGAGAGAAATCTGAAATCCATGCTCAAATTCCAGTCAAATGCTCAAATTCCATGCTCACAAGAAAAAGGAAATACATGGAGCACAGACTCCTCATGCTATACATCACGTCCTTAAGGGTACGCTTGTGCAATGTTATTTCCATGGAAGCGGAGGTGTTGACTTCGCAGCATTCCATATTCGGTTGTTCAGTGTAGCAGGACTCTCTATAGAAAATCCCTACTTCCATGGGATTTTTCTATGTCAAGAGAGGAAAGCCATGTCTGACCCTCCCCCTCAGACTTCCACTTCATCAGAAAAGGAGACTAACTTCCTCTTCCATGGCGTTACACAAACAAGCCGTAAGGAACTGAAGTTTTCCCACAACTAAAAATAAATAAATTCAGGACTCAATTTAAAAATTAATCTTCCAAATTCTATTCGACTTAGCCTAGTAGATGAATTAACTCAGTTTAAAAATGCCACAATGGAAGCTGGTTTAGTTGAACAACAGGAGAAAAGGAAATTATCTGCCTTCTACCTCAAAAGACAAAGCAGCTTTACCTGAGGAAACAAGACCATCTTCATGCCGCACTCAGATATCAGCAGACTGAATGCAATGTTCTGGCGTTGTAGAGAGCAGCAGATCTCGGAAACTATGGTGACCAAGATTTTAAAATTTTCTTCGGCCTTGAACAACAGAGCCTTAATAGGGTAATCTGAAACCTCGCAAATCTGTATACCACTTTTTTGCCAATTCCCAGTAACGGGCACAACTGGTACATGCTCCACCGGCAAAGGATTTGCATAGTAGCAGGCCTTTAACAAGAACAAAAGGAAAAGAAAGGTTCAGATTATCATTGCCTTGGAAACATGAAGAGATAATTATTATTCTCTACAAAGAACAATATATCCTATTACATTACAGAGCTAATCTTGATTTCTTTTTGGGAGAAACAATATATGCCTTCATCTTTTGTAGTGATCAAATAGATAGCTAATTTACAGCTGTGAGAAAGACAAGAAAATGGAAAAGCAATAGAGAGAAGACTTGGGTAGATTGCTACCTGAAAATATAAATGATTAACTCTTGAAGATGCATGATAGTCATAGAAGACACGGAAAGAGGAGTTATTTATATCGATAGCAACCTGTGCAGCCATTTCTAATGATCTTGCATCCAGAAACTGAGGTAGATAATAAAAATCTCTGGGTATAATGAAGATATGACCATACTCAACAGGAGTTGCCTAGAAATAAGAGAGTCCATCACGTGTGAGCAAAAGAAGGTTCGGAGTTGTCCAACAATAAACAGGATTTATCTAGAGTTGCCAAGTAATAAACAGGATTTATCTTTAAAAAAAAAAAAAAAAAAAACTCACATTAAGTATGATCAAATTGCCATCATTGGGCACCATGGATGATGTAATAAGCTCAGAGCTTGCATTTTCCCCACTTGCAACACAGAAAAGTAGCTCCTCCCCAAGGGTTTTCATGCAGTTGAATTTGAAAGGGTCAAATGGCAGGAGAATTTTGTTCTCTACACATTCGGTGAAACAGTTTGGACTCCATCCCTCGCTCAACTGAGCAATAAACTTTAGACTTCCACTAATGAACTGCAGGGAAATGTAGACTTGGAACTCATTGTGATTACTGAACAACTAGAGACAACCATCGCAGAGCAGTAAATGAGAGTAACTTATATACTACGAAAATACCTTTGTCTCACAGTTAGTCACGTCATATTTGAGCAGACCCTTCCACGAACGATCTTCCCACTGTAAATTTACCATGATTAATGGCTGGATAGAGGATTATATGGCACATGGAAGACAACCATATATACCTGAGAAAGAAGAAGACAATCCAGCAAACTTTGCTCCTCTTCAACAGTGCATGAAGTCCCTCCATAGGAATCATCATTGCCTTTGGCAGGAAGACTACCAAAGCAATAAAGAGGAAACTTAATACCTGACAAGTTCCCCAGATGTTTTAGCCATACTAAAACACAAACCATCATTACAACTAGAAATGTAAGGAGAACAAGCCACAATATCAATTGCAGCTACTTAACATAATATTGTCGAATTATTATCAACTCATATACAATGATAAGTTGATAATATTTGCATAGTTTATTTAGTGGTCTTCTCAAGAAATGGAAAATATTCCCACACTTCAAAAAGTAAGAATGAGATTGAATTTGACAATAACAGAGCAGTTGTACTTGTCGCATTAGCCATTAAGACAAGCATGAGATCAGAGATTTACTTCAGCAAACCATCCAAGGCCCAATGGAAAACCCCATACATTTCACACATTTTTATATTCTAAGAAATAGAGAAATATAAGGAATAATATAAAAACCAAACATTTAAAAAATCAGAACTTACCTCTCAAAGGATCTCTAGGACATTCTGATAGCTCGAAAGCAGAGTTTTGCTTGACCAAACAGTAGTCATCTTCGTATTGCTTGACTGAAACCATTCTTTCAAATTGTCTCACGACACAAAAATTCTCACAAAACCCAAGTCCTAATCAAATTTCAGTAACCCCCACCAGCAAGGAAAGTTAGATCTGCTGGATGCCCACCAGCTGAAGGTAGGGCACCCCGACCACCGTGGAAAGAAGGGGAAGCAAGCAAAAACTTAGTACTATCTCGTAAGCATCCTCTTCCCCTTCTAATGTTGATGCGAATTTCTTTAGTTAGAGCCGTGATGTAATTACTGAAGCCAGCCCTAACCGGACCAGCAATTCATTTCCTGTTTGGAATAATTTTTCAAGGTTTCCTAAAAAAATGTAAAAAAAAAAGATTCCAACTTATGACTGATCTTGTTTGCTTTGCAACAAACTTAAATAAAAAAGATCAATATATATGCCAGAAACTTCTTTGTTGATAACTACAGAAAATATAAATATTTAAAATCTCAACAAAATATCAGAATATTGTTTCAGAAATATGCAATTCTCTAATTGTTCCAACCCAACTGGAAATGTTAATGTCTACTCCAGATAGTCAGGAATATCTGCACGAAATCAACAATATCTCAATCAAAACTTAAAACCACAGAAACTGAAACAATTCAGTCAATTCAAGTGATCATTTTTTATTTTTTTTTGCAATCAACTTACACAAAGCGGGTTGTTAAAACAAAGCTAACAATGTGAAGTAGAGAGAGAGAGAGAGAGAGAGAGAGAAATCAACATTAGTTGTTAATTATAAATAAAACAGAACCCTGTTTGCTATAATCAAACCGACAAGTTCAAGTAAATTCTTCAAATCACTAAAGAATTCTACTTAATAGCCACAACTTTTTCATTTTCCTTTTTTTCTTTCCCTGAAACGGCTTCTTTGTATCATTATAACTTCCAATTTTATCCGATATCTAAGAAGAGACAGCTGAATTGCTTTTATCAAATAAGAACAATTAAAAACACACCAACTGATTAAAAAATAATAATAATAAAACTTTTTAGAAATAAGAATCAAATAGCTTTAAGAAAGATGCTCCCTGCAACACACAAATAAAAAAAGAAGTCCAAATGTTTTAATCTAACAGGAAAATACCATAATTTCTTCAAGAAAGTTGAATTTCATAAAACAGCCATTATCTTTTCTAGAACTAAAACAAGGGGGAAAGTCAACATCAATTGCTAATCATCCAAAAAGGAAGACGCCTTATTCACTTCAGTCTACCGCAGAAGTAAAAAAATTTCAAATCACTCCTGCTTCTACCAAGCAACTAAAGAAACAAATTTTTATAGAATCCAATCCATGTCCAGTAAATATGAGGGTTTATCTAATCCACGAGAAGAATAAAAGTCGTTTCTTTGATGTCACTCACATGTACCAATATATAACCAGGAAAAACAGCAATTTTTTCAGCTAACACAAAATTACAGAAATTCTTCTGAAACACTCAACTTATCTACTTTTCGCCCAGTAACTGAATCAAAACATAGAAATCAATGAAACTCCTCATGTGCAAAAAATAAAATTAAAAAAACCACTAACACAAAATTACAGAAATTCTTCTGAAACACTCAACTTATCTACTTTTCGCCCAGTAACTGAATCAAAACATAGAAATCAATGAAACTCCTCATGTGCAAAAAAATAAAAATAAAAAAACCAATGCAAAGCAAAGTATTACAAAATTTTCTAAGCATACAACCAATCTACCTTCAAAGCCCTGATTCATTTTAATCAAACCGAAAACATCTGAACTTTCTTAAACACTACCACAAAACAAAATCCTGACTGCTTTGAACCAAGGAAAAAACTACTAATAAATTTGAAAATCCCCCAATATTCCTGCCTTTAAAACTGGATTCAAACATCAAAACAACAGCCATTCATCTAATAGTGCAATAATCCAATAAGAAACCCTTTTCTTATGGACACAATTTATGAGACACAATAAAATCCAACTTCTTTCAATTTAACAAAAACTACAATGAATTCTAGCAAAAAAGGGGAAAAGCGTCAATGGCATTATGAGAAAGAGGAGGAGTGCTCAAAAGTGGAAAAAAAAAAAATACTGCAACTTGTTACCAGTCCAAAACTGCCAAATTTCTAAGATACTAACACTAAAGAAGGTCTCAATTTACTTGTCTTGAGGGAATAATTCAAATCACTGTTACATTCTACCATTCAGAGAGTAATTCAGTTTTATCAGTGCCATTCGGAGAGTAATTCAGTTCAAATTTGTTTTGGCATAAGTGGGAAGTACTACAAACTCGCCAATTTCTCAAATATCTCAACAAATCAACCTTTAATACCAAATTCACATGTATCTAAGACAAAACAATCCTAACTTCCTTGGGCACGCATCAAATAATCCAATAAAATCCGAACTGCTTTGTTTCCAGCAGAGAAGCACCGGACAGCCCCAATTTACACAAGTTAAAATACAACAAAAAACTGAAAAATCCCTTGAAAGCAAAAACCCTTCAACCTTATGAAAAATCACAATGAAATCTTGAACTTCCTCATAAATCCCACATCTGAAATCTGGAAAACAAGAGCTACAAATTTGTTCTGTCAAGTCAAATCATTCAATAGGTCAACCTAATTTACGTAAACTAAAAACAAAGCAACTCAAGAATATTACGCATTGCAAACCCTAATTCACCTAAATCAAACTCAAAGCAACTGCTGTGAATTCACAAACCGATCAGCGATTCTACCTTCGAATCCTAATTTAATGATCCGGACATGAAACAGCATGAATATCTAATTACGGAACGGACATGTATAAGAGTCGAATATAACTACGTAAGAGCATCAACCGAAATTGGAGAAAATTAGGGTTCTTCGGAGGCAGATGGAAATTGAAAGCGCAGAGAGAAAAAATTGATACCGCGAAAGTTGAAGCGTATTCTGTACGTATTCTATTTCTCTCCCTCCCGTTTCTTCTCCGGATTCGCTGGGCGGGCCGCGGGCATATACGTATATAAATAGTCGCGTCGTCTAAATAAAGATTCGCACGTGCTTAGAAATGATCCTACGCTGCATTGTGGTGCACTGGTGCGCATATCCGCAAGTGCTTTCTAAGATTCTTTTTCTTTGATGCTAGATAAGAATATACTTTTTTCACCCTAGTTTGGGCTGTTAGTCCAAAAGTAATGCTTCAACTTGAGGAATCCGGAATCCTTGGGTATTTTAGTGAAGCTAATTTGACACAAAAATTCTATTTGGACAAATGTTTTTGCCAGAATCTTGGACAAACGCTATGATATGCCTTTTTGACACAAAAATTCTACTTGGACAAACTTTTTTGCCAGAATTTTAGACAAACCCTATGATTGCCTTGAAGATAGCACTACTCAATTTGACAACACCACTCTACTATATGAGCAACTTCGCGATGGGAATATACCATTTATTTTACTTAGAGAGTTGGTAGAGTGTCACAAGGCATGGATTTACTCTCTTTAAGTTTTGTGTTCGAAATTGTCCTAAATTTGCTCGGTATGTATTGGTGTAGGCTTAAAAGCCACCCCACGAGAAATAAGTCCAGTTGGGTCAAAGGCCAGGAATACCCACGTTATCAAAAATAATAATAATAATAATAATAATGTTATATTTGATTACCACTTCCCGCATAAAAGTAGAAACTATAGCCCCTTTGTGAAGCACAATGACCTTTGTTATTGTTCTACAATGTTGTAAAAGAAAATATCTTTCAAGTAGGGAGAGATGAATAAAAAAGCATTTTCACATGAGATAAATGTGAAAGGCCTTGGGGAATCTTTTTTACAATTTCGTGTCACGCGTGGTTTTTAAACAAGGATTGCTAAAAAAATAACTGATTTCTTTTCTTAAAGTGTTTATAAGGTAATTTTTACGTAAAAGTAAATTTGAAAGTTTACAAGATTTTCCACAGCATTACAAAATGTGCCCAAAGTTATGGTCCTTATCTAGACCCAATTGTAATGGGTCTAAATTTATTGAGTCCCATATCCAAAAACTAAAATACTTGAGTGATATATGATAATTTTTTATTTAAATATCATATTTAATATTACTTTGTGCAAAAATAGGCCTTATAAGACTTTTTAGATCAACCAGCATATGCACTCTTTTATCAAAAGGATACTTTTGTGTAACACCATTTCAGAAAAAAATAAAATAAAAAAAAATAAAAAATAAAAAACAGAGATGAAAAGCATGGTGGGATCTACTCGATCATTAAAACATTGCATCCCTTTACCTAATAAGCAAAATTTCAGTGGCTCATCAATGGTGAAAAGGAAATTAATTCATGGAGCTCATCAAATTTTTTTATAGTTGGGAGGACTTTGCAGTATTTTCTTTCTTCCTTTTGTTGGTAATTTAGAAAGGGGGGCTAGGACCTAAGAGTGAGCTCATACATATACGAAAAGATAACAAGCACAAGCGGGAAAAAAGCTCACACAAGTGCAAAGATGTGGCATACTTAGAGTTTAAACCCTTGACCACCAGGTGAAATAGTTGAGGTAAGTGTCGTTCTCGACTTTGAGATAGTTGAATTGACCAAATTGTAACTTAGTGGGGTGAGTCGACCGTCAAACCTATTTATTTATTTATTTTACGTTGGGCAGAACATTATGCTTCACATCATCTAGACTTAGATGAATCCAATGCGATTGTGATAACTCAATGGGTTCACAATGATTGAATTGTTTGGTAGGCCGGCCCATTGCTGTCTTAGACTCACTCATTCCCATCATTAGGGTGTCATGGGCTCTAACATGTTTTTTCACTTAAAAATTAATATATTTATTTACACGTCATAAAAGGCAAAGGTGATGATCAAAGAAGTGTTTTGATGAGGAGAAAATAAATCTCAGAATTCACCACTAAGCCATTGTTTTGGTATGGCAAATGTGTATGGGTCAAGGTTACTAAGGCCACATCTACAAGAATTGTTCTTTAGTAGAAATACAAAAGATTCACCAAAAGAAAAAAAAAAGTAAAAATACGAAAGAAATAGAGAAACATTTCGTGTCAATAAACACATGGCATTTTCTTTTGGCTGGGACCCATGAGAGAGCCTGTACATGTGAAAAGAAAGTCTACACATATAGGTAGATGGCAGCATGTCCACGGTTCAGACAACGGGCAACTGGGTGAGAAAAAAAATTGCCAACAAACTGAACAGCCTCAAATTCTCAAATGCATGTCATATTGATAGGCACACTTATATCTCAAATACACCAGAGGAGATTATAAATTGTCCATCTATCAATAATAAATTTCATCTAACATTTCTAGCTGTCTAATTTAAGACAATGACCATGACTTTGTCTTTAATCCCCATGAGTTAAAATCCTTTGGTAATGCGTAGATGGTCGATGCTCGCCCTCCGCTTCTTGTTAGTCCAATGGTTCCCATAGGCTGCCACATATTTCATGACATGACAAGTTAACTGAGTCTCATAACTTGCCAAGTAACCTAGAAAGAGTAAGTGAAAGTTCAGAATATGTATAAATTATATGCATGCATTCATGCAAGCGCCCAAGTGTTTTTTTTTTAAAAGAAAAACACACCTTTTAGTTGGGCACACTAGAATGTAAGATGATCATAGAAGTCCGTTTGATGGAAAGATATATATTGAACCTTGGCCCTACCTACATGCAAAATTTTGATTCCATAAAATTATCCTAACTACTTGATCCATGCCCCTAAAATTTAATGATTTTAGAGCCTCTTTTTCTTATTATTTCAATCCAATGATGATAAAAAGTTGGCCTCGCGGGGGGTGGGTAGGTGGGAAGGGTTTTCAAGTGGGGCGTTTTTTTAGAATTACCATCCTCTTGGGGTGTGAGAGATATAGCTGTAGAACCCAATCAAACCCAAATCTTGGAGGCCCTTGCACGGCCTAATCTGATCAATGATGCTTAATTAACAATCCCATATTGAACTGGCTTCTGCAAACTACACAACTTGCAACAGGAATCTCACAACTATCTTCTGCAAACCACAAACATGCAACCTGAATCCTTTTTTAACTGTTTTCTGCAAACTGAACAACTTGTGACTGAGATTCGTTGCGGCCTTTCAGATTGGGTGAAACAGGAGGAATGTGGAGGTAGGGAAAACTGTCACAGTTTTTGCAATCCAAACCACCCCCTACATTTCAAAAGGATAAGCTAGTAGAGAATTTTGGCAATGATCTTCCAAAGCATCAAAAAGACCCAATTGGACTCTTTGATAGATGGGTTTGTTCCCGGCTGTTGTTTAGCTGGTTACGGACATAGTGTAGTGTGGGTGGGTGCATGCATACAAGACTGTAGCAAAGCCAGCCTATTGATGAATCAGAAAAACAAGCTGGATATAGAACCAGTTAAACATAACTTATAGAGGGTGAATTTGGAAGCATATAAAATTGCAAGCAGTTCAAAACTCGTGGCCCGGGCGGATGGTTATCCATTCAGCTATGCATTAGAGAGTACAGAAACTGACAGTGGGAAGGGTATTGTCCATTATCAATATTGATTTGGGGTGAAGATGTTTGGAGAATATACAACCACCTGGTGTGATTTTTTGCTGCCGTGCTTCAGAAACTCACAGCAAAACACACAACCATCCACTCTGCAAAAATGTTCAAAACCAATTTTCATTTGGAGTATGTCGAGATGCATATTAGAGACAAAGTTTCAGACCCAAATACATAATGCAAGATCTGTGATTAAAATAAAAAACACTGAATAGGACCCAAAAAAAAATAGCAGCACAAAACAAATGAATGGCATTAGATAAGTAAATATGACAAACTGTCATTTGAGATTTCCCTAGACAGGTGGCAGACACTGTAAGACATGTTTATATGGCGTTGAGCAGAACAAAATCCAAAGAATAGTTAATACATACGTACTCAAACAGTGACGAACCTTGAAATCCTCTCTAATTGGATATTACAACAAACAAGAACAGCAGATGTTGATTTCACGATGTAGCTCCGAAACTCTCCCGCTCGATAACTCTTATAGAATCTTCAGAACCCATCTCTCTCTTCAGCTCTAGAAGGCTTTGTTCAGCACTCGTTGAATTTGTCAAAGCTTCCTCCTCTCCCTCTCCAATACATGGGAGACTGCTGTTGATGCATGTAGTTTCGGCCATCACCAAAGAGCTATCATCACTGTTGCGGGTATGAGCGTCATGCAATTGCAATACATATTCCAAGTGCCACAGGACCTCACCCATTGTAGGCCGGTTCTTGCCCTCATCGGCAAGACATTTCTCTGCAATCTCACCAAACTTCTTCAAAGATTCCACTGAGTAATTCCCATTGAGCTGGGTGTCGATGATCTTTTCAAGCAACCCCTGACGCTGCCATTGCATGGCCCAGTCAGCTAGGTTGATCTGCTCTCTCGGCAAGGTGGGATTTATAACTGGACGCGCACAAACAACTTCGAACAGTACAACACCAAAAGAATAGACATCTGACTTATCAGTTAAGTGCTGCCGTCGGAAGTATTCAGGATCAAGATAACCAAAGCTCCCCTTCACTGCAGTACTGACATGTGTACGATCAAATGAAGGACCTGTCTTTGACAACCCAAAATCAGCCACCTTTGCTACAAAGTTCTCATCCAATAATATGTTAGTAGTCTTCACATCCCTGTGAATTATCCCTCCCTCTGCTCCTGTGTGAAGATAATGAAGTCCGCGGGCTGCACCAATACACACATCAAGCCGCTGTTTCCACGAAAGCGGCGGCAGATCAGACCCAAAGAGATGGCTCCTTAGCGTCCCATTAGCCATGTACTCATAAACCAAGATCATCTCATTCTGTTCCTCACAATATCCAATCATCGACACCAGATGCCTATGCCTGAGTTTTGACAGCATCTCAATCTCTGTCTCAAACTCTGCCAGTCCTTGCTCAGACTGTGGATGGGCTCGCTTGATTGCCACTAAGTTTCCTTCTTCAATCTCGCCCTTGAAAACCTTCCCGAAACCTCCTGTCCCAATCACTAGTGACTCGTCGAAATTCTTTGTTGCAGCTCTGATCTCTGCTATCGTGAACCGCCTTCCGAGTCTAGTTGTGGCCATCGACCCATTGGCATTCGATGGCAACTTTGATGCCCGAGCACTGGTCATGCTTCCAGTAATTGCATGTAAGACCAGCGGACGGAAACCAGCAGATTGGGTCTTGATTGGAGATGTCTTCTTTCTACTTTTGCGGTAACAGAAAAATGCAGTACATGAAGCTGAAAGAACAGCGATGGCAAGAATAACCGCACCAATAGCCAACCACAGAACCCGACTTTTCAATTTTCTACTTGGTGCCCCTTTTCCGCCGGAATCAATTATCTCTGTAGCATACCCGAGACTTCCACTTCGGCTGAGCTTGAAAATCTCCAAGCCATTCAAAAGTGCGTCTGTCTGCGAAGCACCAGTTGACATGTCAGGCCCCAGTTGAACCCACAGAGTGTTTATCTGCTGCGCCAGCGCATCGACATAGTCCTTGTGAAAAGCCTTGTCCCTCCCTCCACCCAGTGCAACCACGTCAAAACTCTCAGATGCAGTCCTCTTATTAATGTAGATCTTGAAGATCCTCCGGTTTGCATTGTCATAATCAAACTCACAGAAGTGTAATCGAACCAAGTAATCAAAATTTGGGTCAACGTCGAATTTCCAAGACATATTGAATTTCCTTTCCAAAACTTGGGCATTCGACATCACTCTTGCTGTTTCATACACAAGAAGAGGTGCAGCCAAAGAATCATTGACAGATGCATAGCTAATATTTGAACTGTTCTTCACATTATTTCCTGTCCCCTGAGAAAACAAATAGCTTTGATCCGATTCCCATTTTCTCCACAAATCTTGATCCTGGTCCGGTTCTATTTCAGATCCTCCCACGTTCAAACGGTACATGGTCTCCATCCCCTGGCTGCTAAAGCTTGAACTGTCTACACTGGTTCCACCCACTCTATTAACAGACCCCATGAACAAATTACTGGAAACAGGGAAAATCTCTATCGCATTCACAAATGCAAATGACCCATCAGAGGGAACAAACTGGATTAAAAGACTGCTTGAATTAACACCAAGAAGATACTCTTTTATCAATGATGAAATAGTCAGATTACTCCCAAGAGTCTGCGAGTGGGCATTCTTCCTAGAGATCTCACCAACAACACTGAATTCAGTGACCAGCTTCAGATTGTTTGCCATTACATCAAATTTAGATTCATTTACGCTGAGGTTGTCAAACGAAAATGGGTAGAAATGAATCCGAACAAAATAGCTGCTAGGGATGACGTGAAAGGTGTAATTTGATGATTTCGTGAAAACCCGGGCAGTTTTATACAAGCCTTCGTAGACCAAGTCTCCACCATCCATCGCAGTTGATGCCACAGAACCAGGATAACTGATAGTCATGTTGCTATTATCAGGAGATAAATCCCCCACCCATTTCCTAGCCTTCACAGTGACACTAGAATTTGAGCCACAGTCTATAAGAAAAGGACTTATCTGGGCCGCTCTGATTCCAATTGAAGAAAACATCAAAACTGTATACATTGGCCACAAGAACTCCATGATGTAGATATCTAGACTAAGAGCAGATCCTTAGAAGATGCGGAAATTTTTCTAGATTTCTGAAGAGTGCCCCAAAAAGATAGAGAAATTAAACAACTACCAGGAAGAAAAAAAAAAAAAAAAACATGTGTGCTCTTTCAATACATACAATCGCATATCTACCTGAAAATTCAACAAAAACAGAGTACAATTAAACCTCTGATCTCATGCATGATTTCGGTTCAACTAGTTTCTATTCCATACTTACAATCGCATATCTGCCTGAAAATTCAACAAAAAACAGGGTACAATCAAATCCCTGATCTCAAGATTTCACTTCAGCTAGTTTCTATTCCATACTTGGAATCGCATATCTGCCTGAAAATTCAAAAAAAAAAGAAAGAGTACAATCAAACCCCTGATCTCATGCTTTCAGTCAACTAGTTCCAATGAAATTTGACTGATTTTTCCTTTCCATGTTTCTGATAGAAACTTCATACCTAACAATCAGTCCATAAATAAATGTCATAGAAATATCATATAAACCAATCAGCAGGAACAATTTAATGAACAGAATTCAAAACCCCAATTTCTGCATCACACATCAATCAATATATCAACATAAATCCAACTGGGTATTCTTAGCTTTGGGTTTTACCAATATCAGAACTGAAAATACCCAATAAGAACTAGCACTGGAAATATCCAATAAGAACTAGAAAACCCACAAACTATTTCATTCAATCCAAATATTTGTCCAAGTTCCAATTAAAGATCTGAGATTGAACAGCAGGACAAATTCAATAGAACCCAACAAGAACACCAAAACATCAAGAATCAAGATTGGATCTTTTTTCTTTTTTTTCCTTACCAGAGAAGTGAAAAGCTAGAGGAGGATGATAACTTCTTGATCCCAGAATACAAGTTTTCAGGTTTGGAACGGATTGCAAGAGACGATGATAAGAAATAAATGCAACTTTAACCAGCCCAGGTCCAGGTGAGAGAGAGACTCAAGAGACATAAATATATCAAATGATGCAGTAGACAGGAATAGAGAGATCCTCTAAGGCCTGAAGCTAGAAATCTATAAGCTGAGCTACCCCTAAAATTGCAGGAGTCCACTTGTAAAATCCAAACCGTTCAAAATTAATAGTCAACTTTTTTTTAATTACCATTTAAGGTTTCACCCTGATCAGAAATTTATCTGCAGTTGTGGTTTTATGCGTAAAACACATATTTTTTTTACTCTTATCTTTTATTTTATTTTATAGTGTGTTCACTGGTAATCAATTTGACGGTGGATTCGGCTTTGATGAGGTGAGATTTAAGTTTGAACCGAAGAAATAAAGGAGATGATTGTTTTGAATGGTTTGGATTTGATATGTAGAGCCTAACGATGAAATTTGAAAGATGGACTCAGTGAGCTGCACGCGGCTTTGCCATAGAGGAGCGGAAGATGGTTTGGTGCGTTTTCTCACTCCTTTTTCAGCGGTTTAGCCTATCGGAAGCACCACCCGAATTCACATCGGTCGCCTGAGGCTAGCACTGATAGAAATCCTGTATTTGACGTTTTCCTACTAAAATTTTACTTCAATATAAGTAAATTATAAAATTATTTATTTAATTAAAAATAAATAATTTTATTAAAAATTTAACTTTAAGTAGTCACTGTACCAAACATAAAACTTTAACAAATAGTACACCAAACAGGAAATTCGTACAGAAAAAGTAACATTCTGTACGAATTTTCTGTTTTGGTGTATTACTGACTAAAGTCTCATGTTTGGTATAATGGTCATTTAAAGTTTTTTTTTTTTTTTTAGAATTCTCTTAAAAATATAATTAATATAATTTCATTTATATTTATATTATTATCCAATAAAATTTTCTATTATATAATCAATTCTTGTTCGTAAGTAATATATTGATCATAATAAGGGTTAGCTCAGTTGGCCAAGGACCATGGTTTATATCCAGAGGTTGTGAGTTCGAAATTGTATTATCACACTGTGGCTATAGGGAAGTTTACTCGACTTCTTTTTGTGGTCAGAAGGAATTAATTTTACTCAAATGATTGAGAATCCTCCATAATTAAAATAAAAATAATAAAAATAATAAATTTATTAAAAAAAGATAAAAATTTTCAATAAACAAGACTCACCTTGGAGTTCTGCATTTCCAACTGAAACTTCACTAGGTCAAGGTCCGGATCCCTGCATAGCGGTTTAGATTGTCTTGACTCCGTGCTGTGTGGAAAACAGTCACTGTCTATTGTTTTCATCGACCACAGATTAAAGGGCCAGGATGATTTCTACGGCGACTGTTCAGTGGGCCCCGCCTCTGAACCTTTGTGAGTGTGGACTAAACTCATTGGTGATGCTGCGGTGTATGAGATCCGTCGGTGTCAGACGGAGCTCCATTATTTGGGAGGTAGGGGCACATGCTTTTGTCTGTGGGATGATAAGACTGCCATTTGTACTTACATGATTCAAAATTGCCCTTGACGTTTCCTTATATGGCCACGCTGAACCTCGCATCCTTGCAAGGCACCGGCCCTAAAATAATGAAATTCCATGGATAAATCAGGGCTGGTGGGAGAAGAGTAAAAATATTTTATTTCTGTTTTCATTTTTTTATCTTTTTCAATTTTTATAAGAAATATATTTTTTTAAATCTAACCCATGTTTTTAGAGGATTCGAAAAATCCACTTTTAAATGTAAATCCTCATGCGTTGGTGATTTTTAGATATGATCCTTCTTCATGAGAGTTGATATGCATAAATGTCTTTTTTTTTCAGCTATGCATATTGATGTACACCAACACCATTATCAGTGTAAAATCCTCAGCAAGATCCTAAGCTATACAAATCTTTAGTGTTGTAGTGACGAAGAATGTTTAAATCCACAAGTTCTTCGCAAATCCATACCTTTAATTAGATGTGTACTTTAGAGTTTAGGAAAAAAAATTATTTCCAATTGATCTGCTATTAGTTTTATGGCGAGGCACTTCCTTGGGAACAAATACGACAAGGGATTTATCCCCCAGTTTGTTGGATATAGACTTGGATTTATTTTTATTTTCTAAAATGGTAGAGAAATGCAGTATTTGGATTTATTTTTATTTTCTAAAAGAAAAAATCTCCGTGAAACAAAATAATGCCAATGAATGTTTAACATAACCTATGATTCACCATCATCATTAACGCTTTATCTCAATTATATTAGAGTCAATTACGTGAATTATGTTTCATGAGTCAAATAAAAATGGAGGGTTGCATAAGATATCCAGCGTAAAATCTTGTCATATCAATTACTTCAGTCCTGAGACTGACGCAACTTGGTATTAATAATAATATACTGTGATAATTATTATCATCCTATTTATTGTTATAAAGTTAAAAAAAAAAGTTTTGAGAACGAAGATAGACGACAGTCTTGTGTATTAACATTTCCAATTGAATGAATTTACCAAAAAAACTATCATTTGAATGACAAAAGCCTAGGGCACAGTGAAAAGTGCTCACCACTGCAAATCTCGAGTCATTCAAAGTCATAACAATAAGAATTAAAAAAAGAATAATAATAATAGAGACATTTGTAAGAAAATAATAAAGAGATCAATAATAATTTTACAAAGGGAGGTGGTAATTGAAGACACATAATGCATACATATTATCGGCTATTGGAGTTCATCCAAACAAATTTGCACCATATACAATTATTAAATGCTGTGAGAATCATTTCCTTAAAATGATTTTGTACACACCCTTAACATTTAATCCTAACCCATCAGACCTGTTGCCTCCCTTAAAATACATATTGCTTCCTTGCAAAGCAAGAACAAATGCCACAACATCACTATAAAGTGTGGAGTGAAAAATAAAGACAGCGAAAGTCATTCAAGATTAAACTCGAGCCAATCCAGTGGCATGTCTCATCTCACAATCTTGCCAGGGATTGATCCATATGGAGGCAGGTTGTTTCAACTTTCATGTTGTTTACCACTCAGCCGTCTAGTAGCTTAAAAACGAGCCTACTAGGCCCGTTTGTTTAGAGGTTTTTGTTGTGGAAAATCTCGTATGTTTTTTTTTTGTTAATAAGAAAATGCATATGTTGAGTCCCATTCAAATGGTGATCAGAGATAAAAAAAAACAAATATCATCCTTGTGAATAGGACCTTTAACTCCATACATGCTGTGAATTGGTGTCATTTCTCATATGGGATCTAGTGAAATCCTTGGGGGGTTCCACTTTTGGTAATGGTTCGGATGCTCATTTGGTGTGTGTAGAAAAATGGATGCATTGGTGGCTCATTTGGAGGCACCTCCCTTCTACAAAAATAGTGATAAATAGTGAGGGGACTTCGGTTAGTGTTTGTAGATGTGGGTATGTGATACTTACAAATAAAAAAAAGTAAAAATAACGATAAATATGATGTGATTAACGCAATCTCATACATTATTAATTGTTAGCATCAATCACATTAAAATTTATATGGTTGATCTTGCAATGGGACAAACTCTCATTGAAGTTGATTTTAGAGACATCTCACTACATTCTTATTTGATCAATTTAGATTTTCCATAGACAAGGTGAGTGAGAGATGAGTGGATTATTTGATGCTTTTATTTAGATAAATCCTAAGTTGAAAGGGTGAAACTATGTACCCATCTATTAAAAATCCAAACTGTCTCCAGTAAATACTCTTCCGATATTTGATAATTCCAAATCTTAACCTAATAGGAGTTGGCTTTACTATAAAATTGATCATTGGATAAGAAAGTTGCACTGGCTTGTTTGTGTAAAGCCACGACCTTAGACGGTTAGAGTGGAAACACGAATCCATAAGAGGGAGGGCAGACTCGGATTTTGACGCTTAAATTTTTTTTTAGAGACCCATTTTCTGCATACCAGCTAAACAAACGTGAAAGACAATGGGTATGTAAGGAAAAACATATATATTTTCGGTAAAATAAAAATATATTTATTTTATGAGGTAAAGTAACTATTTGCCTGTTTTTAAGAAACAATAATTTTTTGGAGACTGATAAAGTAAAAATATATTTTATTGGAAGCTTGAACTTTACTTTCTCACCTAAACATGGATAAAATAAATCCTATGGCAATTTAAAATTAATATTCCACATATTTTACTTTAACCTCTGGAAGAAGAAGAGCGAACATTTGCAGGTCAAAGGTGGTCGTGAGAAACCGATAGCAAGTTACCTACAAGGTCAGGTGAGGAGCGTCCACATTCCACGACACTTCCACACGAGCAGAAAAGACACAGCACCGTCTCGCAGTCGCTTTTGGTGGAGCGAAAAGGACAAGACGACGCTGATTTCGTGCAATTGATTAGATTAGATTATTCATACATGTACCAACACTCCACGAGACTAGTGTAAAGCAGTAAAAAGGTGTCTGTTGATGGGCCCAATAATGCAGTAAGCCAAGCTGTGGACTGGTAAACCATTGGCCTTGTAGGGCACGTACACGCGCAAAGCTTTTTGAACCAACCTAGCCCAATTTCCATTTCTCCGGTTGCAGTGTTTTTTTTTGTTTTCTTAACTTTTGAGAAAAAGATCCTGTGTGTGAATTACTGAAGGTAGACTCTTACTATACTTGGTTTTCTTTTTTCCTTTCCTGTTATGTATTTTTCAATCTGTAATATTAGTTTTCCGTTACCGTTAAAAAAAAAGTGCAGAAGATGGGCTATCACTAGATTTAACCCGGCTCACCATATGGACTTGAACCAAGAAACTAACCAACTCTCATTAGCAACAAGATATGGCCCCCTTGTTGGAGGGCCTATTCGTACAGTGGGCCAGCTGTAGTCCAGAACCATGTAGGTTGGTAGACACAGCTTCGAGCCATCTGGGCACATTTCCAATTTCCCCCGAGTTTCTTCCCCTTTCTTCGAGGAAGAATCTTTTGTTGGCGTAAGTATGCTGCTCGCAGTGGCTATCATCGAATTTAAAATGCGAGGGTCCACCATGGCTGCTCAGCCCAATATCAACTGAGTCCGGATCCCTATTTCGTTGAAATAGAGGAATATTTTATCAGTCTATCTTGGAGAACACCGAGGGTAGTTCAGTTGTCACTTCGGTTTGCATCCGGAGATTGCGGATTTGAAACTGTGCTGCTACATTGGGGTCGAAATTTAACCGACTTTCTCTTATAGACCCGTCGGAATTATATTGGTGCAAAAAGCTAAAACAACGTTGGAAAGAACAAAAAAAAAAAATAAATCTATCTTTGAGCGCCACCTACCGAGTCCCAGGATAAACTGGACTGTGGGTGCGATGCAGCATACAAATATCACTTGTTTTGACCAACATACCAGTCCAGGGACGCACAATTATCAAGGATACAGCTAGGGTTGATAATTTGAAAGGGTGAGTTGTGAGTTGGGATCAACTCCCCAACCTACACAGTACAGCCACCGACGGGTTATGGTTGACCCGCATATCTAATGCTATTAACATAAATTGGTAGTTTATAATCTTTTACTGCTTAGAATTGCCTATTTTACAGTGCAAAGCTGTAATTGTAGTAATTCTCATGATTATTATCAAGAAAAAGTTACACTTTATGGTTTTCGCCAATGATGATGATGGTTAATCAGAAATTCGCCTCAAATGACTTCCCATGATTGATGGGACCTATTTTTTTAATTTACAAAACACCCTCCATGTTGAGCAAAATTACAATTTGGTCCATACATCCCAAACAAGTAGGGTGTTCATAAGCAACACGTAGGGCTGTCAATCGTATTGTGTTAACAAATTTGAGTTGCAGTAACGAATTCGTGTTAGATACATCTCGACACGTACACGACCCTTTAAATAAATGGGTCCAAAAATTGAACACACCCGTTAACCTGTTAAATAATTTTATTTATTTTGGATCATAAATACAAGGAGAGTAAAGGAGTTAGAAAATGATTTTTTATATGTGGGTTTTAAGGTTTCACTTCAACCTTACCAAAATACTTATGTATTTTATAGTTTATATAATTTATCATTTGGCAGGTTGTATAGGGTTATTAATGGGTTACCGATTTTATTTGTTAATGACCCACTATTTTAACGGGTTAACGGGTCTGACCTATTAATGACATGAACCCGTTAATATCGTGTGGGTTCGTATCGTGTGGTATTTTGACAGCCCTAGTAACACGAGCCATATAAGTCAATCCTAAGCCTGCCCATTTAGTCAATTGGGTAGCTTCGAGCCCTTTTAAACCGAGCTTTCTACCAATTGTTTGGAAAATATACAGTAAATTATAAGCACTTATTAAATATATTGGGATGGGCCGGGCTTTAGCATTTCTATCACTTAATCCAAGCCCAATTCAGAAACTAATCAATCCTGGCTGGCCCGGCCCATCAGCACCCCTACAGACAAGGGACGGTACATCCATGTGGCTATACACAAAAACGTGTGGGACCCTCTTGTGGGTCCACACCAGGTAGGATCCAATTATTATATTATTAATGCATTTCCTTTTTTTTTTTTTCAAAGTTTGAAAGGCCTGCCAAGTTTTCTATGGATTGAATTTTTGAGTGACGTATAAGGGATCCAAATAATGAGTCCCATCAAATTATTTTAGTCCTTGATTTAACGGTTCTAAAGTTTAATAATATTTGAAAAATAAAATTTTTTAGTGATTCAATCCAATTGTGGCTGAATGTTCAGCCAGTATAAAATTGGGCATCATGCAAAATGTTGGGTTTTAAAAGAGTACCAGAATTGATGGAATGTTGGCTCAGGTGGACCACATGGGAGAACATTTCCCCATACAGAATAGCCACGTATAGTGTGATATCAGGTTCATGTTTCCACAAATCTGCCCATATTTGTGACACTGCAGTGCATGTGGTAGGCTTTCCGCTAGATGAACACGTGACGTGATACCTGTCTTTGATATAGTTTTTTCAGCCACATGTGAGTATGTGACCTTCAGGATGGACGGTCCTTAGAACACTTTCGCTGGTGATTGATGATGATCCGACGATCACCACGCGATGGGCCATGCCCGCTAAATCTAGGGTTGCCCCGCTAAATCTAGGGTTTCCTTCTCCCTACGAGAAACATGTTTATAAAGACCATCACGAACTATCGGCAAAAACCGTACAATCATCTGCCATCGATTCTTCTTCATCGTCTTCTTCCAGATTCGATCCATAGATTTCCTTCTCCTTCCACTAGATTCAGACAATCCGAATCGAAATCCATTCCAGTCATCTCTCAACAGGGATCCACCTCCTGTTAGGGTTTCAAAACACTATTGAGATGAGCTCTAGAAGTCTGAGTAAGTTTAATGGAGGATTGGATTGACCTTTCTTTCGCCGCAGAAGAGAAGCAACAGCAGCTGAAAAACCCACAATATTGGTGAAAGCTTCTGTTATCTGATGGTAAAAACGACCTGATTGCCTTTTGTGTCTTGGATTTCCAATTATGGTGATGAGATATGGTTCTGATGATGATGATTCGTGCTTTTTAGTCATTAATTTTGCTTTGTTTCTGTTAATCTCTATGCATTAAGTTTAGGTTTTGGGAAATGATGCTAGATTGATAAACATGTTACCAGAGGCACATACATGGTTTGTGCTTTGCTGAATAAGTTTGCACGTCAGTCTGATCCCGATCTCTTTTTGTTCTGTTGCCATTTCCTGCATCCCATTCGATGAATGCTTGTTTTGGTTTTTTGTGAACATGCACATTGAGTGAGATGCTGCTGTTGTGTCTGCATTTATATTCATGTAGTATATCTCTTTTTCTTATTATTACTTTGGTATGATTGATAATTCCCAGAGAATAGTGGAACGTTAGTCAGATAGTAGAAGCGATTCTTTATTTTTATTTTTATTTTTATGATTAAGCTTTTGACAGAAAAACCTCTTAGTCCTGTTTGGATAAATGAGGAGTGGAGTAAAATGAAGTAGACTTCACATGTGGAGTGGAGTGGAGTGAAGAGAAGTAGGTTGGAGTTAAAGTAGAGCACTCCACTTCGCTCTATTTGGATGTTTATTTTGAAGTTAAGATTTGTAGTAGAATCCACTTTTAATCAAGGAAATGAAAGTATTTAGAGTTGAAGTGAAATGGAGTACATGTGGTTCACGACATTACTTCATCTATCGGGCCAAACTCATCCAAATGGGGGTAGAGTTAGAAATTTTAGATTGTTAGAGCCCATTTAACTTTACTCTACTCTATTTTTTGCCTATTCAAACAGGCCCGTTGGAATTTGTGGGTTTTAAGGATGCTTTTTCAGCCTAGCAGTCATTTTTCAGTCTTGGCCAAAACTGTTTGGTTGGTTCAACTGAATAACTCCAGATAAAATCTTTGTCCTTTTTTATAGAATCCGTTGAATAGGTCAAATTGATCAATTTTTGTTCGTTAGGGAAAGTATTGCGATTTCGTTTATCCTTGTGTTTTTTTTTCCCTTCTTTTTATCAAGAAAGGTCCCTTTTTTTGATTCAGCCATTTAGGTACTGATTTGCCTCATTGCAGTGCAGTGATTATGCGAATGGATTTATCTTATGTTACTTTAGACTGCGGCATTAATATAATTGGAGGTGAGATGGGAGTGAATGTCTAGTTTCACACAACCACACATGAAGATTGCTTATGATTGTTAATCTGACATGTACAAATAACTTACTGTGTTGTTGATTTAATAGAATGAATTAAAGACATTGTATATATATGCTAATTTTACTTTTTTTCAATTTTCCTATTTCACCCCATCAACATGGGTTGCTAAAAGAAATATCAATACTTTTTGGATACATACGGATCTCTATTTATTGATTCTTCAACTTAAACGTCTACTATTTTTTTAAAACCATTTTAAGGCAAGTTTTTCCTACAAGAATGTCTGCATGTGGACATTTCGATGCAGGCATTAAGGAGGATTCTCAGTCTTGTTTCATGCTCATGGGCCCATTTCTTTATAAGAATTCCAAGAATTCATGTCTAGCAGAATTTCAAATTCTCCAAAAAGTTGTCCCTTAGGTGGAATTCCAAATCCCTCTTTTTTTATGGAGGATTTGAAATTCCAACAAATGGTATAGAAAGTGGAATTCTAAGAATTCCAAAAGGTCTTTTGCGTGGTTAGAATTTGAAACTTTAATGAAAGAAACACATCATTTCAAATGCCAGGGGATAAGATGTCACATCATATCCAAAAAACCCTAACCTCCCAAATTTCAGTCATTAATTCCGGTAAATAAACAGGTTGGCCAAAATGCAGCATTGACTGATGCACCTCTTTTGCTTGCATTCACATCGAAAACCAAGTAGGTGTGGGTTTTTTTTTTTTTTTTTTTTTTGTTGTTGTTGTTGTTGGTTTTTGGGCATCATTCCTGTGGACTAATGGAATGCTAGTTAAACAGCAAATGCAATTTCTTTTCTTATTTTCTCATTCATGTTTTCTAGTTTCCGATTGAAATGTTGTTTGTTTGTGATTTTGTGGGAGAATAAAAATGCTTATTGACGGTCGAGTTCTGATGAGTCCATCTTCAGTCCTCAACATTATCATAATAAGCTAAAGCTATTTAAACTATTGCCTCTGTGTATGCCTCTATCCTTTTTGTAATGGAAAGAGGCAAACAGTGGTCAGCTTACATTTTTTGTAGATAATGTCTAATGAATTCAACTATTTATTTCATGCTTGTGTTTGTAGGCCTGTACAAGACATGGCTAAGATCATTTAAAGCCAATTTATAATTATTTTTTGAATGGAAAAAGGGCCAATTTATCTTATCATCAATATGAACCATCCAGGTTGAGGCAATCAGAATCCATGTCTTCGGAAATTTGGTCACTATGAAAAAGATGGCCAACATATTAGCTCTGTCATCCTTAACAAAGGATAACAACTTATTAGATATAACGTATCAATTATAACTCATCAATTAGGTCTGTGCTCTTTGTTCCTCCATTGTTACAAGGATCAAACACAAGCAGAGTGATTAACAAGCAGATAACAAGAGCAAATATTTATGTTTGAGTGTAGGAATCATTCTCCTTTTCTCTTTTGGTATGGTTGGTTGATCTTATATAGAAGTACAAGTCTAGATTTCTTTTATTTGTCTTCATTAATCACTTCAATGTAAACACCAAGTAGTCTAGGGTTTGTGATTGGGATCCTGACTACAAATATAATAAAGTTCAGCAATGAATTTCATTTTTAAATTTTTTTTCTTTTTTGTCTCGGATTCTCCTTATAAAAATGCAACTATACGCTTTTTTATTTTCAGTTTCATTTCTCATTATTAATAAAATTATTTATCTTTGCTATTAAAATTTACAATAGGATTTAGTAGATTTTTTTTTTATTTTCAAAATTTTTGTGAGAATCTATGAAATTTTTTACTTTTGTTTTTTTATTATAGGTTTGAATTTTTCTCCTTATTTATCTTATTTAACTATCTAATAGGTTGTTGCATTTCGTATCCTCTTTTTTCTTCCCGCATAAACACGGCAAGGCTTTGGTATTGAATTTTAATTTTAAATTTTAGCCTTTTAATCTCATTGGTTTAGACATTTCTATTCTCTTGGTTGTGAATTGTGATTTCTTTGTATCCCCTTTGATCCATGTTATAGGTTTGTCAATACTTGCATCAGAGTGAAATGTTACTCTCGAACTTCTATTAACATTTAAACTCAAATAGTGTAGATATATTAGGTTTTTTATTTCATAATTCCTGTGGACTAATGGAATATTACACAAGTGATTATTGCCATTTTTTTCCTCGTTTCTTTTTTTGTTCTGTTGATTGAACATTTGTATGTCTATTCTTTGGAGGGAGAACGAAAACCTACTTATTGACTGTTCTGATGTAAGTCTTATCTTCAGTCCTCAACATTATCGGCATAATCCCCTAAGGGCGTGTTTGGCACTTAACTAATTAGAGTGAAGTAAAGTGAATCCAGACAAGAAATGACAAGGGGTCATATCAGAAGTACATAATTTCAAAATTCCCTCTGAATTTTTCAAAAAAAGTCAAAAAAATCAACCTCCTTTCTCCACTAAAAGACAAAAAAACTCCACTTCTCTATATAAAAAGTCAAAAAGATTCCATATCAAACAACTAAAAACAAAACACAATCATAACGCCTTATATTTTATTCTCTCTTGATTTAATGCTTCACCTCACTATACTTCAATTCACCATACATCCAAACAGGCTCTAAATATTCGATGCCAATTTCACGTAACCAGGTTTTTGCCTTTGGACCTTTGACAATCACTTATATGTTGAGAAGGGCCGGTAGTTTAACAGTAATGGTACTTAACTATCTGTGTAGCCTTTTACCAAAAGAAAAGGCTGTGTGCAGCCCAGCCCTCAACCAAGAATAGAATATAAGTGGGTTATGATGGCATTTTATTTTTAGTTGTTTGGTATGGAGTTTTTTTTTGACTTTTTGTATAAAAAAAAAAAAGAATTTTTTTTTGTCTTTTAGTGGAGAAAGGATGTTGATTTTTGACTTTTTTGTTTTTTTAAGGGAGGAGGGAATTTTGAAAGAGTGTATTGACCCATTGTCTCAAAAATAAAGGCTTTACTTGACTTTTACTAATCTAGTAAAGTGCCAAACGGTGTCAGGGAACCCTCAGCATGGTTTATAGTTTTCAAGAATTATATACCTTAAAAAAGGGATTGTAGGAAAAGGCCTTGAATTAATTTTAACAAATAGATATACTAAAGTTAGTGATCACTCTTTATTGAGAAAGATTTAAATGAATTACAGCAATCTACTTGGAGGGTTTTATTCCTTTTATATTAATTGAAAGTGATCAATCTTTATTGATAACTAATCTCAACAAAACAACTATAGAGGGTGTCCAAGAGAGAAATATATTGGAATATTATTCTTGGAGGGGTTTAAATTATCCAAAGGCAATACTCAATTTTTCAACACCAAGAAAAGATGTTCCACTGGGCTTTCCAGGTCTTGTCTCCACCTGACTGCTGAAGAAGATATAGGTAGGGAAGAAACTTTGACTAGTTGAATTAGAGGATCAGGCGTCACTTCTACTGGTTGGATCCAAATTGGTAAGGTCCCTCACCAATATTTATTTCCACAGAGACTTTTGAAAAGAGGAAGTCTCACATAGAAACAACTGGCTGGTTTTTCAGTTGCACTGGAAGTTCAAAAGAAAAAGAAAGGAAAGAGAAGAAAGAAATAAAGAAAAAAAAAATAAATGCAATAGTCAATGGCCTACAGTGCTTATTTATATTTTTGTCAATGCATATTACCTAAAACTGATCCTATCCATCTATAACAATTAGATCTCAACCTTCAATTGTTACTGAATAAAGTCATAATGAAGCCAAAGTAATAAATCCAAGTATCTACTTCATAGGAAATTATGCACACGAGGGCATAGTTGTTAATTTTGTTTCGGTCGCCATTCCGGTTTGACCTTGTAGTGGAACGTTTTGGCATTTTGGTCAATTTTGGTATTCCATTTCAGAAAATCCGTGATTGATAAGGAAAATATAAATATAAAAGAATACCTAAAATTGAAAAGAATAATTGAATGCTAAAATAATACTAAAAATGCATACTTACGGGACTTAAATTAAACTATGCTATACGATTGACCATCTTGTAGTTTTCACTACATGTGAATGGAAGTATTGAAATCTTGATAGAATGAGGCAGAATTGGGACCAGAATTGCCCGAAATTGGGATAAAAAACTTTTAGGGGCCATTCTGTTCCCCCCAAGACTAGTTCCGGAACGTTCTGGCCAATTCCGGCCAGAACGGAACGGAATTAACAACTATGCATGAGGGGATATAGGCCAGTTGGGTTTTTCTGCGGAAATCCCTTTGGGATTATATTGTTTGTAGGTTTTTTTCTAATGGTGGGTCCCATGTGAACTTGTCTCTCAGTGCGACTTTGCATTATTCTCCCATTTATAGGGAGAACCTTGACCTTGAGTTTGTAAATGTATCCACTAGATTGACCTTGAGTTTGTCTGCTCCAAGTAGTGGTCGGATTTTTTGTTCTACAATTTGAAGGAGCTGTACTTGTTGACGAAGAGGTTGAACTTGCTGTGAAAACCATCTGACTGTTAGATTTTATGTCTCAATCTAACAATTAAATTCCCTCTGGATCCTCAATTTTCTGACCTGTTATAAACCAATCTTCGTCAACTCCTGGAACCATTGACTTGTTTTCGGTTGTCTGATTCAGTTGCCCCATTGATTGATCATTTGACATCTTTGGGTGAATGGTATTCTTTGGATCTTCTTGCTCAAATATCTGGCACAGGATATTCATTTGCTTGTTCCTGTAGAGGGACCATCTGTTGGGATTTTTTATCTGTGAAATCCGCCCTTTTTGGAACTTCATTACTGATATTTTCCTACTTGCTTAGTAGGAGATTTTATATATTTGATGAGTTCTTCTCATCAATTTTTACCAATTCATCACTTTTCTTTCTAACATTAAGTTTTGCTTTTGAAGGACTTGTTCCTTGCTAGTTCAACACTTGATTCCTCTGCCAATTATAGTCAACATTATGCACATGATCTAATCACGTTCAAAATCGTGATTACCACTTCTGCCCACATGACTTGATCCATTCTGCTGGTGCAAAGTGCTAGAATAAAATATAGTTAAATGCCTAAAAGTGACCAATCTGATCTCTTTCTTCGAATATCCTTTATTTTATCTTTCTTTTATGAAAAAGAACAAAAAAGAAAAAACAATTTATTTTGCTGTAACCAGCTGGGATTACTGTTGAAATGTAAACTGGACAGTGCAAAGATATAATTATCTCGCGCTTGGGCCTTGGATACCTAGACGTTTGAAAAGAAGCAAATGCAGGTTATGACCATTGGAACTCATTGAGTCCAGTCTTTTAGAGAAGGCATACTATGATCTGTAATGAGGTTCCTTTGAAATCTTGTCACTTGAAACAACAGTCAGAGGACTTTTTACGATCTTTGGAAATTGGCTTTGCCAAGTTCTGTTAGCACTGCTTAGGGCAATGAGGAGTCTTTGAATATTCTATCCAACTAGTATCTAGTATCTGGGCGGTCACATTTCCTCACCCTAGGCTGTGCTACCTCACAAGAGGGTTCCCCTTCACCTCACCTGAGGGCTACCTCGCCAGAGGGCTAGGGCACCCAGCCCCCTAAGCTTGGTTACCAAGAAAAAAAAAAAAAACACTAGTATCTAGTAGCAATTAACATCCCTGAAGCATTGTTACTCCAATTTTGGATTTCGCCTTGTGTGGATATGTTAAGAACCACTTGGATACCATATTGACAACTTCATTGTCATTGTTCTCCCCCTTGTCCGTTGTTTTTGATTAACCGAAATATATGCCTAAACTATCTCAAATGATATTTAGATTCTCTCTTCAAGTGGAACCATTCACGGTTGCACTCTTTATTGCTCTTTCATACGTCAACTATTGTTGCTACTTCACATACATTTTAACTTGCCTTCTTCTTGCAACTTTGTTTTTCGGTGCTCTACATCCGAACATACACATCTCCATACCACAGTGTAGGCCTAAATGCCATATTTTGAAATGACTGTTTAATCAGAGTGGACTTGGCAGTTACACAGGACTCCTCTAATTTGCTCTCATGTATGAATTTGTTACACTACTAGTCATCTTTCTACTCCAATCCACTAATCATGCACTTACATTCTTCTTTGTAAAATTTCAGATTACATGCCCTCTTCATTTAATCATTTATATTAATGGAAATCTGTCTTTTTGCAAATAAATATACCCTAAAGTTCTGTAGATTTCTAGAAAAGACTGGGATTTCTTGATGTTATAAAACAGTCTGTGCTTTGTAGAACAGTCCGGGCATATATTTCGACACTGATAACTTACCCTTTGTCATTGTCGATATCATGGCCACTCAATGCTAGTTTTATTCCTTTGTCAAAGGCTCCACCAAATGCCATTGATATCTTTGTGCATATAGGTGGTATTTCATGTCTTGCAAATTCTCAAGTATCTTCCATCGGATACTTTCGACCATAATTGCAGTGTTAGTACTACTAACATATGGGGAGAATTTTTCTCTTTCGAGCTAGCCTTATGGGCCCAACTTTGATTAGTAAAACTCCTTTAGCATTATTATCCCCTCATAATCTGCAACTATCCCAATTTTATGTTCATTAGACCTTGACCGACCGTTGGTTTTAATCTCAAAAAGTTCTATGATTAAAGGACTCTTAAAACTTTGTTGCCCTTAAAATCAAGGGTTGGGCTAAGCTGACGGGGCTGATTTTTTTACGTAACCCTATCCAACATTATATTTCTTACATTAGATGGTTCCAACCATGATTACCCAGTTGAGTTCCATTATGAATTTGAAGCTTAGTTTTTTTTGAATTAAGAAATTCTCAACGCTAGGTTGGAACCATGATTACCCAGTCGTGTGACTATGACCAAGCTTATCATCATGAATTCTGTGTCATTTGACTTCTAACATTAGATGTATTCTTAAACAATTTCTAACATTAGGAAGGGCCAATCATGATGATAATCTTAATTAATTGTGTAACTCATTGAAAATATTTAACAGATTTTTATGATTTTAAATATTGGATGGTACACTGATTTTCTAGCAATAACTGGGTCCCATTGCGGGTTCCACTGCAATGAGACCCATCTGATATTTTCAATGTGATTTTAAATATTAAAGGTAGAACTTAACAATTGAAAACAATAGAGGGTAATGCTTGATTACTATTAATAGGTGGGCCCCATTGGATTTAACATCAAAAGAGAGTCCCTTTATTTTTTCGTGGTCTCATTTCTTGCTTTTTATAAGTATATATATTCATTATATGCCAGACACTCTAGTTTGCTTTATCTTGAGATCTGCTTATATTGCCTAACACTGCGGTGGTTGTGTGACATGACACTGATAAAATAGTGGGGGTTTGGACCCCTTAGCTGCTCCATCCTTTGCTGCTCCTGCAGTAAGAAACTCCATCCCCGGAGATATAATAGTATAATACCCGCTCTCCCGGGAAAGTTAGGGTTCAGTTCTGGATTCTAAGGTGAACCTGCTTGGCAGGGTGGACCTAAGAAATTCCACTTGTGGGGGCTTTATGTAAAAGAAATATGGGGAAGGAGTAATCTTAAAAAAATGCATATTAATTATCAGGATTTGCACGGGGATATTAAAAAATTTTAATTTTTTTTCAGGTATGAGTGGGGACATTTTGTGTCCGCCGGCATGGGTGCCTCATTTTACACGGCCACCCAGGGCTAGGTTATCATGAGAGTACCCAACCACCGACTCATCTAACACATAAAATAAAATTAAAAAAAAAAAGTGCTGGGCTACTCCATGCCACTTATTTGATAAGAAAACAAAGGAGATATTTGGTTATAATAGCCTCAGATGGAATGGACGGGGCTCTGGAGGGGCTGAATCGAGTACTTTGAATGCTTTTTTTTTTTTTTTTTTTTATAGCGCACAGTTCTTAGCCCTTTGGGTTAGAATAACCTACGAGAAAGCTGGGTAAAATTCCTTGTGGCTGGGTAAAATTTCCTTGTGGTCTCATTGTGGTAGTGTAGTTTCAAACTCACAACCTTTGGATCTAAACTGTAGTCTTAGGCCAACTGAGCTATCGCTCGGGGTTAGTACTTTAAATGTAATTTAGAATAACCAACGAGAAAGCTGGGTAAAATTTCCTTGTGGCCTCATTGTGGTAGTGTAGTTTCAAACTCACAATCTTTGGATTCAAACTGTGGTCTTAGGCCAATTGAGCTACCCCTCGAGGTTATTACTCTGAATGTAATTGTTATACTAAGAAAATGAAGAATGCTAAAAAATAAAGGGGAGAGACTGTACATATTCATTGATGTGCTCATGCAGGAAGAATCACACGTGCCCCAATGATAGAAAGAAAACAAAAAACAACTCCCTTTCATTTGGTTAAAAAATAAAAATAAAACCATCCCAAACAGCGTCGAGATTTGGAAGACATGTTCATTAATTAACAGAATAAAGCCATTCCACATTTGTACCTTATTCGGGTTTTAGACGATCACTCTACCAATTTCAATATTGAAACAAGGTGGGATGACCTTTTTTAACTGTTTGGATTTCGAAGGAGTCCTTTAGGCTTTTTTTGGCAACTCTACTAATAGTGTCAAGTAAAGTATAGCCTCCATTTCTATAAAAATGAAGTTCATATCAAAACTACTTTAATTCAAATTTTTCGTCATATTAAAAAAAAAAAAAAGTGAAAAAAACAACTTCTTTTCTCTACTTGAAAAAAAAAAAAAGTTCTATTTTTTTATAAAAAAAATCATATAACAAGCAATTAAAAATAAAATAACTATCATAACTTACTTATATTTAAAAAGCCGGCTGCAGCCTATACCTTGAGGCCTAGATTTTATCCTTTTTTAGCATGAGTTGCTCTGAAAGTTAGTGTTCCATCTTACCTTATCATATGGTAAAATTGTCCTTCATCTGTAGTTGGAGACTTGGAGTTGTGGCACTGTTTCATTGATCAAGTTAAACATGGTTAAAACAGGAAAAAGGCAGGGACAATTATCAAAAGGGCCCCAAATATTCAGGAACCTTTAAAAGAGTGCTTGAAAATTAATCACAATTCAGTATTACCGAAAAAGAACCTTTCATGTATGTATAAAAAATATGCGATGTCATTATCACCATCTATTTGTTCACCTTATATCAGGTGGTTGGAAATGTACAAACAGTTTAGGTATCAAACAAATAACATTACATATTATTAGGTCTTGTACTAAAATAAATGGGTCTATTAGTTTCTAAAACCTACAAATTACAAGGTATTCTAATATTCTAAGTTTTCTTATTCTTCTTCAGATTCCCGTTTAACAAAAATCTAAATGCATACTAATACAATTAATATTCTGACATATATCATCAACAATGCCTGTACTTACACAGTTTTTTTTTTAATTTTAGGTGAATACATTTCCATGTTAATACTTAAAGAGAATTTCTCAAAAACTCCATATCTCAAAAGGGGAGTTTTTGCCTCTATTTAATAGCCAATGATTTAAGAGAATTTATAAAAGATACACATTTGTAGGAGAATATTTAGGAGAGAGAATGAATAAGTGTATCATTAATGACCCGTGTTACACTCGGCTGAAAGAGGGGCTTTTTTTTTTCCTCGGTGAAGAACGCCTGAGGAGTTTTGTAGCGTAACAAATACTTAAATTCATGATTGAGAGTTCATATCAATTAGATTTGAAACTTTTCTCTGGATGTAGTATTGATAGCTAGGGAGCATATAATTATTACATACCTGTGCCAATGAGAAGTTTGAAACGTGGACTATGATATTCTAATGACTATATTAATCTTTTGATTAGTTTTTTAGGAGATATGATGAATCTTTTTCGATGATCGATGCGTAGAAATTCTTGTTGTGGTTAAAGAAAAACGACTGGGGAAGAGACAAACATTCTCGATCGAAAGCGATATCAAGGCCATGTGAAAAGCATTTCGAAGGATTTATTCAATATGGGCCCCCATTTTTTTTTTGGTGGGGGGGGGCAATGATTCATTTTAAGCTAAGAAAGTCTACATTGGTGTGACGAAGCAGTGATTGGACTATGAGAAAGATCCACTCTTTAAATTTGGAACTGTGCATGTGTCCACTTGGAGGATGGGTCGAAGGATTTATTCAATGGGCCCCCAATTTTAGGGGACCAATGATTCATTTTAAGCTAAGAAAGTCTACATTGGTGTGACAAAGCAGTGACTGGACCATGAGAAAGATCCACTCTTTAAATTTGGAACTGTGCATGTGTCCACTTGGAGGATGGGTCTGATTTGGGCCGGCTGGAGAAATACTGATTGGAATTCTTACAAAAGTGGATTTCTGTTCCGAGAGTGAGTCAGTAGCAGACTAGCATTATTCTAAAAGCTTTTGAAACTTTCTATTTGGTTTGCAAAAATCTTAAGATATTCAATGGTTCTTGGCTTATTGGATCTTCCAGCTTCTTCAAATCTTATCTTTTATATGCTTTTTAAACATATGTGAATCCAAACACTTGACCTATTAGGCTCTGATACTTCTTGTAAGATCTTACACCCCATTGAGTTATCACTTATCCCAAAACCAAATGGTGATAAAAAAAACAATATAACAAACGTTTTACGTTGAGGGCGGGGACTCGACTAATATTATGACCGCTCAGGAACGAGGGTGGATGTTAACCTCAACATGGTGCATGTGGATTTAGCCCTTGGCCCAAATTGGCTGCCAAGGTTTTTTTTTTATATTATATATTCTTGCTATATATTAAAGTTAATTTGGAGAAAACCTCAAGTGAGCACTGTGTGCCTAATACCTAGTGGGGCCTAATTGGTGATCCATCTGATAGGGACTCCCCTTGTTACAGCAATGTTGGTGGTCACTGGTCATCTTCTTCATTGTGCAATGATGAAATTCAATCCATTTGTCAAATATCTCCTGAAGTTATGGAAATTCAGATAATAGGTGGAGATCTCAAGAACAAAGCAGGTAGAAAACCGAAAAATATGAGCATAACTGCCCCTCAAAATAGGCATGAATGACAATTTATTCCTAAGAAGTGACGAGCACAAAAACCTAACCTGTAAGTGCTCAACATGGTATCACCATGCATTTCACAATAAATAATCATACATTAAAAAGATTATATAAGTGTCTCTTTCCGTAGAGTAAATTTCATAAGATGGAAATAGAAAAATTGGGACCGAAAGAGAATAGAATAGATGTGATAGAAGAGAGTTATTACAAAGAAAAAAAGATTGGAAACTTTTAAAAGTGGAAGGTAGACGTGAGTGGTTTAATGAGAAAATGATACGAATGGGTAGTTAATGACATGAGATAAGTAGCAGAGAGCAAACGTGGAACATTTGAACAAAAAGACATACTTGTCGGTCAAAATTAAAGCCAGGACCTTCGCTTTAGTATATTATAGGTTATTATTCTACTAAAAAAAATAAGTGATTGTTGTAACTTACGACAACTATAACACAACAGAAACACCCACACCCACACACTATCGATTAAAAACAACCATAACCGAAAAACCATATTCATGGTAAATTAATTCTACTTTATCTCTCGTAACATTACTTCCAATAAAATTTTTAGGTTCGATAGTTGAATGGCCTGGGCTGGGCATCGGCCGAATGTTTGCTTTGAGGACCGAGAAGCCCGTCATTTTCTCAACTGAAATAGACCCTTATAAGCTTTGACATGCTTTGGGTTGCCTTAAACCTGAACCTGAACCTGGCCAGATTCCAATTGCTACGCTATTAGTTTGTGGAAACAATGCCCATCAAATTCACCATCTTTTGACCGTTTTTCATGTTTTGAATATAAGTTTACTTTATTCATTGAGTGAGGTATGAGCTGAATCATTACTCATTAGTCTATTTTACTCCTTTCCTTGGCTTGCCTGCTCAAAGTTCTAGTCATGATTCAAGGAGAGAGAGAGAGAGTAGTTAGTAGTGACGTATGGAGATTTCTAAATTGAGTTCTACTTATATTAATCCTCAAAACTAAGTCACTGTCCATGCAAATGTTAATCAATGAAATATTCTTGGGGCTTACACGGTTGAGACATGATAAATTCCAAAACCTGTAGCTGCAATATTATAATTTCTGCTCTCCAACCCAACCTGTGGCCCCATCGAAGCCACTTCTGGCCATTATTTTGGATGGCTTTTCTTATAAGATTGTCATCATCATTATGAAATGATTTTTTTTTTTTTTTTGTCCCTACTCATTCAAGTCCCATTCAATCCTGCCATCGATCCATCATGCCTACTGTAGTTAGGCTAGGTCCCCACAAGTTGGTTTGGTTTGCTGTATTATTTTCTTCGGCCCTGGTCTGTCATGGGCTGAACCCACGACCCTGTTTGGACCAATCAAGGGAGGCCATATGGGGGAGAATATGTCAAATCAGATGACATCCCTTCTCCTCCAATAAAAAAGAATTTCTCTTTCCCCTTATGCACTCCGGATTGGTCCAAACAGGTTTCTGTGTGGTCCAAAAAGGAGATCCCTTTTCATTGTATTATTGTTGTTGTACACTCTACTTTTTTTTTAAGTAGGAAAGGAAACTGTTCATAGTACAAATTGGCATTAAAATAAAAGAAAAGAGAGAAAATCATCAGCACCTAATAATTGTGACTTGTGAGGTCCATGTTTTGGTCTCGAAATGAGATCACCACCTAAAAATCTTGAGTTTCATGGCCAGTAAAATTCCAATGTGGTTGATACGACCGAGTCGTATCTTCTTACAGCAACTATGTATTACAGACATCAATAATATGGGGTATCTTGGTTTATTTACTATACATCATCATAGATTTGAGGGATTTTTACGAGAAAATTAAACTTAAAAATTAATTAAATGATTTTATGTAGAAAGACAATAAAATGACGAGATAATTGTTCGTACATTTTTTTCAACAAATTACCTCCATCGTCTACTTTCATAGTAAAAAACGATAGTCTGCTCTATCTTCTTCTACTTAGTAATGAAAATGTTATGAAAATCATTGCATTTTGTGTCTCAATGGTTTGCCTTAAGTGGCCTCAACAATCTTCCTTATGTATGGGTTCCCATGCTTAGTTTCTACACATTTGTTGCCCACTTTGCATGATTCTGGAGAGTTTGAGTTTGGAGTGAAAGGTGTTCGATGAAATGCCTAAATGAGAATTTTCTTTTGATTTGATGGTGTCTTCGAATGAGGTTGGTGTTGATGAATTTAAGTATGGTTTTGTGAACATTTAGAGTTTGAAGTCATTTGTTTGAAGAAATCTAGAAAGACTTGATGATCGTGACGTGTGAGCAACACATAGGGAGCCATGTTTGGCATCTTTGAGTAGTAAATGTGAGATTTTGCTTTTCTAGGTACTTTATTAATGTTTGTGTGGGGTTTTAGAACCCAAGACTGTTTTTTCTTTTGTTAATCTGTAATCCTTAAACCAATTTTAAGAATGAATTTGATAGTGGATGGATTGAATATACTTCATTACGTGATTCTTGAAAGACTTATCAAACTCTTTTTCTTTAATGCATTCATCAATTCCTTTTGATTTTTCTTCATTTCTTTGACTTGATTATTCATCTCCCATCAAATCTCAACATCATCCCCTCCAAATCTAAAACAATCAAGTATGGAAACAATCAACTAAACTGAAGAAAAGTTGAAGAAAAACAAAAGTTGCAAGAAGTTGACGATATCATCAACCAAGTTGATGATATCGTCAACTGGGATAATCACGTCCAAAAAATTGTACAAACAACTATTTCATCATTTTATAGTTTTTATTCATAAGATCGGTTAATTATGGCTTAAGCTTAATTTTTTTCATAAAAAAACCCTAGATTTAATTAAAAATCCAAATAAATATTTCTAAGATAAAAAGAAAGGATATTTATCTTCAGATCCGGATCCACTGTTTGGACCAATCAGGGTGTGCCACATGGGGGGAGGATGTCAAATCATTTGACATCCTATCTCCTCCAATGAATAAAAAAAATCCTCCCCCGCATGAGGCATCCCCTGGTTGGTCCAAATAGGGGATCCGTTTCCATTTATCTTCATACATTTTGTGCTACTACTTGAAAAAAACCGCCAAACCTAAGGGGTAGCTCAGTTGGCATAGAATCACGGTTGCACTACCACACTAAGGCTACAGGGGAATTTATTCGGCTTTCTTTTGGGTCAAGAGGGATTAGTCCAGCCGAAAAGGTTGGGAACCCTCCGGTAGCAAACCAAAAAAAAAAAATCTTTGTATAAACCTCCCACTTTTTACCATTATAAGGCCCAGTGAATTTCCATTAAAAAATACCCTTCTGTCGTCTACACTTGGGTTCCTGACAATTGAAGGAAGATGGATGATTAAAATCTGTTCTAGTAAAAAATATTAGCCATCTTGTAGAAGGTAAACTACTTTAATATTAATAGACAAGAATGAGTTTGAAACTGTTAGAAAGAGTAGATACAATGCATCTCAAAGGGGAGTGGTTCCATACAACGAGGCTCTATTATTAAAATCTTAACCTGCTCAAAATGGATGCCGTCAATGGGTGAAAATTCTACCCCATGTTATCGTTCACACGGTCAATCATTGAGTGAGGCCATCTTCTTTTAAATCAAAATTCAAAGACGTCTATTGCAACACATGAGGGTGTTCAGTTTTTAACTTTTAAAATTTTCAATAGATAGGCCCACCACGGGCTGCACCCCATTCAATTTTAGGAATCTTTGAAGTGAGAGGCTCCAGCAATCCGGCCAGACCCTTGAAAGTGGACCCTGGACCATGTGAGCAAACATGTCCTTTCTTTTTTGGTAAAATGTGAGCAAACATGTTAGATCAGATAGCTAAGTGTAATCAGTGTTACACATGTGAGCCGTGAAAAAAGATACATATATATATATATATATATATTTTTTTTTTTTTGGAAAGATTAGACACAGATCTGGTCATGGTTGGAATGGGAAAGACAAAAAAAACATTAGACGACAAGAAGTATAGTGAATAGGATCGATGATCCCACTATTAAAATGACGACGAGACTAGACAATGGTCAAACAAGTGGCTATCAAATAGAACGCTTTTAGGTGTTACTTTTGGAAATATAAGCAATACCATCCCCAAATGCTCAACCATACTCCAACGTTTAAAACGCTAGAAGTCTACTAATTGAAAAAAAAAATAAAAAAAATTAAAAGTGTATTTCCGTCAAACTTAATATTCAAAGTTATAAGAATACAATAAATGAAATGAAGCATTTGTTATGTCACGGGAAATGGTTTGAAACACTGTCAGAAATTTTCAACATATTCTATTTTCAATCAGAGAAATACTACTAATAAGAAAAACCCGTAAAATATGTAGGATCAAATCTGCCCCATGACTGACTTGGGCGATAAATTAGACTTGACCACAAATCACGCTTATCTAGAGGCCAAACACGGCTCAATGCGGTGCTCATGGGGCTAGGCTAGGCCTAGCCCCATGAGCACCGCTATAGATAACTTTGATGTTATTTATATAAATGCCCTAATATGATTTATATTTGATCTCCTAGGTAGGGTTAGAATTATATGGCCAGGATGGATCCATGGACGTTCAACTTTTTTAAAAAACCTCTAGAGTCGGAGAAATTTAAGGATTTAAAAAAAAAGACTATTTAAATTAAAATGTAAACACTCCCGAGAAAATCCTTGAAATGCAATCAAATCATTTAAAATTTTCCCACTTGGTGATTGAAGAAGCCAATCTAGTCCACTAGGTTACTGTGGATGCTGCCATGTTCATGGGCAGTGTCCGCCACCAAGACAGGAATATCAGAAGGAAAATCAAGATGCTTTGAGTGGGCATAAAAATAATAGTTTCAATCATGATTATTAGACCAATCAAGATTCGCCACAACAGGTTCCATGGTATGGGAGGATTTTTTTCCTCACAATGGCACGGCAATTATCATTGCTTCCCTGTCGTCATCGGCTCACCGCGAGGGAAAATCCTCACAAAAATCTCGATTCTTTGGGAATACATCGTACCCAAGATCGTAGCCTTCTATAAACAGCCAAAGCGTACAGCACAAAGATGGGAACAAAGATGGGAAGGGTGGTAAATATAAACCATGTGGTAAAGGACCCTTGACCCCACCTGAAAACGATATGACCTTTATATGATGCAGCCACGAGGGAGTACAAACAAGGTATCCCTCTTTTCACTACTTCAAAAAGCATCCCCTTGTGAAATGTGTTCCGTCCGAGGAAGGTAACAAGCATAGGCCTTTGTGTTAAAAAAAAAAACAGAAGATTTCACCAATCTACTGTTACATCTTCATCTTTCTTCTTCCTCTTCTATCACTCTCTTTCTAACTTTAGATGTCATGTGGTAATTTATTAAATTAGTAAGAGTAACATAAATCAAGCCAATAGGACATCACATTATTAGACTAAGTCAATTTCTATCAGATTCTAGAGTCTAGAGCCTCAAGTCTTTGATTTAGAAAAATTCACAGTTGAAGCTGAAGGAGTGAAACTTCTTAAAACCCGAGTTGATCAAAATGAATGTCCTTGTCATGTGTGGGATGTTTTAAAGTTTTTCTTAAATAAGATAAATGGTGTAATAATAAAGATAATTAATGACACTTAAAATTCTGCGGCTTGGGTCTAGCTCTTATTATAATAATCTTTTGCCACATTAATATTCCTGAGGCTTGGGTGTTAAATAGGTGTGCCTCAATGTGTAACTAGACTACTTCTTTTAACCTGGGCCTGTTTGCTTATAACAATTCTGAGAAATCTAATTTGAGAAAGGTTATAAGATATTCTAATAGCGTCTCATAAACAGTTGTGACTTTTCATTATTGAGCCTTCAAATTTGCGGTATCACACTGATGAGCAAAGAAAGGCCCAACATGAAAGCAGAAGCATAAAACCCTGGCCCTTATTTTTGGAGAACGAGGATCAAGACAAAAAAAAAAGTCGCAATTGCCTTCATAAAATAAATGGAATTTGGATGAACCTAGCAGCTATATAACAAACGCACTACTAGCCCTGCAAGGGTAGACTAGGAGCAATTAGAAACGACAAATTGCAGCTGCATATGCACCATGTGTGCGTAATTTGTGGGCCAATGAGCATGCTTACTATCTAGCCAGCTCATTTCAGAACAATGGCAGTGGGACAATTTGTCTCAAATCATTCATCCTTGTCCAATCACAATCTTTTCTTTCAGTCGTGTCGTCTTCTTCATGTCACCTGTCACTCTCCCTTTCTTGTCTTGGTTACTGTGAGGAGCTTACTGATCTCACCTTCTGTTTCCTCCGTGTCCCTCTTCTTTTTTCTTTTTTTTTTTTTTTTTTTGTTGAAAGAAAACAAAAGAACCTGCCCTTTATGGTGGGCCATGCCATTTTTTTTCATGTAAGAAGTCCCATCAGGTTGAGAATCTGCCGTCCAAATGGCATGATTAGGCTGCCAGCCTGGGCATCCTTCTTTGTTTTTTTTCACCAACTTGCTTGAAGCCTGTTGGCTCTTTGGATTTGTGAATCAAAATAGAAGTTTCTTAGATTTGGATTTGGAGTTGGAGTTGATGTGGCATAGTTAATTACATGATGTTATTATTATTTATTTCATCTTTGGGGCAGTGGCAGAAATAACCAAGAAAAGAGCTAGAACCACGAGCTAGGAGCCGCAACTGTTGACTGACTAACCAATTTGAACATGCAATGCAATACAGGGTTTGCTTTAAACTTATCTTCAACATTTGTAAATAAAGGCTAGGGTTGGAGCCTTGGAGGAGTTGATACATCAAACCTGTTACGTAAAATGGTTGGGGATATATGGGTCCCAGGTCTTGGTCAGTTTGAAAAATCACATTCTTCCTCATCTTTCCAAAGGTGTCTGCAGGAATTTGACAGGCATGGATAAGCTCCTTATTACTGAGTATCCAAATCTGCTTCAGAATATTGATCTTTTACAGACCCTTTGGCCACCTGATGTAGTGAGCAAAATTGCTCAACTATCTTTGGAGGTCCGAACTTTGTGGGACACGTAGTTTCAAAGCCATATACAAAGAGATTTTTAGGGTTTTTGTTTGGGATCACATCTCCCATGGAGAAAAATAAGGAAAACCCAGGTTTATTCCAAATTAGATCAGCTTTTCACTTGGCTTAGTTTGCATAGAAGGCTACCGACTAGAGCCCGATTAGCCCAATGGGTGGATAATATCCCTCCTATCTGCCCTTTGTGTAATGCAATGGAGGAAACGTTGGACTTTAGTAACCGGAACCTTACCTCTCCATCCCAGATCTCACTCCAAAAACACAATTTTTGTCATTTTCGGAGCGGATCCGTACGTCCTTGGAGTGCTGTTTGACCATCTTCAGAGCGCAGTTCTAAAATGCTCGGAGCTTGTATCAACCGAATATGAAACGAATCGTACAAAAACTTTAGTTTATGTGCATTTTCCATTTCTGTAAGCTTAATATTTATCTTTTTAAATGAAGAAATTTCTTCCGACTCATTAATTATTGTCCATTTTATGTAATCAAATTGCAAAGTTAATTCTTTTCTCCGTTTTTTATATTTGAATATATGGATGAGATATATTTGAGCTCATTAGTTAATTGATCAAAAACTTATAAGTACTATATTGTATAAGCGTTCTGGAGACGCTTCACACATATAATTATTTTAGAATTTAGCATTTTGGCCGTCCCGCTCCACCCACCTGGCACTTTACCGTTGGACATCTCTTTTGCCATTGTCATTTCACAACAAGGGTCTCGAAACTCTTTCAAAAGCCCAGACTAATCAGACTCACAATCATGCATTTAATGATTGGTTCTGGCCCTCTGGCCTTCTAAATCCACTCATTGTATAAAACTAGATATAATTGTCTCATGGTTTATATTGGAAAACTAGGAATGAGCTCATTTTTAACTACTGCCCTTTATTCCCTTCATAGGTCATGTCCATATTTATTATTACCTTGTTAGAATGTAACTAAGCTCATGCGTATATGCTGGACCATGTTCTTATGCTGGCTCTTCCACAGATACATGGCTTCCTCCTCACGGTTTGTACAAGTTAAAAATTTTACAGCTCCCACAACCACTTTACTAATTCAGCTGGCATAGGAGGCATCATCAGCAAGTAGACACCCCCACGAGGCGGAATTGCTCTCTGGAAAGGTCTTAAGTTGAGCTAGGGCTGCAAATATCCTTCTTAAATATTGAAGTAGACAACCTTGTCCAGGTATCTTCTATCCAATATGCGGCTAATTTAGCTTGGGACCACTTCAGAACATGGTGTAAAATAATGAAAATGCTGACCAACCCCCCCGGTAATTGGACTTAGGGATGCAAACGGGTTGAAACCACACTGGACCAAAAACTGGAACTGTTTTCTAAAGGCGATTCTGGTTCTTACTTGAAATCTGTTTATATGGTTTTGGACCTAGTTCCGAGAAGGGATTGGGTCCGGGTCTAAAACCGTTTTCACCTTCACTTTTTATTAATTATGTTATTTTTTGCTTACAACAAGAATGTCATTCAACCCACAAATCAAAACAAGGATATTGTTCCACTCAATAACAAAGCATAAAGTCTTCCTTCCACAACTAATGAATTCCAACATCTTTAGAACTAATATATGAGTTGTTTTATGAAGTTTTTGACATTAGCATATATACAGTTAAGACTCATGTCTTAAAAGCGCACATCCACAGGTCAGGTTTGGGTCCACAGATTGGAATTTATATAAATTCAGATGTGGTCCTATTTATGAATCGGAACGAAATTATCTTTTTTTATTTTCTTTTAAATACAACTTTTCACTTGGCGGAACCTACGGATAGCCAGAGAATCGGGCATCTGTTTACATCCCTGCACTCAACATCTTAAACCTTCCGCTAAACGACAGTAGATCTTTCTATTTCCATGCGACTGCCAATTCGCAGACATCAAGGAGATGCTTCTTTCCCTCAAGATACCCATGCTTGGTTTCCGAGAAGGACCATGGTTTAAGGCTCCTGTTTTGCTTTGGGTTTTGTTGGGTTATGGGCTATAAGTCATTGGGTTAATTTACTTTGGTTGTGTATTTCGTGATAGCATGGGCTGTATTGTCTTTCCGTTAAGCTTTCTATTTTCTTAGTATATTTCATCTCCTCTTTAAAGGCAAGAGAAAAAAAAAAAGGCTGGGCTTGAATCGAGAATATTGTTGTAAATTGACCCATCAACTCAACCCAACCTACCCCAACCAATTAAAGTTTTTGCCTTTTCTTTTTAAACCCAGCCAAGGGGGCTGAGACCCAAGAGTGAGCCCGTATGCACACGGGTAGACAACCCGCACAAGCGGGAAGAAGAAAGAAGGTCTACCCAAGTGGGAAATAAGCCCACATAAATGAGAAGAGGAGGGTTCGAATCCTAGACGGCTAAGTGAGAACTGCCGTCACTTACCAGTGAGGTAAGTGGCCGTTTTCAACCAATTACGATGTTGCTTGCCAAACCAATTTGATTTGCCAACACACACTCATGGTCGAGTGGTGTTCACATCTTAATTTTACATATGTCCCTGGGACTGATCCCAAGGTCCTCTAGTTAAAAGTTTTACTCCTAACTGGTAGTCCAACATTGAAAATAAATGACAATATGACGTCGACATGTTATTTATGTATTTGGTTGGGTTTTTTTTTTTTTTCAATTTTAAATTAAATCTAAGTTGATATTTTCAACCCAATTAATAAATGGGTAAGATGGACTTCATCCCCTTTCTCTTCTTATAAAGAATTAATTTCCCCTTGCAACCCAAGTTGTACGATTGTGTCCATCTTTTTTCTATTTTTAGATTTTTTTTTTTTATCAATCAACCAAAGGTAACAAGCATTAGATGAGATTTGAGCACAGAATAATCAAGTTCATGTGTTGAAAATTTAATCACACCTATACTTCACATCGTTTATGGTCATAATGTGGACTTATTTATGATTTGAGCGAAAAGTAAACAAGTTCATGTGTTGAAAATTTAATCACACCAAACTTCGCATAGTTCATATTCATAAAGCTAATTTTTTTTTTATGAGCACCACTTGTACTTCACCTGTGGAATTTATAAGCATAATTGGTTTTTCTAAAAGCCAGAATTTGTTTCTTAATCAATTTATAAGCCAAAAAGTCTACTTGTCCAGAATTCTGGACAGAATTCTGGACAAATAGCAGGGCTCTTTATAAGCACCCTTGATGGGAGACACTGTAAGGCCAAGCTGGATGACCAATCATGGGAAGGATGAACTTGTAATTAGGTGGGTTGGTAGGGAGAAGGTCTGTACATAAATCAAGGGTAAAGACAAAATTAGGTGGATGGGTGAGAGGAAAGAATTTATTCATAAAACAAAGGGTGATTAGTTGAAGCAGGATTTGAAGGAGGATCCTATCCAACAGGAATTCCATGCATAAGCAGAAGCTCTGTGTGATTTGACTCTGTAGATGGAATTTGACTTTGTAGAGGTGGGCTGCAGTAGACTGTAGACTATAGTTGGTGGAGTACATGGCATAAGATGTGGGTTTGCTACCTATGTCTTAGTTTTTAAACTGCCCTAAATGTGTCCGGTGGGGACTTGTGTGAGTTTAGCGGGCACTATCTCGGGACTAGATCCTGTTGGATCAAATAACTTAGAGATACCCGTGTCATAAAAAATAATAAAATAAATTAATACCAGAATCCAATAATTGATGGTTTTGATGACTGTCAAATTATAATATTTTAATGGACCCTACACAGAATGTTTTTCTTAGATAAATGATGCCGTTGCCTCATTTTTATCGCTACCTGGACAAATACATCCCTAAGGGCCCGTTTGACACTTTACTAATACAATAAAAGTCAAATAAAGCTTTCATTTTTCAGACAAGATCTAATTTTTCATGAGAGGTTGACAAGCTCTAAGCCATCGAAGACTTTGACCTTGAGATGTAGTTTTCTGTCTCATTATTCTGCACATAAAACTCTCGTAATAGAGTTCAGGGAATTCTGTAAACTGCTCAAGTATCTTTTTCCTTGATATTTTAATCAATTTGATGATGATAGTAGATCCTTTGGAATGATCTATTTCACTCCATTTCACCAATTCTAACATGCCCCAAGGTATAATGATTATTTGGTAGGAAAGTAGGAAAACTCAGTGATAGTTCAGTTGTGACACTGCAACTTACCTTGTTTTGATAAAGGATTGAGTCAAATGTAGCCGAAAATTGACCCGGTCACCTTGTTACCATTTGAGAGGCAGATTTAATTATAAATAATTAATTATGCTTGATGTTTTATAAAAAGGATGATAGGAATCTAATTCGGAGATCATATTTTGATCTTTTTGGTTCAATAATTCGACATAAAAATTATGTATGATGCAAATTTTATTTTTCTTTAATCTTATAATAGTGTCTTATTCACAGATTAATCAATTTGAATTAATTATCATGAATGCGTGTAAATATATGAATAAATAAAACTAGTTTTCAAAATTTCATGATTCCCTCTAGTCACCAAATTGGCTCTCTTCAAGTGAAATTTGTTTTTTTTTTAAATGTTCGATGAGTACTCAAGTCCAAGTCAGGGGTGGTTTTTTTCTCCTTTCTTCTTACTAAGGTAGGATTTCTTACCCCATTTAAACAGGAACGCCGGAGGATTTCTAGCAGTTTCCTTTATTAGCAATTTTTATGTGTTCTTCAGTTTTGTGTGGTCTTGCTTTTAGTTGAATGAGTCCAAATGACCCCAAAAGCTATTCATTTCAGCATTCATGGTTGCACCCACACTTTTTGGCGTCTCTCAATTATAAACGCTGTGACATTCGATTCACACCATGAATGGAACAAACTCTGCCAACAACAAAAATTTCTCCTTGGATCCACAGCAGTTTTTTTTTTTTTTTTTTTTGTCATTGTTTCAGGATGAGAAATTTATAAATATGCATTTTTTTTTTTTCCTCTTCACAATGATAGAGACACCTATGGCATCCTCAAATGCACCTTTGACCAGAAGTCTAAGGGATCCCATTGGTGGCCATTAGAATCCTATGACATAGGTGAAGTGACAAAAATGCCATCAAATTACATAAATTTTCTTGTCCACGGAGTTATCTTGTCCAACTAATTAGGGCCTGTTTCTTTATTGGAATTCCATGAATTCCCATACATAGTAGAATTTGTGGATGTTCTTTTTGGGCTTGAGCATCCAGTAATTCCACCAAAATGTAAAGGAAGTGAAATTCCTAGATTCCCAAATGCCAAAAGAGATATTTCTTGTAGTTGGAATTCAGAAATTTCTATAAAGAAACATAAAATTCAGAGATTTCAGAGAACAACATGTCATATCATGTCCAAAAATTCCTGGACATGGTGAATCATGACAGAAATTCCACTAAAAAAGAATGGTCGAATTTTGCTTTGCCTTTACCCTACTCTCATTGGTTTGTAAGACCTTGTCAATTATGACAAAGATATTATTACTTGCGATATTTGAGGTTATAACGATTTTGATACTCAATTTTCTAGTGTACTAGTCTAGTAGTCTTACATAAGAGACTTGGCCCTGTAGCTTTCATTTTGTTAGGAATTTTATCGATGAACACTGCCAGTAACAAGTGGCAGTATGACATGGGAATGAACCAAAAGCCATAACATGGGATAATTTTTTCGGTAAAGGAGAAAATATATATAAAAAAAAGGGAGGAAATCACTTCAATCCAAAAGCTTTACCATGTAAAAGGCTTTAAAAACCATTCAAAAATTAATAGTCTCGGTATAATTCAATCTCAACCCAATCTAATCCAAACAAAACAATGAAAAAAACACGATGCGAAAATATAAAGGAGAAAATATATAAAAAAGGGAGGAAATCACTTTAATCCAAAACCTTTACCAAGTAAAAGGCTTTAAAAGGCTTTAAGAACCATTCGGTATAATTCAATCTCAATACAATTTAATTCGAGCAGTATAATGAAAACAACATGATGCGAAACCGAACCTATATGAACCCGTTTTCCTATCCCATGTTTAAAGGGCAAACTACACCCAGGTAGTGTTTATGAATGTCAAGAAAGTGAATGTTAACAAGGTCATTTTTCCTCTTTTGTAAAATCACATTTTCTCATCATTCACCCTGTTTTCATACTAATTAGCCAAGGTATCCCTACCACTACAGAGTTTTATCGTACCTTCAACGCCGACAACAACGTACAGTGGGAAACGACCAAACCATTGTGAGGTCCATTCATGATGCACGACTCACGATCACGGACTCGATCGTATACTGCGTACTGCATCATGTGGTTGGTCTTTGAATACTCAAATAGCGACTGACCACTTGTACGGACAATGGCAATCTCTTTCATTCTTTATCAGCACTCAGACAGACAACAGTGCCCTAAATATCTAATCGGAATCTTGCTTACATCACTTGACTTAAAAATGTTTGGGCCACAGTTTTTATGAGTGTCTGTGGTGGGCCACAATAGTGTCTTTTGATATCAGCTGTTAGGCTATGTATTTCTAATGTAATCTCTCATTCTCAAGAGCAGAAAAGGAAAAGAAAAAAAAAAAAAAAAACACTTCTGGTCGTTCATTTGCAAGAATTCTGAAAAGTTGATATTGAGAAGAATTACAGATTCATAGAATGCTGTTACTTAGGGCTTGTTTGGATAAATGAGGAGTGTAGTAAAATGAAGTGAATTTCACATGCGGAGCAGAATAAAGAGAAATAGATTAAAGTTATAGCAGAGTACTTCACTTTACTCCATTTGCATGCTTATTTTGAAATTAAGATTTGGAGCAGAATCCATTTTTACTCAAGGAAATAAAAATATTTAGAGTTGAAGTGAAATAGAGTACATGTGGCTTACAATATTACTTTATCTATCGGGCCAGACTCATCAAAATGGGGGGTAGAGTTGAGCTTTTAGACTGTTAGGACCCATTTAACTTCACTCTACTCTATTTTTTGTATTTCCAAATAGATCCTTAATGGTTTTCCAAATGCTCAAGTCTAACTCAATATTCAAGAAGCTAAAATTTGAAAATCTAAAAGAGCTAAAAGTGACATTTTAAAATGCTGAATCTCAAAAGTATGGCAAATTAATAAGAAACTTCAAATGCCCTGTAAACACAAACTGACGAAGCCGTAAAAAATTCTCAGCAGATGAAAATTTTGAATTCCTTCAAATAACAAGGCCTTTGGTTTATCTGAAAACTCTTTTTATAAGAAGATGCTCATACAAGAAATATCTCTCATCTTATATGAATGATAAGGGTAGGGGCCCTCACACCCAATTTCACATTTAAAGTGAGAGATATCCCTTGTATTTATATATGCTATTAAGAAAGACAATAAAGAGATTCAAGGAAAACAAAGGAAAACAAAGAAGCAGAGGTTAATACTGCGGCTTCGATAGTTAGCCATTGCATTCTCTTTGCTACAGTATGTGTTTTTTTTTTCTTGGCAAAAAGCTACAATGGCTGACTTTAACCCTATGTTTGGAAAGGGAAGAGGGGAGGGGAAGGGAGGAGAAGGAAAATTTTAGGAGAAGGAAAATGAAGGGGGAGGGGAGGGATACTTAATTTTCCCTCATCTTGTTTGTTTAGTTTGACGGGAAGAGAATTCCCTTTTTGCCTCCCTCTTTCCCCCATTTTTTAAGGAAAAATTTGGGGATAAAATTTTTAAAAATTTATCCTCAAATTCCCCTCCTTCACTTCCACCCCTCCTCCCAAACACCCTCTATTTTAACTTTCCCTCTATTTTTCCCTCCCCCTTTTTTTTCCTCCCATTTTACCTCATTTCCAAACATTGTTTAGCTGTCCTGCTATTGCCCCATCACCATTGCTGAATATAAGCCGCTTGGCACAGAAGAATGTGGACGGTCCATATAGAAAGTATTGAACCATTCGAGATCAGTGGCCACGATTGCATCACACATGTCTTGTATTTAAACGTGAACGGGACACGAAGTCCCTTGTTTTTGTTTATTTATACCCGGTAGAGGTCATTAATTTCAGCGTTCACCGGCCTCTGCCTTCTCCTTTCTGTCATTTTCAGTGCTGCATAGGATTCCGCACTAGTAGGGAATTTTTTTTTTTTTTTTGCGTTTATACATTTTATTCTCTCTTTCTATAGTTTCTAGTTTACTGTTGCAACCCATCTTGGGTTTTGGTTGTTTGTTGATTATCTTCTTAAGTTTCTTTCTGTGTATGTTGTATGTTAATCTATGGAATCTTTTTCTGGTATCTGTTTGGCTTTCTTTCTCCACTTTCTATGGAAGTTTTCGTTTTGTTCTTCATCTTTCACTCATTTCTCTAGTCTCTTTCATCTCGGTTTCATCTGCTGATGTTTTGAACGTTGAACTCCATTTGGGTTTCGGGTTTTCTGTCTCAGTTTTGCTGTGATCTTCTATTAGGCTCTACTTTGTCGACCCCAAAAGACTTTATTTGGGGTTTTTGCTTGTTTCTCTCCTTTTCTTTTCTCTGTTTCTTTCTACTTTTTCTGTATTTGTAATGAGCTTCCTGAGCTTGATGGAGGCGAAACTGCCTCCAGGCTTCAGGTTCCACCCAAAGGATGAGGAGCTTGTGTTGGATTACTTGGCCAAAAAGGTAGCAGGCAATGGCAGTTGGAATTCTTCAGAGTGTCCGACCATCATCGAGGTTGACTTGAACAAGATGGAGCCTTGGGACCTTCCAGGTCAGACACACTCTCTCTCTCTCTCTCTCCACATGCACAGCACAGCAAAGTATGCACTGTGGTAAATCTATGCTTTTCTGACGTGTGGTCTGTTCCTGATGAAGAATGCTACGTGGGTCTGTTTGCAACTTAGTATATTAAGCTCTCCACTGCTTCCTCTACATTCTGCAGATTTGTATATAGAAAATGAATACGTGGTTGTCTAGGGGTATAGTATCTTTTGTATATTTAAATTACTTCTACGTGTAAGTATTCGCTTTAGGCTTTACACTTCCCTATTAAATTCAAAGTCGGGGAAGAATAGGGAAATTTACACAGCCATTTTTAGATTTGAAAGCAACAGCTATTTTTTTTTTTTTTTGTTCTCATTTTACTGGCAATGTATAGTCTCTAGGGCCAGGGGACATCGGCCAGCCACGATAAATGACAAGTCACATCCATAGGGGATAAAAATAGAAAAAAGAAATGGGTATTTAGACCAATTTTTTAACAGCTTTTATTGAAACCCTACTATAAAAAAGATTAATGCCATTTACCTTCATCAATCTACATAACTAAAAGACCATCTGTTATCCTTGGTTTGTATAGTCATAGAGATTCGTTAGTTGTAAATAGAAAGAATATGTATAGTTGATGATTTGTAAACTTTAGAAAGTGATAGTGGTTTCATTTAAGTCGATTATTGGCAAAGGGCTTGTTCTGTTAATACTTCTCGTTATCCAAGACACAGATATTTTTCCATGCAAAAAGAACATTTTTATCTCGTGGAAGTGCTCTCTTATCAGTTTCTTTATCCAAAAACTATGCTTTTGCTTCTTTTCTTCCTTCTTTTTTTTTTTTTTTTTTTTTTAGCGCAGATCCCTGGAGCATCTTCTTTACACTATTCAACAGCCTATTATAGATCCTATCTGCTTAAAATGTACATCCTCCCTATAGAGCGGATGTTTTCAAATTGTACCCCAATAGAGTGAATCGGGATCTTAATAGAGATTTGTCCAAGGGTGATCGTGGGTGGACCAACCATGGTCCGCCACGTTGCCATGGGATAGCCCTCTCCCGTGGATGAAAGGCTGCCTCATGGTGATGTGGCGGACTATGATTGGTCCACTTACGGTCATTGTGGGGTAAAGCCTTACTAGATTTGAATTCCAATGGTATTGATACCACCCTCCAATTGCTATGATCAAAGTTATAATTATTGCATGTGATTAATATGCATAAAATTATCTTAAACACATTGTTGATCATATGCTTGTTCTTTCGGAAGGATCTATTCCTACTAGGGCAAAACTTGAACACTTCTTCATTTTTGGTGACTTTGATGCTCACTATTGGATCCCTATTAGAGGACGATCTAGACTCCGTAAAAGTAGAGATGTCCCATCCAAACATGCCTATATATTATGTTTTTCTTTTCACAAGAAATGTACTGAGTCGGGCTATCCGGACTCCTTTGTAAATAGAATTTCATTAAAGCCAAAACAACCAACACAACAAAGAGAATGGGTTAGGGAAGAAATATCCCACTCGCTTGCCCAAATTGGATTACAACTATTCCAACAGAAACTTCTCGCAAGCATAGAACAATGCTTAGCCAAAATATGGGCAACGTGTTACTCTCAAATAATAAGAATCATAGAGCAAAAATATTTATTCTTTAAAACTCTTATGTTGAAACGAAATGTCGTCAATACATTCTAATTCAAGGAAGGGGTTACTGTCGAATAATAAGAATCATAGAGCAAAAAAAAATTAATATATATATATATATATATTCTAAATGCGCGTTTTAGCCTATCCAAATATGACTCTCAAAAGATTTTCTGGAAATCCCCTTTTTATTTGGTTATTTTGTTGAAAAAATTTCATTTTCTTATTCTTGTAGAAAAACCGGAACAAAAGAAAGTAATCCTTACTTGGGACAAACAAATTGAGTGCTCCCAACCAGGGCTGGTTCAATACACATCTATGTAAAATAAGGCTTTACTGATGAGGATAAGTGTCTCAACCTTATTTCTTCATCTTTTTTCATCTCTTTTTCTGGCTTTATTTAGAGATTGATGTCCTAGTGTCCCTAACCAATTAGGCCACAATTCCATTATTGTCAAACTCTTAAATGTTTAAAGAACCCACTAAAGTTTTGACATGTCTTCATCAAGGAAGGAGAGTGTCTTACTACTGACACCAACAGTTGAGTTTTTTCAATTTATGTTTTCAGCTATCGGACTGTAAACTGTGTGACAATGCTTAGGTAGAAGTCATGCATAAATGTCTTAATTATCAATTCCTGGTTACCGAGCATCAAGTAATCATCAAGACTATAAAACATAGTTTATGCGCGGCAACCTTGTTTGACATTTTCGCACTAAGCTCCAAATTAATGTCATAAAGAGAACAGGATATGAGGGCTGCTGGTCATGATCTCTGAATTGTTCTCATGAATTAGGAATACATTTACCACTCGTGGTTCCAGATGGTCCAACCCAACCTTACAACTAATACGTTCTCTGAATTCTAGTGTGTTTAATTTAAAGGAACCCATTTCCCTATCTCCTTAAGCTTGCTTACTTTCTAAAGTTTGTTTTATGGATGATCACATGAGTGTTACTCATGCATTTTTCTTTTGAGTCAGAAATGGCATGTGTTGGAGGCAAGGAATGGTATTTTTTCAGTCTCCGCGACCGAAAATATGCAACCGGACCACGCACTAACCGCGCAACATTGTCTGGATACTGGAAGGCCACCGGAAAAGATAGACGGGTGACCGAGGTTCCCAAGGGAACCCTTGTTGGGATGAGAAAGACCCTAGTTTTCTACCAAGGGAGAGCCCCAAAGGGGAAGAAGACTGATTGGGTCATGCACGAGTTTCGGCTGGAAGGACCCCACCATTTGCCAAATCTTTCTTCCAAGGTGACATCATTTTCTTTCTCCTAATTTTTAGTTACCAACATGTGATTTGATCTTTGCTACTCAATAAGTTTTGCAGTCATATTTAATTGTTGTTAATGACACGTCTTGGGCCATCATCCAAGTTAAATTCTCTTACAAGTATTTGATAATATTTCCTTCCCACTGATATTATCTTAATCTGAAATGATTGGCCCTTACAAGAAACCGCCAAGTGAGTCTTTAGGAGGACCGGACACTTTATTAAGAACTTCTCATGCATTATTACTTCTCTTTTGGGAAGTGACAAACCAATTAATTATATTTTACGTATTTGGGTAGGTTTGTTTAGAAACGCACCAAAGGACATATTGTCAAAAGTTGATATATCAAACATCTGATTACGTTGCCTTGTCTTCTTCTTTGCTTTCTTTACTGCAATCATGTTTCCAAAAGTTACAAAATGGGGATAGTTTGAAATGGGGGATTTCGGTTCCTCTTGCTCTTGGAAAAGGCTTAAGGGCCCATTTGATAGTTTCACATGTAAAATAAAGTTCCGAACGGGCCTAAAGCTTTGCAATGGTATATCGACTATAAATAATTTGATAAGTAAAAGAATTCAAACTTGTACTAGATTTAATCAAATTTTATTTTTTCTAAAGTTGGGTCAATTGATATTTTGATACGCATGCAAAAGATATTAGTTTTTAAATTTATTTATTGATAATTTTTATATGTGACTAATGTGATATTAATACCAATTCCTATTAAAGTGAAAATAGGTGATGGCCCCATAATTCATTGATTGTAGGGGGGGATGATTTGACGGATATTTAAAAATTATAATCTTTATTTATTTATTTTTAATTTTAGCAATTTCTTAAAATATATTTATAGGTATTTAATTTCATGCAATTAACGGGCATTAGAAGACCCGAAATCGATTTGGAGTAGAGATAGGGCGTGATACACGTGTGGCCATTATTCAGACTTTGGCACTCTTGGTCAACATCTTGTACAATCAACTTTCTGAATTTGACTCTAGTGGAGCCAGATGTTATTGCGGTTCGTCGAATTAGGAAATGATTGCACATGTGATGGGACCAGTGTCTTATGACATTGCACGCGAGTTCGTGGACAGAAGGAGATGGTTGGCCACCAACTTTATTCAGTGTGCCCTTCATCTCATAACCTCGAATTACGAACTTGACAAGGCTCATTCATCAAGCATTTAGGAATGCCTCGTGTAGAACGCTGGTTGCTGTAGGGGAATAGTATAAGATAACCCAGGGGATTATACTCCCAAGAAAAGTTTATACAATATAATTACAAAAACTTTTAGCTTTTGCTGTGTAAAAGTCACGTCTTTCGTACGTGCCTAATGATGGAAAATATTAAAACAAAAAGTCTATAGACCCCGGGCTTTTGTCCCCGCAATCTGCAACAGCTCCCATAGGGAGCCCGTGCCACAGCCCTGGCACAAAGTCGGGGTCTGTAGTACGGCTGATATTAAAAATATGTTTCTGGGCGAAAGTGATGTGAAACTTCAAATAACTAAAAGTATAGTTATAGTGATATTTTATTTTTAGTTATTTTGTATAGTGTTTTTATTTTTTTTATATAGTGAAGTTTAAATTTTTTTGTCTTTTTTTGTTTGAATAATGGAGACTTTACCTCACCTCATTTCACTTCACCACACATTCAAATATGGAAAAAGAAGTGTGAGCTATACTTATCGAAGATGTGAAGTTAGAATGGGTACCTTTATTATGTTTACTCTTTTGCGTTTATATTATGTTTGAGTGGGAAATATAGAGCGATAACAAGCTTATGATGTGGTATTTCTATCCTATAATTTTCTATATCCTTTTATTTTATTATAGAAACATGTGATAAAGTATGGTGAAATTAAGTTTTAAACAAAAAGTTCTTCCTAATCACTCTCTGTGTCTCTCTCTCTTATCGTGGTGCGTCAAGTTTTACTTTATTTTATACTATCAAAGCAACTATTTTACTATACTTCTCTTTTTATTTCTACTTACGTTATTATACTTATCTTATGATGTGTTGTACACTTCATCTTTACTCTATACATGTAAACGGACATGTTTGAATGGTCATTTCCTTCTTTATTATCTTTGTTGGTGAAAAGGTCAAGGACCCTTTTGTACTTTGTTTTCTTTGTTCAGAAAGCGGGAGTGCACATCATCCATCTATTATGCACGTAAGGAGCGGTGTTGAATTTTCAATTTTCTACTTTAACGTAGATGGACTCTTAAAATTAATGGCACTCTCAACTCCTTTGAGAGCATGTAGGCACAAAATTTCGATACCATACAAGTGCGCCTAGTTTTCTGTGATAAGCATTCACGTTTCATGCCTGCTAAAGAAAAGTGCAAAAGTTTGGAGGAAGAGGTTCTTTTAAAATATGATACAGTAGCATAGTTCTAAAACTCAATTCTTGACTAAACCCAGACCACTTGACTGTCGGAGCGAGTCTGCTCAATTTGCCAAACTCACCTGAGTTACTAGACTCAATGGCGTCTAGTTTCAGACCCTCCGAGTTGAGCCAAAACAAGCCTAATTTTTGGAATGTGTACCGAACTGAAGAGGAAGGGATTAGAATTATGTTATTAACTAGCTGTAACATAATTCTAAATTTATATATATATATATATATATATATGAGAGATGCTTATATGATATATATCTCTCACCTTATATGAGATATAGAGGTGGATATATATATATATGAGAAATTCTACAGAATGCCTCTTCAAAAAAGGACGTTACAGCTTGAAAAGAAGAGCCGTGTCACTTAGAGAGATAATAAGAAAGAAATAAAAACGTGAGAAGAGAGAGATGTTCTCTCTCTCTCTCATTTGGCTCTTTTTTTATTTCCCAAAGTGGGGCACACCGGTAGATAAAACTCTCCCCACTTTGAAATCAAAAGTGAGGATAGTCATCATTAAATGGCTGATTACTGACACTTTCATTACTGCAATTTTAATGTTAAGCAGGAAGATTGGGTTTTATGTAGAGTGTTCTACAAGGACAGAGGAACGTCACCCAGACTTTGTGAAGATAACTCCTCTGATGATACAGATCCAGGTTCTTCACTCCCACCGTTGATGGATACTTTCCTTTACATTTGACCAAACTCCCCCAAGTCTAGAGGCGTTTGAGCAAGTGCCCTGCTTCTCCAATTTTTATCAAAGCCCGACAACTCAAACAACAAACCCAACTCTGTCGACGCTTCCCCAAGTGGAACCAACCATGCCCACCAAGAGCTTAGCCCAGTCAAGTGTGCTACCAGACCTGAACCCCTTCCTGGACCCCATTTCCGATGAGAAAGAGGTCATAATGGCAGTTCTGGAGCATTTCAACAAGATGGAAAGCAACAGTAAGATGTTAGAGTTGGTGTCATCAAGCTTAGCTGAAGGAAGCTATGACAGCGACTTGTCTGAAATGGGCCTGCCTTCCATCTGGAATGAGAGCTTGTTTTGATGAGGTCCTAGACATGGACGGGATCTTCGACTCTTTCCCAATCAAAACCTTTATGGATAAGTTAATCAGTTTCCTGTGGTTTTTCAGCTGTTTCTAATGTTTTTGTCTTCCTCTTAATAATGTGTGGACTTTCACTTGAGGATGTGTTCTTTTTACTTCTAGAACTACTTTTTTAGAATGTGGACTCAATGGAAATTGTCTTTTGTTTCCAATAATAAAAGCAGTCCGTTTTGTAATATTGTCATTATATTTGCTGCTGGTATAAAAAGACTACTACGTAGAGCTTTTTCTTCTTTATTGCTTAAAGACTACTACGCTGAGTTGAACATCTTTCATTACTGCGTGGGATTCCGTAATGCCTAGATAAGCCCTGATCTTTGTAAGAGTACCCATTAGGCTTGTCTTGACATCGGTCTCCTGGATCTCCCTAGCAGTACCACCTCATGCCAGACTTAACCTAGCTTCGGTAAAAGTACCAGCTGATCTCGTCTCAGGCCTTCACAGCTCGGTAATGGTACCGACCCTACGCAGTTCAGCAATAGATGCCAAGATGCGTTAACAAGACTGTACTTGACTTCGGTATCTACTTCAGCTCGGTTGACCGAGATGGGTACTAGATGTCAATCAGCATTAATAAAATTACGGCGACATGCTGACAGATGAGATGGGCGCCGGATATAAATAAGGGGTAGTCCTTATCTGACGATCACATCAACAATCATGCAGAAGGTCAAGATATGATCCGATGGGATAATACATCCATCTACCTCCACTAAGGAGAAAATGTATGATCCGATGGGACAGTACATCCACCTACCTCCACTGAGGAAGTGTCTAAGGAGACCGCCGCTTATATATATATGCATAAGGTAAAACCAGCAAGGTATGCAAACACCATTCACTCATAGCTCTTCTTTCTTCTCTACTCATTCACCCTTTGTTGAGTTGTTGAACTAATTTAGACGTCGGAGTGTGTTTGGCTGGTTGCAGCCACGGCCTCTAACCTTCTTTTTTCCTTTTCAGGCCTCAAGAGCTATTATCTTTCCCAAAAAGCTTTACAACAAATCCTATATTAACTAAGTCCGTAATTTTTAAGCATTCACAATTACATTAGCTTTTACACTATTTGTACGTAGGCTCATACTCTAATTTCCTAAAATGGAGAATCCAAGATGGTTAAGAGCTATTTTCATTAAAACAGGAAAAATGAGGGCATATGCAGTGAAAATAGTGGGATTTCATTCCCCTACTAGTGGATGGGTATGCCTAGGGCTGTGAACAAGGCCGGCTGGTTGGTCTCTAGTTCGAGCTCAGTTGGAGTCCAGAGAGCCTGGGTCCATTAGCTCATGATCTCACCAGGTGAGCTCGTGTGTCCCCAGTAGCTGTCGTGCATCGCCGATGATGGCCGTTGGTCATTAGTGAAGAAGAAGATAGGAAGAGACAATGGAAGGTAAGAAGAAGATAGTGAAGAAGAAGATAGGAAGAGAAAATGGAAGGTAAGAAGATAGTGAAGAATGAAAGGGTGTTAAATTAGGTTTTTAAAAGCCCTTTCCATTTATTAAAGAGAAAAAAAAAAGGCATTTTAGACATTTAAAAATGAGTCCCAATAAAAAATAAAATAAAATTAGTGAGGAAAGGTCCTCGGCGGTGAGTGATTTTGGCCGGAAAGGACCCATTTGTAAATTTATTAAAAAACTAAGATTCCATTTTGAAATAATTGATTCCAGTGTCCTTTTTTTTGGGAATTGTGAGAATTTTAAGGACCTCTTGAAAACTTTCCTAATCAAATTAAGTTGTGCATGTAAGCTAAAGGCCGATCTCTAGTAATTACTAATCATAAAACATAGATAGCAGGATCAAAATGGGCCCTAAAGGTCGGCGTTCTTTCTTTAATCAGGAAAGCTTATCATCCTTTTCAGTGCCACTAGTTAACGTTCATCATTACAAATGCTGTTTTCTAAATGCTAGAGAATCCACAGGAACGACAATGCCACCGTACTCAAACCCGGATCAAGTATTGGATACAGCCTAAATGAGACTGTGGCCCACCAATTTGTCATAGAGCATTTTGTTCTCACAATTAGACCCTATGACAAAGACCTGACACACCTCCACCTCAATTGTCTTGTTGTCGTGTTAAAGGCAGCACACATGAATAGGATAGGTTCGAAGTGAACACTCACGAGCCTTTGAACCGTTCGGGAAGGTTCCTGTAATTAATAAATGTATCTATCCATGAAGATTGCCTTTTGATCTTTTGGTTTGTTTATTCAAGAATTACCATGCATTATTTGCACGAAACCTTTGTTAATGAGACTAGCTAACTTTGAAGGGATGATGTATCATTGCCTTTCTAATTTCCTCTCCATTCATTACTTAGAAATGAGGCAATGCAGCGTGCAATTACGACCAAGATATCTCTCTCTCTCTCTCTCTCTCTCTCTCTCTTTAAGGGACAACAATTAATCACTTACCTCTTTCACGTTTACAAATAACTGTCTTTACTAATCACCTACCTCTTTTATGTTTACAAACAACTGCCTTTATTAATCACCTATGTTCCTCACTACCATACTTGGATGTTGGTTTTCAAATGGTTGACGAAATTGCTTTATTGTAATTTTTCATTTCAAAAAGTTTACATGGACAAACTTTTTGGTCAGAATTTTGGACAAACCCCTAGATATCCCTTGAATATCACTATGATATTTAAGGGATATCTAGGGGTTTAGACAAACCCCTAGTGATATTCAAGGGATATCTAGGGGTTTGTCCAAAATTCTGGCCAAAAAGTTTGTCCATGTAGCACTACTGTTTTTATTTTTGGGTGATAAGATGATGAAAGACAATCTTAGGCTTAAGTTGGTTTGGATTTTGGCCAGGATGCTAAAGTGAAAAGGATGATCAAAACCAAGTCATCACTTGAATAAAGATCAATGACCTTAGTTGAATTTGATGCATATGTTATTCTGGAAAATAAAACATCTTTTTATGATAAAAATGCATCAGATTTTATAAAAAGGGCAGTAATGGTGGTTGACCAAGACTTGCAAATTATGAGGATGGTTGTTTGTAAAACAGAAAAAGGAAGGTGGTTATTATTAATTGCCAAAAATTAGAATTGGTTATTTTCAAATTTCCCCCAACATAGGTGGGCCTGGCTGCTCTATCATTCATCATTATATGCAAATCCCCCTTTCCTAATAAGGGACAGAACTGTGGTGGGAGAGTGATACCTTTTACTCTTGGTTTCTGTGCTGATATTAAGGTGCATTGGCACTGAAGCTTCAGTGGCATACCTCTGCACCACTACTTTCATGATGCATAGAATGCCCCATTATTTAGCATGCAATCATTGGTAAAAGAGAGTCTCAAAAGAAAGACATCCTCCTCTTTTGCTTTACTTTTAGTTGCATGACTACAATTCTTATCTTAATGGCAACACATTATTTCAGACAAAAGAAGCTTTTTTTTTTTTTTTTTTTGTGTGTGTAGGTTTTTTGAAGTGCGGGTAGAGAGACTTGAGTGACCAAATTCCTAGCAAAATGGCTCATGAAACTACATTGAAATATTGTTCTAGATACAAATCCATGATGCAAATAATAATAATAATAATAAAGTTCAATTGCACAAAACTTTGTGCACAGTAACTTAAATTCTCCAGTGTGTGTATGTGTGTTTTCTTTTTTTTCCTTTTGTCTTTTTTTTCTTCTTTTTCAAACATGTAGATTAAAGATTGTCTTAATCCCGAACATTTGAAAAACAGCAGATCATCTTTAACCAATATAAAATAGGGCAGAACTTCTATGCAGTGGCACTGCATCATACTATGGCGCGGTGCTTTTGTCGATGCATGGCGAGGCCCAACATTTTTAAATCCAAGCCGTTCATCAGATTTAGCACCCATTATATTTGTTGTATATAAATCTTCAACCAAAGTTTTATTGGACCACTTATTAGATTGATCACACATAGGGACTCCCTTCATTTTTTTATTCTAATAAAAAAAAAGTAAAGCAATTTCCATTACGTGTTTCAAATCAAGTTAAACTCAACGGTGGGTATCTTACATATTTGAAAAATAATTTAGAAGATGATCACTAAGACAAGCATAAGCCCTAAATACTTGCTCAACTATATATGTATCAAATTAATTGGTCTATATATTGATTCTGTGTGGACCATTGCTCCGAACCAATATTTAAAGAGTCTGCAAGTGGATCGACATGAAGGCTAGACCAAGTCAAAAGGTCTGGACGGTCAAAATATATAAAAATGTCTGACATAAATATTTCTAATATAGAGATTTATTCATTTGAGAGATACCTCTCCCAGTTTCTATGAGAGGTAAAAGGAAATTTATTACTTCATGGGCCAACTTATTTTCAATCCAACCTCTCACTCTCTAATCCCCTTTAAATTGACACTCACCTTGATATGACACTTGTTTGAGTTACGCTCTTTATAGAGTTGAATTTCATAAAAATAAGAATATGTTCAACTTTGGGAACACTAAATCAATCATTTTAATTATCTGATTGAGATGACCTTTTGCTTAAAATATATTTAACAATAAGATCTTTCCATCAAACTACCCCTCAACAATTGACGTGCATTCAAGTGGGTCTATAAAGAGGTTAGTTCTTTTTACCTCTCACAAAAACAACAGTGAGAGGTGCATCCAAGTGGGTCTCAGAATAGCTTAGATTTTCTCCTCTCATATAAATGATGGTGAGAGGTGCCTCTTGGTGAGAATTATGCATATAGAGAGTTATTTGAGGAAAACAGTCTTGGCCAAAACAATGGAGCCCATAACCAAGTTGGGGGTGTTTTGAGTTTCTCCTCCTCCAAGTCGAAAGCTTGGTGCCGGAGTATTTCAGGTGCTACGCTAATCTTAAGTGAGGCGGGGAGTCAAAAGATCTTGATAGAACCCACATGTCTGCAAAATTTAAACACCGACTCATTAGATCATCATAACTCCGTAATCTATGGCCCTCAAATGTAATGCGATTTTAAAATACGTCTTTTTTTTAGATTTCCAGTCTAACGGTGAGTAACAATTTAATAAGCAAAAGATTTGGGCTTGTGCTAACTCAATTTGAGAAAGAGGGGGAGGGGTGGGGCCGGGGATAGAGTGTAAGAGGGTTGGATTGGCTTTATGGGTCCCACGTGCTTAAAGGGGGGATCTGAATGATGTCTCGCATGAGAACTGCAAGTGGAACATTAATTTTATGTGGAGCCCATGTGATAATATTTAAGAATATATATAAGTTTTATGTATAATATACGCACCCTACTAACAATAATATTTCGGAGAAAGAATCAAGCCGAGCTCAAGTTTGGATTCTCAAGCTTTGCCTTGAGCTTGAGCTGAGCTCCTCTAACTTCGGATACCTAGGTACAAGCTTGAGTTTGAGCTTGGTCAAGCATGGAGTACATCATTTGCTTCTAGTTTTGAGGTTTGATTTGGGCCAACATTTCCAATTTCTATTAATAAGGGCAAGGTTCTGGTTGAGCTCATTCATGTTGGGGTGAGGTTGGCATATTGCAAACTAAGAATGGACTCAACACCAAACCCAACCCATCTTCTAATGGTCTTTCACCCAACCCATCTTCTAATGGTCTTTCTACTCGGGATAAAATAATTAAAAAAAAAACCAATTTGCTAATGTGCTCATTGGTGTCAGCCCAAACTCTGAATTGCAGGATTAAATTTGGGTTAGGCTGGCACATCAAGCTAGCAATCGGCACCTCCCAATTAGCCTACCAAGCCATTTTATAATGCGTATAATTAGAATCATGTTTTTCAAAGAAAAAGAATAAGAAAAGCCTCAAAAGATTGAACTTTTTTCAACATAGAGCGTATTTGTATCATTTGCTAAAAGAAGTTTGAGTAAAAGGCCTCCACTTTCATTAATTAAACAAGTGGAGGACCTAAAAATAATCCTCAAATCTATGGGGATTTTTGGAAATTAAGCCAAAAGGCGGAGGGCATAGAACAAATTTATGTATAAATACGTACGAGGTTCGGTTGTGGATTCCATTGAACTTAAACACATTGTCAACTATGCCTAAACAATGTACCAAGACCCAGCTATGAGTCTCACCCAAAATCAATGTCAGGTACCATTGACAGCCCTAGTGGCAACTAGCAAGTCATTTTCTAGGTCAATGAATGGGCTTAGTCACGCCCCAATGAGTCTGAGTCCACATCTTCCCAAGTCCAACAATGCTAAAGTCAGAATTGTTCATTGGAATGTACCGAGGTCAAGTAATGGTTGGAAGCCTATAATAATCATGGTATGCTCTAGTTGCAACTTTTCCTCTGCTAAGAGGGGAGGAAAAGTAGAACTTGCTTTTTTACCGCTGATTGATATGGCGGTAAAGACGCACTTGCAACTTTTTCTCCGCTCAGAAGGGAGGAAAAGTTGCACTTGCTTCTATACCGCTGATTAATAGGCGGTAAAGACGCACTTGCAACTTTTCCTCCTCTTAGAAGGGAGAAAAAGTTACGCTTACTTGTTTACCGCTAATGTATACAGCGGCAACGATGCACTTGCAACTTTTCCTCCCTTAAGAGTGAGGAAAACCTGCATCTGCACCTCCACTCGTTATACAACCATAAAACCCTTTCTTTTAATTCAGTTTTTGGCTGCCTTAAACCAGCCCGCCCCATTTACAATGTATTTACGTGGTATGTTTGGACCACCTCTTCAATTGATCGAGCCCAACATGCTAAAATATCAAAGTGGGTTGGGACTGGCCGACTGGGATCTTCAATTGTCTGGTGACTCATGTGGTGTTGTTTATGGGTACTTTCTCAAAGTGGGTTGGGACTGGGAACTTCAATAGCGTGCCTTCTTATGCTTGTATCTATCCATGAGACTAGGCCAATGAATTTGACGCTTGAGGCTTGGTGGGACCCAAACAAACTTAGGCCATCACGTGGCTACCCCACTCTTCCCATGTGGGCCCCACTGGGCTCCCACTTATAATTCTCCCCTGCATGATCGGTTGATGAAGAAAGCCAGTATATATATTTATTTTGTTATTGGTAAGTTGGAAGCCCAGCCCATGTCCAGTTTGGGCACCCAAAGCCCAAACTCTAATGTTGCCCAAGTTCCATGGGATTTCAAAAAGTTGGAGTGAGCTTGACTGGAACCCAGTCTAAATCTGATTTCACTGGCCCTGCCCAAATTACATCCTCAGGCCAATCACCATTGAAGAGATTCGGTGATGTCAAACATTACCAATTACACCTTTCACTTTGAATGGCTCAGATTTTTGAAGGTAGAGACCACTGTGGATTTCCACTAGTTCCCTCTCACATTTTCGAATCTAGATAGAGGCACAGGAGAAAGAAAAAGAAGAGGAAGTTGAGACTAAAAACACTAAAAAATAAGAACTTTTTCTTCTTCTTTTTGTCATTTAGTACCTATTAAGAATACATTTTCTGTCATTTAATGCCTTTTTAGAGTGACTTTTTATCATTTTGCCCCTTTTACTTTAAACTACTTCTTCTTTCTTTTTTTGCTTGATTTGACCACTTTGTTTTATTTTATTTTACAGCTCATGCAAAGAAACAGGTCCTTAGGTCGAGGCCTATATGTTATCCGAATTCAACATTACTAATCCCATTAGTTCGCCACCATAGTTGAAATCCAGACTTCTAAAAATCAAGTCCCTCTTACATACAATTTACTTCAATTATAGGTATTCTCCCTTACACTTCACTTTTTTATAATTATCGTTATTGTCAAATTAGTTATATATATATATAAATTTTGCATAATTAATTTGATGGTGGAATTAACTAAAGTTTAAGTGAAGTCTTAAGTATGATGGTTCAAAGGTCACACATTAATTTATATCGCCTCGAATCTTAGACGCAATAGAATATATAGGAACTCACAGTGAATGAGCTTCAATCATGATTATTAAGGGCCTGTTTCTTTCCTGGAGTTTCTAACATGAATTCCACATGTTGGGGCGTTTTGAACATGATGCCTCTGGCATTTGCAAATCCCATATTCCTTCACAAGCATTTTCAAATTTCAGCCATACGAAAAGTCTTAAGTGACCATTGATAATTTAGGAATCCCACCCTTTTTGTTTTTTGGTGGAATTTTTGGATGCTCATTTAGAAAGGAGTATCCATGATTCCACTATTTCTAGGAATTCATGAATTCGCCCTAAAAAAGGTGAGATGTAGGTACATTTGAAGGATATAATTAGGTAGCATTGTTGATGGGAGTTTAACTTTCTTAGGATATGAATTACCAAATTCATATTTCACTAGTGAGAGATGCTCGTGTTCATGCCCGTGCTGAACACGGGCAGGCATCAAACAACAATTGCATTCAAATTATAAAATATTGGACACGTATTTTGATATAATCCAATTGATAAGTAAAGTCAATGATATTCTACATTAAAAGAGTTTTACATAAAGAAATGAATATAAAAATTGTTGTACACAATGTACTATAGCCTAACTTCAATTTGAGGTTATGTTCACTATAATTTCACAGTTCTACATTTATTTCCTAACCACTTCATTGGAGTCTTATTCTGTCTTGCCTTCTTAAGGATTAAAATGGACATAGAAATCTGCATATCCAATAGATGCGGGGAAATCAGGCATGTTATGTAATCTAGATCCATTCTTATTATATGACTACATATCCAAATACCCTACATTTACCAACAACTATTATCATGTACATGCATGCTAACAGCTATACACTGACCATATAGGTTTCCAAAACAACAATGAGAACTATCAATTTACGTGTTTAAAAGGCGATGAAGGAAAACGTGAGATAAAAGATAAGCATGACCATCATGAATGAACGTGGGGAAGGAAGGAGTGATAGACGAAGATTAAGAGATCAAAATAAATTGACAACAAAGTTAAAATCAATTGCATAAATCAGATTGATTTCTAAATTATCATCAGTTAGCTTCATATTATATATAATTAGTAAGGCGGTTATTTGAGAATTTTGTTTTTGTACATAAATCTTGTAATTTTCATTTTTAACCAATTATATGATGAATTTGTATGAATTCAATTGGTGAATAACAACAAGGAGATATATGAGGCATGTTTTTTTTTTAGAATTCAAGAAATTTCTGTATATGGAATTTCTGAATTTCCAAAGGTTATTTGTACTTCTCATGTAGCTGGAATTCCTAAATAGTAGATAAAAATATAGATTTGCAAATGCCCCCTGAAAACCCTAACATATAGAATTCCACTCGAGGGAATAAGCAAATCGAGCGCGAGTCGAGAAAAAGGGACGTGGATCAACCGACCAAATCTTTTTGGCCAGCTGTAGGGTGGGCATTCGGTGTGGCCCACAGAATCTCATCATTAACTCCTCCTCCTCCGCCGAGTCCTCTTCCATCTTTTCAAAGTTTCTTTGGACTTGGCAAAATGGTTGTTACGTACGTAACTCGAGGGAGCAGCGTAAAATCTTAATACATCACTGTTGTGTGAACCCTGAGAAAATCTCGGCTATCCACCAATGGCAAAGATCAGTTAAAGGCCCACCTTCACTCATGTGATGATATTAACACTTAATTGGGGGCACCAAGAAATTGTGATAACTTGAAGCATTGGATGCCAGTCCAATATTTGGGTCCTCCTTTTTTTTTCTCTGATTCGGGTTTAGGCCCACCAATATAGTCCAGAACAAAATTCAGATACGGGTTAATCCATGAGTTTTCACACCTGAGGATTCTAATTAATACTTGATATGTATGGGCCGGGGGGTCCAAGCCGGCCCCTGGAATTGTGCCTCGTGTGGGACCCACAAGGCCCCAATCTCACCGATAGGTCCAACTAGAACAGTGGGTACAGGCCTGTTTGGTAATTTTACTAATATAGTCAAGTGAAATCAAGTCAAGTTAAACATCCCATTAAAAACACTTTTTATCAAAATTCCCTCCATCTTTTCCAAAAAAAAGTTAAAAAGCAACTACATTTACTCACTAAAAAACAAAAAAACTTCATTTCCCGATACAAAAAGTCAAAAATATTCCATCCCAAACAACTAAAAACAAAATACAATCATAACTGACTTATATTTTATTCATTCTTTTTATTTCACTTCACTCCACTTTATTTTAAAAGTAAATTACCAAACGGGCTAAAGAAATTTTCAAGTTTAACCAATCAATGTATTCTGTGGGCCCCACAGATTAGATGGGGCTGATTTTTTTTCTCTCTTTTCACAATGGTGTGCATACCTTTGTTTTGGCACAAGGAACACGTTGTATAAATTGTAATGTGATTTTGTTAGCAGACAAAAGATAGTGCATTTCATGGAAATGGGATCTGAGTTCTTTTTATATATATATATGCCCTTCTTCTTCTGAATTTTTTTTTTTTTTTTGGTTCTCAATTAGGAAGCACTTAGAAGATATCATTCATTGCTAGAATCCATGAAATATGATATTTGTCCCTTTCTTTTACCTTGAAAAAAGAGTACACAAAAATAGACATATCACCGTCCCTTTGCTTTTGAAAAGATACTTCTCTTATTCAAGTCAAAGAATGCTCCTAGTCTTTGATTTTTGTTGGACTGCCAGGCTCCCTCGCTCTCATGCACATATCTTTTTCTGTTTATATGATTAAGTATTTAACTTGAGGGACATTTGGTGGATCCCACTTTGAACTACTCCCAAACAAATGTTTGCCAATAGAACAAGATTAGCATAATCAATTTTCAGTAGGTGTTGACTAGGGGCGGACCCAAAACTTCTTCCTTTGGGGGGGCCACTATATAGAAAATGATTTTTGGGTCCCACATATGAAAAACACATCTAGTTTTTTAAAACTTGTAGTAGTTTTTTTGAAAATTTTGAGGGTCCATATGTAAAAAACTATAAAATGTTTTAAAGAAGAATGAGTTTTTAGAAAATTTGGAGGGGCCACATGTAAGAATTCATAAAGTTTTTTAAAGAATAAAAGGGTTTTTAGAAATTTTGGAGGGGCCATATATAAAAATTAATAAAATTTTCAAAATAGAGAAGGGGGTTTTCAAAAACTATGGGGGCCATGGCCATGGCCCTGCCAGTCCCCCCTTGATTCCGCCACTGGTGTAAACTGTAGATTTAAAGACCTAGAAAGAATAAAGCATTTCAATTCGACAGTGAGTAATAGAGTTGAATAAGTGGCATTTTTTCTTTTATTCTCTCCATCTAAGATACATCTTACATATATTAATGAGTTGAGCTTGCACTTGAGCTTGAGATTGAACAAGCTTGGACTCTTATACGAGCTCAATATTGAAGCTTAATCATGTCGAACTCGAGCTAAGTTGAGATGAACAGGCCCACGCTCAAGCTTGACTAGTGAGAGATCAGCTTTATTGGCTCACAAATTTAACTCAAGCCTGAGACCTATCGGGCTCAGTCAACCTTGTTTAACTCGTTGATGGTGGCTATGTAAAGGGTGTCCCTTAATACGTAGCTTATACAAAGGACATTTCCTAATTAATCTCACATGATGCACTACGTAGGAACTTGTTTTTCATTGATAATAATATGACCTTGCCAACCAAAAGATTACAATAGTGAGCACCTTCTTATTCTTCCATACCTCGTCTTTTTCTCTTTTTTACTTTCTTTTTTTTTTTTTTTTAACTTTCTTTCGAGAAAGCTTGCTAAGGAATATGATTGAACTCGACTCTATCAAACCTCTAAGCAGCTTCGCAACAAAATAAAAAATGGCAGAGTAACATCTCATCCGCATTTTACTAGACATGAATTTTGGTGTATACCATTTGTCTTTAATTAGCTTTCAACACCACAAGCAAGATCACTCTTAGTTCTACCTACTGTTATAATATGGGAACCTTACTTCTTCTTCTTCTTCTTTTTTTTTTTTTTTTTTTTTTTTTTTTTTGTTGTTGTTGTTGTTGCTGCTGCTATTGGAGGGACTAATCCCTCCGGATCCAGAGGGAAACCGGGTAAACTCCCCTGTAGTCTCAGGGTGGTAGTATAATTTCGAACCTATAACTTTCAGATGTAAACCGTAGTCCTAAATCAACTGAGCTATCCCTTCAGATTAAATACACAATAACCTTACAATATATTGAGTCCATCCATCATTAGAATTTTGAGTTCGGACCCTTCCAGCCTCTAGACCTATCCATTTGGTCAACCTTCAAACTCAGACCAAGTATTTTCAGATAATTAAGACCTGGTCAAGCCTTGGATCTGATTCGTCAGAGTTCCCACCCTTTTAGCTTGTTGGTGGCTTTGGTTCGCCCAAAATATTTGATTTCGTCCAAAAGCAGCCGAAAAGCTACGAGGGAGAATAAATCTCCTTTCAAGCAAGTGTGGAGAACTAGGCAGTAACTTCCTTGAAACTCTCTCTGTCACAAACTCTCCTGATTTAAGAGGAGCATTGATTGGTCCAGGAAAATATAGTCAAAGTTTCCGGTGTTTTGCCATAATTGGATAAGGTCAAAAAGGTGCTGAAACGCCATAATGTTTGTTCACCACATTTTAAGAGAGTGGCATTGAAATCCCAAGATGTGACCTATTTGCAAGATTTAGGAGTCTCCTCTCACTTGTTTTTTTTTTTTTTTTTTTAACCCATTCAAGGATGTTGGATCGAGAGTGAGTCCGTACACACGAAAAGAAGGCCTATACAAGTGAGAAAGGAGCAAACATAAGCGAAAAGAAAGCCCATAAAAACAGTAAAAATGTGGCGTATCCAGAGTTTGAACCCTGGACAGCCAAATGAAGACTGCCGCCACTTACTAGTGAAGTAACCACTGCCAATGCTATGAGGGAGTTGTGTTAGTAATCTCTGTTAGCAGTTCAATCCAATGCTATGAGGGCATGTTTGGGTTAAAATAAAAATAGATTCCCGCGAATGAGACAATTTTGAAAATGAAAAACTCATATCTTTGTTCTTAAAAATGTTTTGAGGGTGAATCAACTAGTAGCTCAATCGCGAGGCACTCTTCCTTCCACATAAATTTAAAAAAAAAAAAAAATTTAAGGGTTTCTTTGTTTGTATAGAATACATAGAAGTTTAAGATCAAATGAGTTCCACCAAAGAATTATTCATCATTTTTATAAATAAAAGTCTTACTGTTCCTAAAATTAAAGAGTTCTTTTATGCAAATAAAATAATATAATTTAATATAAAGTGGTGAGAATAAAGCTCTAATACAAACCTTGTTTGTTTTTCCTTAGCAGATACTAAAAATTGGCATAGGTGATGGACAAGACCAGTACATAGTTGGCGATTCAACCTTATTTGTAGGGGCTTCCAAATTGGATAACAATTCCTCGTGCTTTGTCTGCCATAAATTTAAATGTGGGGTTGTTCTTAGACAAAGGGTGGCAATTGGCAAACTCATACCACAGTAGCCAATAAAAGGCACTGATGTATGTTAGAATCACCCTGTAATTACATTGGATTGTTATTAGTAGCTTTTGACAGATGTATGTAATTTTTCACCCAGCCGTGCTATTTGTCGCGGGTTTTGTCCCGGGACGTAGCCCGACTCCCCATGGGAGCCGGGCCACGTCCCGGGACAAAAATCCTGGGACAAGTAGACTTTTTGTTTTTCACCTTATGTGAAAAAACTGCTCCTTCCCTCTATAAATACGAGGTGGGGTAAAGATCATTCCATTGTCTTGTGAAGAAGGAATGGGATTACAGGAAAGAAGAAAGGAGGAGAAAGGAATGAAGAAAGCACACAAAAAAAAAAAAAAAAGGTGAAGCGTGGGTTGTGCCTGGCTCCCTGTATGCCACACATGGGTACCAATCTCTTCATTGATTGGCAGCTCTGGGTGGCATGCGAGGAGCCAAGCATGCCTCTCTCTCTCTCTCTCTCTCTCTTGAACAATGAATGGAGATGAATCTTTTCCACAATGGAGATGAATCTTTAGGTAGGCTCTTTCATCTTTCAAAGGAGCAAATTTAAGTTTTCTTTTGGATACTCACAATTCACATCCAAGAAAGGGAAACACTATTCCAATTTCATTTCTTGACCTTCTCTCTCTCTCATAGGAGAAATCACAGGAGATAACCTTTTTCATGCATTCTATCCAGTCCTCTATTGAACTATCAAAATTTAAAGTTCTTGCCGTCCAGATCACTATCATTTACATTATTTTCTTCTTTCTAGTAGTAACACCTCTCTCTCTCTCTCTCTCTCTCTCTCTCTCTCTCACGTTTTACTAAGACCCACATTGAATCATGTGGGTCAGGATCCTGCTAATGTCAAAGCATTACAAAGAAGTTGTGGCTTACAATGAAAATACGCTTCATCAACATAAATGTGGCCGTTAGCTTAAAAAAGGACTAAATTACTTAAAATATTGAAAGAAAAGTCTGAATCATTCGAGGTCACTCTTTCCGTGAGGCTCAGAATAAAGGACAAGCTTGGTTCGCTTTGAAAAGGGAGAGTTCTTTATTTGATTTTATTTTATTGCTCTTCATACACAACTTACACTCACACTAATGTTAACTTTCAGCATAAGAGTAGGTCATCAATTATAAAGGCGGATGCTTTAGCCAAGTAAGGTGTTGAGAGAGTTTTCCTTGATATGGTTTTATTATGTAGTTGTAGTGTGAGGGTATATTACTCTTATACCTATGTGTTTCCTTTCCCCTTTTTTCTTTTCTTCTTGTATTCTATGTTTGTATTTTATTCTCTTTCAATTTAAGTTACTGTTATTGATAAAATAAAATAAAAACTATCCAAGTCCCTATCCTACAAACCCAAAGTCCTTGCCTCATTGACACTCTCGCTCGTTCTCTCCTCTATATCTCGAGATGTGATAGTGATGTTGTTTTGGAAAGGGAAAGAAAAGAGATTTGGATTTAAGATTTTCCCTGGCGTGGCGTGGCGTGGTGTGGAGTGGAGTGGGGTGGGGTGGGAGTGGGTTTGCCTTTGAAATCACTGCCCAATTTGAGAGAGGCTCATCTGCATCTATTAAAATAACAGGGGTGAAGAACTAAAAACAAAGCAGATTGAGGTACTGATGGAGGCAGTGTGATTGTATATCACCCTTGGCCTTACTCATGATTTTAGAACATTAAAGTTTAATGATTTATGAGTTTTCTTTATACCTCAATCTAACATTAGATAAAGGTTGATCAGTGTTAAACCAGAATAAGTGGAGGATAATGAAGATAGTTGCACATGAAGGTTTGGATTAATGTAGGTTGGAAAGCCTTCTGGAAAAGAAGGATGGAAAAGTCCAGCAAGAACACACATCTGGAGCAATGGGACAACATTACAAATTTAGCCTTTTCGACATTATTTTGAAGGTTTGAGAGTGCTGCAACCTGTACCTAGAAATCTCAAGTCCAACGTAATTTGAAGGCCACCATCTCCTTTTGACTCGCAAATTGCAAAAATTCAAAGTCGCACCACACCTTCCCGCATTAAACTCATATCCAACGCTTTCACATGACTCGAGACTTTGAATTTCAGATAAAGGAGGATGGTACAATCTTAAGAGAAGTTCCTTTGCTCCACTAGGTTTCCTTCTCTTTCAAAACCATGTGTAGAAAGTTCAATGACATCTTTATTTTCTTTTAATGCCCGACTCACTTCAAAGAAAAAAAACACATTCAATAACACCAGGCAATGTGGAAAAAGGTTTCTATAAAATGGCCTCCTTATTTCCAGACAACTTCAAAAAGGCCCTTATATTTTTTATTTTTGCTAAAACCTCCAAGTCCGATCCGATTTTGAAACAAAAACTGTTTGTTTTACAAACAAATGACATAAAAAATAAAAATAAAAACACTTAGATTAAACTTAGCAAATCTCACTTAGGTGGGCCCACATAAATGAGGCAATGAAAAGGCTTGGATGTGAAATACAAAAATATATAATATCAAGCCAATCAAATGATGACCATTAGTTCTAGGTCCTTAAAATTTAGTGGATATACATTGTGTAAAGTTCTTTTCTTTTTTTTTTTTTTCTAATGATGAATGATGTCTTAAATAGTATGAAAAGGGATCAGTTCTAGTCGAGGTTCCTAGTGTGATTTGGGTTCGAGTTGGCTCTTTATGAAAACCCAAAAGGACGCAATTTTGAAAAAAAAAAAAAAAAAAGGATCTTTTGGTAAGATTATCATTGGAGTCATTTAAGTCTTTCTCCTCCATAAATCCATCAAAAAACAAAAACTTAAGAATGTATGTACAATTAACAGCTATCCAAGGGAGGTTTTAGTAAAAACAAAAAATATAATGACCTTCTTGAGGTTATATGAAAATGTAAGAACCATTTTATAAATACAAAAACATGTGGAAAATGGCCAAACATACGAAGCTGCTAATAAGAATGACAGAGAGGAATAATTCTCTATTGGGTTACAAGTAATAACTCTGCCGAGCCAATCGGCCGTCAAGAGCGAGTCTGGATCCCCTCTTTTGTTAAAACAGAAAAATATTATTTCATCCAATCATGATTTGAAAACTGTATAAAATCTCATCAGTCGATTATTAAAAAATGAGAACTTGCTGCCATCTCCAAGTTATTCATACAACTTGTTCCAAAAATGCCATGTCAATTGCACATTTAAAAACTATTTAATTATTCATTTTTAATAAAAAAAATGAAATTTATTAAGACACTTCTTTCTTCCTTGCTTACAATCCGTCCTTGCACAGTCAATTCTTGAAATGAATTTCGTCATTTTTACAAGATACGACTTACTAACAACTAATTATACTTGACATGATTCTGCCCAAAAAAAAAAAAAAAAAAATTTCACACAATGCGGTCATTAATATGAAGTGTTAAGAGGTATGAGCATTAAATATCAATTAGTAAGCAATTGGATGTTCCTTCTGTTAAATTATGATACGTGACCATCCTTCACTAATTGAAGACGGTCATATCCTAATGGTCGTCTGCATAACCCTTATTAAGGCTCGCCAAGTTATATGTCCTAAAGACTTCTTCTTGTTTTTTTTTTTTTTTTTTGAATGGATATCCTAAAACCTATGACTAAATTACCAACCAACAACAAATTGCATTGGTTAGCATAAATTGATAGTGGGTTGGTGTTTTAAAGATAAAAAAATCTATTATTCTAACCTACACCCATCAAGAATTTGAGCCCAACCAAAAATGGCTCACATTCGTTATGGCAGGGTAAAGGCAGACCCGGTTACATTTCATTCAAACCAATGTACGTAACTAGGTTAAAGTCCACATGCAGCAAGTCGCTCTCATCCATAGCACGTTTTAAAACATCCTCTAACAAAAGGGAAGAAATTCCCTACATTCGGGCCTCGGACCTAGCGAGAGAAATGCAACCAATACGGAATGTACGCGAGGCAGTCACTTCACTTGGGGTCCAAGTGCATATTTCTGAGGCTGGTTACCCACGGAAAACTGAATGGTGCAGTCACTACTCCGCAGAAGACGATAAACTCCCCAAAACTAGTTATTTTTTGTGGGCAGGCATAAACGCAAAACTACTTTTTTTTTTTGTGGGCATACACGCAAATGTGGAGATTTCTAAAGGCCACATTTGTGTGACACTATCAAAAAACAGGCTCCACATTTTTCTGCATTCAACAGAAAACCAAGTCCCACCCCTCCTATAGAAAACTTGTTCAATTATCCTGCCTTTTCCCTGCTGAAGCAGCTGCAAAAAAATGTACAGCTTTCAGCAATGTTGAAAAGCATTTCGCTTTTCTTGCTTTTAACCGCGGATAAGAGGCAGCACACACATGGCTACCCCACTGCGGTTAAGATTGAAACCTTAGGTTGATAAAATTGAAAAAAAGGGGGAGATCCATAAATGACCACCAAATAATCGCCCCTCAGATGAAAAATGAATTAAGAGATGCAACCATCACCTTATATCCTCACCCCTCGTCTCTTTAACAATCCTTTGTTGCAACCAATTTTACCATGAATTCCTAGGAATTCATTTTCCCAAAATCAAGTGGAGTCCTTAGAGCTCCAGGTTTAAGTCACAGTGACAGGGATTGAATTGAGGATGCTCACCAGACCATAACAATAGGTATTGACATGCAAGAACCTAGATCAAATGTACAGCATGACAAGGGACTGCCGCAGTTCTGCATCGTTCATATAGTTTGTGACTAAGAGAAATAAACAAAATCCACTATAAATTCCCCATCATACAATATCTCTACTAATGACTTACCCCACTCATTGACATTAAATGGCAGGACCCTACATTTGTCGGTAAAGGTACCGGAGTAGAAATTTCAAGCGAAAAACTAATTTCATTGTCATTTGATACCCTAAGTAGCCTGACAAGTAATGAACTCAGGTCACACATTATTGGCGATAATGACTATTTCAGAAACCCCTCACCACCATACCACTATAATGCTCTTACATTATCTGCCCCGTTCATTCCAAATAATCTCCCAAACATCTCTCCAACCAGAAATATTAGTCTGAACTTCTGTGATTGCACCATGCTAAAAATACTTCAGTAATTGGAGAGTTCCAGTTTTGGGCCACAAATATGCACCCTCCCCATCATTTGACCCATCATTGTAGCACCAGATGAACGGTTAGCCCGATACAAAGGTTGACCCCACCTGTTGAATTGCAGGGTCAAACAGAAAATACAGTGTTCCTTTCAGCAGAGAATTAGGTTATAAATCAGAAAGAGATTACAACACAGGAGGAAGAGGCATCATCAAGGCAATGAAGACGGAACAAACTATCTGGATAGGGAGATTTCACGATCGACATCAAATAGACTACACAAGCTCCGATAAACATATTTAGAGAATTGTAGGAACTTGGAATTGGAATCCATTTTTATCTTTTCCTATAGACTTCATTAGTGAAAAAAAAAAATACCTGCTAACCCCATTTGAAAGTGTAAATTTGAAGTACTTGGTTGGAACAGAAAATCTGCCACCTTGGAAATTTACACTCTTTCTGTGGCTCAATATACTCTTCCTCCCAAACACATTCCCATCAACCAACCTGTACCCAAAAATAAACAAGCATACAAAATGCATCTGATTTAGTTCACTCCTCTTCACAAAAATAAACTAGAGTAGAGATCAGATATCAATCAAGGCTACAGGCACTGGAAGAACCATTAATTCAAGGAACATGGCATTAAGTAGGCAGATTATGGGAATATCTCAATTGAAACCCACATAGGCATAGAAACATGTAATTCATCTAAGGGGCATGTCCCATTTCGCTAAAATATGTGTTTTCTTGGAAGTTTGGATTTCAGTCCAAGAGAGGAAGGCTTCTTTGGCGGTCCTCCTTTCTTGCTAACATTTAGGCAGTTTGGAAGAAAAGGAATAGGCGTTGCTTTGAAGATTGTTCTCCCCCCTCAGTAGTTATTGCTACGAATGCCAGACTCCTCGCTACCTCCTGGGTCTCAATGTTGCCAGATTTTTGGGGAGTGCCTATTGAGGTTATGTTGTCTAAATGGAGAGAAGTAGTATCCTCTTAATTTTTGGTTTCTCTTTTTTTGGGGCCTTAGGCCTGCTTGGGAGGCTCTGTTTCTCCTCTTTTGCTATTTTGGATGGTTTCTCTATCTCCATTTTTTTTTTCCTTGCTTTTTAGTATATATCTTTTGTACTACGCTGCTTTGACTAATACAATTCACCATTAAAAAAAAAATCTTGAAAATTATTTGGATTTTTTGTGTCATCTAATACTGCATTTATTGTTTGAGCGAACAAGAAGAAGAAAAACAAATGGCAATCTCACTGTTCGTGGGTGAACAGTGATATCGCCACTAGGACAGAAACGTTAACAAATGTGGCTGAAGGCTCTTTTCCGTCAATATCAAATTTTAAGGGCCTTTATCATCCTCAAAAATCATTTCAAGAACAAGCATGCTCTATTTATTTCAAGAAATAGTAAGAGCAATTTTATAGTACTTTTAAATGATCCACCAAGAAGAATTGGAGCATAGATATGATGTAAGTGCATAATAAGAAATAAGCAGTGTCATGTCAGCAGATCTCTGAGCAATAAAAGAGGGATGGGTGGACAGAAACATAAAATAAAATTACCAAATACTCTTTGCCAGAAGTCAGAAGATAAAACACAACTAAAAAAAAGGAAGTTTGATTTATAGATGGCCACAAGACAAGGTAAATCAATTGAGCAACAAAAAATTCATTTTTAAATACCGTAGATGATGGATCGATTGAACCCTTGAGCAAAATTAGTAATCTGTGTGGACAAAACAAAAACGTTTGATAAATTAATGTATCACTGTCAATTCATCACATTGATTAAAAGGCAAAATGAATGATAGATGGGCTGAGGCAGATAGAGAATCCTACCCAGTGTTGGGTCCACTGAGTAAGAAAACCACCATCAACTAACATGCATGGCATTTGGTGCACGACAACAACCACAGGCATGGAATATATGAACAGGCAGATAAGAAATTTAAAACCACTAACCAAAGCTAGCATATCATAATAATCAGGCTGTTAGATTAAATCACTTTCATGGTTTATATGAACAACTACAGAATTCTAAGTATTGCGATTTTTATCCTTTAAAGACAAAAAGTAACAGCTTACCTTGAAATGAAGTCAACTCCTGGGCATGAATTCATCATCAAAACCATGATTGCCAGAGCCACCAAAATTTCCAGCACGCTTTGAACCAGATCCACCAAAACGACTAGAACCAGAGTCACCAAAATTACTAGAGCGACCTGAACCAAAGTCACTCACATGACCCGAATGGCTTCGGCCAGAGTTTCCAAACCCACCAGGGTGCTCTGTACCGGAGTCACCAAAACCAACAGAACGGCCAATACCAGAACTACCAAATCCACCTGAACGGCCTGGGCCAAAATCTCCAAACCCACCAGGACGATCTGCACCAGGACTGCCAAACCCACCAGAACGACCTGGGCCAGAAGCCCCAAACCCACCAGAACGGCCTGGGCCAGAAGCCCCAAACCCACCAGAACGGCCCGCACTTGATCCACCAGAAGTACCAAAACGGCCAGATGACGAGCTACCAAAGCCCCCAGAACGGCCAAATCCAGAACCTCCATAGCCACCAGAGCGACCAAAACCGGAATCACTCATTCGACCCCCACCTCCAAAGGAACCAAACCGACCACCACCCATATCATCAAACATTTCCCGGCTGTTACCCTCAACATTAATCCTAGGGAGCTGCAGACAAGGAAATGAATGAAGCTGTAAATCCACAATTTTCCCAATGACACCTTATGAAGTAAATGTGCCAAATGTGCCCATATCGGCATCTTAGTCAGGTTATTAAGAAGGCACCACCATGAACAGTGGATGCACAAAACTTACTCTAGATAGGTAGATTCTAATCCTTCATTCTTTGCCTTTTTCAAGGTCATTCACTACAGGAAAGAAATGTGGAGCTAATGAACTGCGGCAACAGCCATGGACTGTCAACTGAGTTGTTCATTTAACAAATTAATCTGCTCTATTACTGATATCATCTCGTAAAAAATCTAAGGCCAGCTCCGCAGGTTCTATTTCTCCAGTCCTTCCTATTTACAACTAAATCGTCTGTCATTCCACAGTCCAGTGTGTCACTACTCCAAATATTGTTGATTTGATTGTATATTTAAGTACGGTAAGCTACTACACTTCAGCATATTAACAGTTGTGGGCCCATTGTCACTACTAATCAAGCCAGGCCTTGGACCCTTTCCTGGTGATTAGTTTAGGACCCCATGTATGATCACTAAAGGACGAATTCAGTGCAAATGGCATGATTAACTGATATTGAGCGCGTGATTTATTGCACCCTAATTTTAACCCCATCCCCAATCAAGGAAAAAGAGTTTAATACAATTGTGGACCTTAATAAGTATGCCAAACAGTGCAAATCTGCTTAACAGAGCAGTAACTGCATCAGTACTATATCATCTCAGATAGTGGATCAAAACAATCCTATGAGCGAATCACAAATACGGTGTATATGAATCACAAAAATATTATTTAGATGAGTTGTAGACACCTCATTTTGGCACCCTATGAAAAGATTATAAAAAAAATTAAAAATTACAAGCAATCATTTGACCCCTTTTAGGAATTAGGACTCATAACTCACGTCCGACATTAGCATATTTTGGTGCTTCATTAACTCCGTATTTCCCATGTATGCAGTCTTAAATATATATATATATATATATATATCTAGTACAACACGTCACATAGGTCAACATGTATATTACGCCCAGATATGTGATTGATATATCAATATATTACTGTAAGAGCTAAGGTATACCTCTTTAAACTTGCACCCAATATCCCTCTCAATGACCCTGAGAGCCCTTGTTTGTTGATCTGTATATATGAGAATTGCAATTCCTTTCTTACCGGCGCGCCCTGTTCGTCCAGATCTGTGGACAAAGATCTCAGAGGAGTTTGGAAGCTCATAGTGTATCACCTAATAGAAGAATGAGATCAAATTAAAATAAAAACACAAGTCAGAAATAAATAAATAAATAAACAAATTTTTAAGATCTTTGCATGTTAATAATTAAACATCAGTCTGAATAATTAAACACTTCTAAGGGAAAGATGGTCATCAAGATTAGTATCTATTTCAACAGAGAGAAACATAGGTTAAATGCTCCACAAACCATCAAGATTAATTCAGATTTAGAAACCCCAACACCTAAGACAAGCATATTAGACCGACAATGAGAACTGGCCTAAGAATTCCAATGACGATTAGCACATACAACCAGTTGTTTTTTTTTTCAATTAACAGCAATTACTTCTGTTGCACATACACAGACCATTAGAAGTTTTGCATATCAAACACTCTTGGGATTATAGTCAAACATTGAACTGCATGCTTGACATAAAGTTTAATAGTTTGTTTCTCTTTTTCTCCCTATTGTTCCCATTAAACCAGCACTGTGCGTCCACAAAATCAAAGCAGCATCCACACATTCCTTTTTCAGTCTTTTCCTTTATTTTTTAAAGAGGTGGCATCCAATCATCTTCATTGGAGCCTCATCACCCAAGATTTTCTCTAGATTAGAATTTTGGCCCCATGGTGCCAATAATTATTCTTGGCCCATAATATAACTCCATTGCTAGCCAGCACATCCAAGCACTCAAAATAAGGGACAGAAGTGCATGCCTGTGTGATGCATCAATAATGCATGGTCTACGTTCTATGGTACAAAGGAGATGCATTATTATTTTTATTTTATTTCAAAAAAAAAAAAAAGGAGATGCATTATTAGTGATGTCATCCTTCACAAACAAATATGCAAATGTCAATCCAAATCCAAAGATACAAGAAAAAGAAAATAAACAAACAAACCCCTCACCAGATCGACATTAGGTACATCAAGCCCACGGGCTGCAACATCAGTGGCAACTAATATATTGAACCGCCCATCACGAAAACCGGACAGCGTCCGTTCCCTCTGATTCTGTGAAATGTCCCCATGCAAGGCTTCACAGCTTAAACTGCGGCCCATAGAATATGCCAACCGATCAGCATCACGCTTTGTTTGAGTGAAAATGATGCATTTACCTCCTTTAGCATGTTCCTGAAAATAAGGTATAATGCTAAGTGTGAGGGGGGGAGGGGAGGGGAAAGCAGCAGATCATCTATGTGGAGGACTCATGTAATAGTCCAAAAACTCTTGTAAGAAAAATATGATAAGGTCACAAGATAATAACTGTAGTACTATTGTGCTAAAGTTAAAGGATAAATGTATCACAATTCACAAAGTCATCAGCATTAGCAGGCGATAGAAAGAAAAATTACAACAGATACATACTGCGATTAAAGGTCCAAGGATCGATGGCTTCCCATACATGTCTGATGCAATAGAGTAGATAGAGATTCCATCCGCCAACTTCTGATCAGAATCACCAACCTAAGGTGCAAAACTCAAGTGAGTTCTCACTCAGCAATTACTAAAGCTTGTGAAATAGAAAAAAACAATGCATCAATGATAAAACATTATGAAAGCATCTACCGAGTAGTCAAACTTAACATTTGGAGTAAAGTACAATAAACCCTAGTGACCGACTTGCAAAACATGAGAACTGAGAAGTCAACTGTACAATGGATGATGGATTTCAAGACATGAGAATGTACAATATACATCACTTAAAAATTTTAAATAAATACATACATTCATAGAAAGGAGAAACCAAAGAGATTGAACCCAGCTATATGAGTTAATATAATTTAGATCTAATCTAATCTATCCAGATATGAACACCAATTGCTACTTCTAACTCCTCCATGGCATCTGTCTTATCTATCTTTACATGTCTAGCTAAAGGACAAGGCACCCGGTGTAGCTCAACAGAAGAACTCGATAAGGTCAGAAAACGTCACCCTTATTTGCTTTGTTGCATCACAATATATTCTGTACAAAATCCATTTAAGGTTTAAACGATGAGACTTGCATCTACAAATTATCACAAAATCTAACCATTAAAATATCATGTGTCAACACTCGGCAGATACCATATTACATCTTAGTACATGACTTGGTGATCATCCTTGCATCCCTAAGGGTGTTTCATGTGTTTGCATGCTACATTGAGCTTCCAAAAACTGTGTGTCCACACAGAAAGAAGAATCACACTGATCTATACATATTGGGACTTCCAAATATGATATGTTTGATTATCTAGAGGGAACACTCACCTATGCATATTGGGACTTCCAAATATGATATGTTTGATTATCTGAAGGGAATTAAAATTAGAACATCAGGGGACTAAAAGATAAATAAATAACATGTACGCGATGCTCGGTTTAAGTTTCCAGTGCTGCACTGAAATTTGGGGATGTGGCATAAATATTGATGGTCAGGAGACTCCACAACAGTCATAGATGGATCCCACTGTTGATGGACCACTAGTCGCAACCCACAAATCACATGAATTGGACAGTTTTATCCAAGTGGTTGCATTCAATTTGGCATCCATTATTACGCCCCTCACTAGGTTCATTAGTGTCATCCAATCAGTTTTTTTTTTTTTTTTTTTTTTTTACATGGTTGGTCCAAAGTGGAACCACAAGATGAGTAGAACTGACGTTGGACTCATGCCACTTCTCTAAGTGTTGTACACAAATTACATTTCCCTGGTATAGAGACGATAGTAGTAGAAGTCTGTAGGATTGCACATTCTGAGTATCAAATATGATAAAGAAATAAGATTTGAACATGTAAACTCACAAGATCAATGGTTATTGGATCCTTCAAGTACTTCTTAGTTAGACTTCTTATCCAACTTGGCATTGTCGCCGAAAACATCATGCTCTGACGTTTTTGAGGCAATTTATCCAAAATCTCTTCCACATCTTCCTCAAATCCCACAGCAAGCATCTGATCAGCCTCATCTAGAACAATGAATTGCACCTCAGACAAATTTAGAGCACCTCTTTTGAGCAGATCAATTATACGGCCAGGCGTACCAACAACTACATCAACACCATAATCAAGTGTTCTCATTTGAGATGAGATAGGCACACCCCCATAAACACATAGTGTATCCAAGATGGACCCAGTCGTAGATTCATTGAACTCCTTCTCAACTTGACGTGCTAGCTCTCTGGTTGGTGCCAGTACCAAGGCCAAAGGATTTCTTCCACGTCTGCATGATCATTTTATAAAACGTAAACCGTTAAATAAAGATGTGTGTTTTTTTTTTTTTTTATAGATAAAGATAAGTGTTGTATGCTCAACAATATATCACTACAGCACTCTAATGTTGGCTATCAAGAATCAGTAAATGGAAGAATCAAATTTATAACAGTAATCAAAGAAGTGTAGTAGAGGTTAACAAACCCGTGCTTAGCATTGAACTGAATAATTTTATCCATGATGGGGATTGCAAAAGCTAAAGTTTTCCCTGTGCCTGTTCGGGCCCGACCAATCATGTCGCGCCCTTGCATTGCTGGTTCCAATACAGCTCTCTGCACCACAAGTAAGCATCAAGCATTAACTTCCATATCAGATTATATCAATGTTGAGATTGTCTGTCAAGTGTCAACCATCAAAGATGAAAAAGACAACAAGAAGGGAAACACAGCTTTGGACAATATCCCAACAATAATCAGTTCCAAGAATTTGAGGGATTCAAAAAGTAAAAAAAAGAAGAAAAACTAACAAGGCCCAACCTCACGCAATTATTAAAAGCCAGAGTTATGTCCAAAAATCTTAAGAATAAAGTTCTTAAGGAGAATGATGGATCTGGAATGAGAAGTTCTGCCAATAGCAAACCCAAGGCTGCCAAAACAGATGGTTCCAGTGATCAAGACAATTACAATAACCAGGACTCGATAAATGTCAGATTTACAGTTACTCTCCAGCTGAAAGGCCAGTGGCATCCATTCCTGGAACTCTGACTTTTCAGAAAGCTTTTAAAATCATCAGCTCAGTCTAGAAGGTTGGCAAATATTTAGCAAAAAAAAAAAAAAAAGACTAAAGCTTCACTTAGCAGAACCATAGTCAATTTTAAACTCTCCTCTTCTTTTTTTGTAAAAAGGTAGTCAATTTTAAACTTCTACTTCTAAGAACTCTATCACACTGAGCAAAAGAGAAATTCTTGGTTGAAGCTCTCGTGTCAAATTCGGTGACAGAAGTTAGAAAGACAACAAATCAATTAAGAAATGAAGAACCACCAGTGATAACAAAATATACAGTATTCAAGGGAAATTGAAAGGAATCAAAGCCACAAACACTCAAAATTCCAAGAAAATATGAAGCTGAATTGACCTAAAACAACTCACTGACAAAAAAAAAAAACACAACAACAAACAAGTGATTGTTCTGATTTTAGCGACATCAGAACAACAATCAGCAAAGTATCAGTTACTTTTTCCAGAATCGCTCCAAAACCAGTTATATGTCCTTCTTTCACTATGTAAAACATGCTGCAACACTGATTCAGAATCAGAAACAACTGCAAAATGAGAGAACAAAGTGAAATCATAAGTGAGAAATGAAAAACTATATACCTGTATTGGGAAAAGTCTCGTGATTCCTTTATTCGCGAGAGCTGAAACAATCTCATGTGAAATCCCAAGCTTCGAAATCTCAAGACCCTCATCACTGTCGGAAGAAGACTTCTTCCCCAGCGCCTTCTCCTCGTCCGAGAAATCTGCGACCGCGTACTCTGCCCGCACGGCATCGGAAGCCCTAAACCCTAACGGTGCAGCAGCAGAGAAATGAAAGTTCCTGGAAGGGACGAAGAATCCGAGGTTCTTCTCAGAAGCCCTAGATCCATCAAAGTTTCGAATTTCTCCTCCTTCGACCGCAGGGTTTTTGGGAAGAAGGGACTGCGAAGAAGGCAGAGATGAAGAGAAACGAGAAGTTTCGATGGAAATGAGAAGAGAGAGGGCTCGCTTCGATGGAGAGGAAGCCATGGAAAAGGATTTTCGAAGTAGGGAGTTCATCTTGTTCGGTTGGGTTTTCGCTCTGCTGAAGAGAAACCCTAGAAATGAGACTCAGAGCGAGAGACTGACTCTTCGCAGGGTTTTGGTGTGGACGTCGGATATTTATTTGGGGGGCGTTGAGGGTTTTAGAGGGTTGTTAACGATAGATATTTTTAGAAGGGGTTGGGTCCGGGTCGTGGATTTTGGGCAACTCGGTTGGATCCAGGCCTCAATTATTTGGCTTGATTGGTGATGGGAAGGGCCTCTTGGAATTTCGGGCCTATTTGGCTTGCTTGACAGTCTGATGAGAGTGACGGTGAATGAAGAAAAACTTGCTTTGACAAGCTTTTGTGGAGAGAAATTCAATGTAATGATGTGGAAATGAGGAAGAAATGTGAAAAGTTTCAATAAAAAACCCTTTCTTTATAATGGCCTAGAGTTCTTTTTTGCCCTTTACAATAACTTAGATGGGGATTACGGATGTGATCCTGGAGATGTAGGATATTGAAAAAAGAAAAGGACAAGAATGTAAAATTTTCACCTTTTTAATTTTTACAAGGTACTCTTTTTTTTAATATAACAGTAGGCAATAAAATATTTAACTTAAATCAATAAGGCTAAGATCCCAATTATTTATACCCACGCATGCCTTAACACTAGGATTATAAACAGGTCGATTCCGGTCCGGATCCATAGTGGATCCGGAACTGAAATGGTTAAGAGGAAGGTGGAACCGAATTCGAACCCAGAACCATTTCGGAAACAGTTTCTTGGTTCCGAAACCATATATGGGACAGGTCTGGATCCGGGTCCGAGTCTACGTAGAGAATGATATTAAAACAACATAATTTTTATGAGAGATTTTCGAAAATTAAGGTAATATGTCGGGTCTCAGGTTCACAGGTCCGAACCAAGGTGGATTTGGAATCGGACCCATTTACTTATCAGGGCCTAAATAAGGACTCAAACCCGATTTTTGATGGATTGGAACTTTCGGGTATTCGGAGAATCGATGACCCATTTACGACCCTAATTAACACACAAGGAAAATGACCGAAACCCACAAGAAAACACCATTGAGATTGATCCCTACTTGTGTTTGTGGCAAGGGACATAGGGAGATACCATTCTACAAAGAAATTGTTTTCCTGTAGCCATTTATATATGAAAATAATTTACAGCATCATCAGCTATGATTTCATTCATATATGCATTAATGCATAAATGAGATGCAAATAAAGATTCCATCTCTACGGGCCCCATCAACAATCTCGTGGTTGTTATTAACTTTTGTCGTTCTCGCAATTCCATCTTTGTAATCTAAACGGTTAAGTTTATTTATTGAACTAATAAAATAGAGTACTTTGAAGTGATTACCTTTTCTTTTCTTTTTTTTTAATAAATTTTGAGTAGTTCATGAAAAGTCACAACCCATTAATCTAAAGCTCTACACTGTTGTAGGGGGGTCTAAACTTATTCAATATTCTCACACTAATAATAAACATCAAGACTCTAGTTTTGTATACTAAATCTTATATTTTAAGAAATTCATGAAAAAGGTCTAAAACACCTAAATACATTTAAAGCCACCAGATGTACTCATTTTTCTGTTGCGAAAATAATGACGTTAACAAACCTAATAATGCATTTCAGTTGTATAACATTTGCTTATAAAATGCTTAAATAGGTAAAATTCATTTTTCTATAAAACGCCAAGACAACTACCCACAACTAACAAATAGTGGATTGGCTATAGAATGCCCATATCAAGACTCTAGTTTTCTATACTAAATCTTTTATCTTAAGAAATATGTGAAAAACGTCTAAAATCATTTAAATACATAAAAAATCATTAGATACATTTATCTTTTAATATAAAAATAATAATTTTAACAGATCTAATAATGCATTTCACATATAAAACATTTGGATAAGAAACGTAACAATCGTCCAATTGTGACTTATTGTTGAATTTTAATTCAAAAAAAGGATAAATATCACTATTAAACTTGGAGCCATGTAGATAAAAATGGAGTGGATGTTTTGCACAATTTGGTATCCTTTGTAGAGCTTCCAACGATCTCATCATCCCCTTGTCCCAGGATTACCATGGCTCAGGTGGACCCTACACAGTCATATGTTCACTCGGTCTCCTGCACCAAAGACAAAAGCTAAAACTCGCTATAAAATGTTAATGTAAATCGTATGCCTAGAATTTAGAAAGCAGTGTAGGGCGTGGCGGATCCTGAAAATTACGTACCCGATTTCTCTCTCCCCTATTTATCTGCAACAATCTCGAATCGCGATCCCAGTCGCATCGAGAGGTACGTTACGATTTCTTCCCCACGTCTTCTTCCTCTTATTTCCTGTTTCTAGGGTTTTTTTTCTTCTTCTTCTTAGAAACGTGATTGCGGGATTTCATGATTTGTAGTCTGACCTTGAAAATTTTGATTTCTTCTCGCAATCAATTCGCTTTCTTTGTTTTCTGATCGGGAGATGATTGATTTGTGACTTTTTTTTTTCCACAAAGCTTTGGATTCATCAATCGGTTTTTCTCCAAAGAACATTGGATTCATCAATCGGATGGTCTGGTTCATGAAATAGAACCGTCCAAAGAAGGATTGGCGATTGATTGACTTGGAAAGATGTATTAATTGTGCAAAAATGGTTGAGTAGCAGGAACTCAGCATCATCATCGTCGTCGCGTTTGAATTATTGGCATCAGCATCAAATTATTTGAATGGTAGTTTCTTTTTCAAGGATTTTTATAGACGATGGTTGGATTGCTTCACAAGTAGTTGAATTTCATCTTTTGGAGGGAGCCTTGTGGATTTATAAGCTGATATTCGATGGATAGTCTTTTTGCATAGGTAATATAATCAGAAATGAGAGGCAAAAGTAGATAATTTGGGTGCAATCTGCGTAAGCGTGTTGTAGTGAGGCATCTTTCCCCTGAAGGAGATCTTGGTTCGAGCCTACGGTCGAGAATTCAAAAAAAGAAAAAAAAAGAAACTAGAATTAGTATCAATTATATATAATGCGACATTGGATGGAAGAAAGCTCCGGACTTTATAAAGCTCATGGTTAATGATTCTTTTTTGTTTTACATTTAGCTATCTGATCCATTTTGATTATCAGATTGTCATTGTTCAACAATAAAAAATGATATACATATACACACAGATTTATAATGTATGAGACTGTAAACAAATTGAAGACGCGACTATCAATGTTTTTACTGTAGAAGTACACCTGTTCCTTCCTCCAGAATTACATTTATTGAATGGATGATTCTGACAGAGTTTGTATAGATTGAGTGTTGCAGTGAAGTCCAAACATTGTAGGCATAATACAGCGCAAGAAGGAAACTTGTATAGAAGTGTTTATTGATGGATGGGATGGAAATTAAACTAGGTTGTTCTGTTCCCCAGCATTGTTGCATGCCTGCACCAACCTATGATGCATGGATACTTTATAATGGGCAACGTATCTTGTTGTATCATATCCGATGCTCCACTTTTTATGTGTAAAATCTCTGTCCCTACCATGCCCATGGCCTGTCCTTGCCATATCCAACTGCGTATGGATATGGTTGTCCACTTTGTAAGACTTCTTTTGGATGTTGGCTATGTAAATTTTCATCTCCACAATGTTTTCAAAGTGGTTTTGCAAAATGCAGACTATTCAAACCTATATAAACATCTAGAATTTTGTCTATATTATTTTGCAGGTTACATAGGGTTATCTTCTCGTGGAAGAGTTAGAATGGGAGTTAAACTGCAGGCTTTAAAGAACCTTGATGCATTCCCTCGTGCAGAGGATCACTTGTTGCAGAAGACCCAGTCAGGGGCAGTTGGTACGCTCCTTGTTTCTTTTGACATGTATTGAAACTAATTGATGTATACATGAAAAGCAACCGTGGGAAAAAGAAAGCGAAATGCACGCATGTATGTGTATATATATATATCTATATATATATATATATAGAGAGAGAGAGAGAGAGAGAGAGTTTTCAATACTTATAAATGTAATCTGGCTTGTATGGATCCCGATGCATCAATCTACCCATTGTAATGCTTTTGAATGACAAGAAGATTTAATAACTCTGTTGGCTGTGTGATGTCTTCATCATGATCCATACAAAGATAAATCAGGAGAGAGGGCGGGGGATTAATAAAGCAGAAGGTAGAAATATCAATACATCTTTGCAGTACAATGAGTGAAGGGTCATAAGCACATCCCAAAAGAAGAAAGAGGAGAGAGAGGGGGGGGGGGGGGGTGGTGGGGTTGTGGTTGTTAGATGGGGATGGGGATGGGTTTTATGTATTCCCCGTTTGTTCTTTATGCATTAACACTGAAAATCTAGCAACTTAGGATTAGATTCAACAATATTCCAAGGTGGTTTCATTCCCATAAGTTGATATGCCATAAAATTTGTTTACAAGCAAAATTCCATAAAAGGCCCAAATTTTTTAGCAAATTTATCATATATATAAAAAATATTTTAGCAGCAGTGTATTATTTAAAAAAGCATATACAGGTATAGAAGGCCTATGCCAGAAAAGAGAGTGCAGCAAAAGCGCAGAGAACTAGCAGGACACTCTTTTCTGCTCCTGACTCTCTGGAGAACGTGCAACCTCATTAGCTTCCCTTAACACATAGGAACTGAAACCTCAAGAATCCGCACGCCGACTGAGTCTCTTTGATAATCTAGTGCAATTTCCAAGGGCCAGAGGCGATGTGAGATAGCCTAGACACCACATTGAAAGAGTCTCTTACCATCATGGTCCTACTAAAAACATTAGCCGTGAAAATCCTCAATGCCTCTCTTCTTGCCCATAACTTTTCTTTCACTGGATGCATTAATGCCAATCGGACTAGAAAAGACCATGAAACACTCCCGCTAATTGAAAAGAGCAGAGAGTTGAATTAGGATTGGTCTGGGACTGCCAAGTGATTGTGTATTGGTCAGTCATTGTCTAACACTTATTCATGTATTCCAGACCAGTCCTAAAGGAGAGAGTTGAATTAGGATTGGTCTGGGACTGCCAAATGATTGCAGATTCCTCCAATTTTTGGCTGTGCAGACAAGAATCGATTTCAAATAAAACTTTCTTGGTTTTTTTTTTTAATGGTAACTTTACTGGTTTTTGTTGCCAAACCCCATAAGGAAATCCTTCCTAATTTGCAGAGAAGCTAAATATACGGCAAATATAAGTTCAGAAATGTTGGAGGAGAAGACTCAAAACTTGTCCTCTTCCTCATGTCTCATCAGCAAGGTTTCAAACGAATCATAAACAAGTATTCTTGTCCTCACCTCATTCTCAAACTGGAAACTTCAGGAGAGAAGAAAACCACATTTGACCACCTCAGCTGTTTTTTTGGCTTTATAGCCCAATACATGACCATATAAATAGAAATCCTAATCCCATAACAGATAAAAGAAAAAAGGATCCCTAGCTTGATTTGAACCTCACTGTTGCAGGGCATATGTGTCCCACCCTTGCATGGTGTTGGTCCTCTGGGCAGCTTGGATGAACCTTTCTAGTCTGCATTTTGTTTTAACTCATTCCACATATTTTTTCTCTGTTTTTTGTAGTCTCTATCATTGGTTTAGTTATAATGGCAACGCTGTTCGTGCACGAGTTGAAGTACTATCTGACAACTTATACAGTACATCAGGTTTTGTGCCTAATTATGTCTTATCTCTTCTTAGCTTCTGTCATTTGTTATGTTTGTGAATTTACTCACATGTAGTTACAACTTACAACAGTAAGCAAGTTTTAGGGCTTTCTGATATATATATATATATATATATATATATTTTGCTGTGGACAGATGTCTGTAGATTTGAAGCGTGGCGAAACACTTCCAATCCATATAAACATCACTTTCCCTTCCCTTCCTTGCGATGGTCAGCTTTTTGTTTACTTCAAACATTTATTTCATTGATAAATCTTTTATCAGTTTCTGTTCTCTATATATGATTACTTTTTATCACACTGAGTAGAATTTGGACTAAAACTAATAAGTGTTTTGCAGTTATGAGTGTGGATGCAATAGATATGTCTGGCAAGCATGAGGTTGACCTGGATACAAACATATGGAAAGTAAGAAGCATTGTCTATTTTCCTTTCTGTAAGAGCTTGCCTTTTCCCCCTTTGTTCCATGTGTTCTCCTGTCTTCCCTAATGAAGATGATTGTTTGAAATATTGAATTGGTAATAGAAAGACGTTTTGATTCTTTGGGATGCTCTCTGAGAGCATTTGTGGCCAATGACAAGTGGTTCTGAATTTCATAGCAGAAGTACTTTTTGTCAGCTATCATAGCAGAGTTAATTCTGCTCGCTATCCATTTTTTGCATTTTCTATGACATGTTTTACGTAGGCTAGATGTAGTCAGTATGCTTGGGATGCTCTCCGAGAGCATTTGTGGCCAATGACAAGTGGTTCTGAATTTCATAGCAGAAGTACTTTTGGTCAGCTATCATAGCAGAGTTAATTCTGCTCGCTATCCTTTTTTTGCATTTTCTATGACATGTTTTACGTAGGCTAGATGTAGTCAGTATGCTTGCATCAACTGACTGAGTTTTGTTTTAGACACACTGTCCTTCACATTTTTTTCTTGTGCCAATTATATGCCAGGTTTAATTTTGTCTAGGTATAGCGAGTATGCTTCCAGAGATTGACTGACCGAATTTTATTTGTTCCTGACATTTTACTGGAAAGATTCAATCTTTCTAAGAGAGTTACAGGAAATGATGTTGCAACTGAAATCATTAAAAGGATACCGAATTCTCAAATTTATCCATAGAGGTTTTTGAAGTATCATTTTATCTGTTGGATGTGGATTACAGCTGGGAGTGTAGACTTTGTTCTTGGTGAGACACATGAATTCTATATTGGGAGCCAAGTATGCAAAAGAAAATTGGGTGGGGAGATATTAGGCCTCCGGTGCAGGTTCAGATTTGGACAGGATTTAGACTGTTTCAGCCAGTTTCCTCTAATGGAAAAAAGGCTGAAAATCAGTCTGATTGGATGAAATGAATTGTTGGTGTTCTTTCTTCCTTCGGACTATGGGGGATAAATCCAAATTTTCTGGTCCTTCCTCTATTCACTTCAGGGATGCTGCTGGTATAGCAGCTGATTTTTCTCAAGGCCGGAGGCCTGACCTATCCTTAACTAAACCTGTGCCAAACAAGTTCTTTAAGTAATGTACATGCAAGTGGTTCTGGCTGCTGCAATAGGTGGGTTCGAGGGAGGAGACTATTTTCTATGATAGGCCACCATTTTCTTTTCTTCTGTTTGTTCCTTATTTCTATTGACATGTTGGTTGATATTACTCGCGTACCTTTTCTTCTTCCAAATGATGTTTTCTATACTTTTAAACGTTAAAAAATGTTCTGCATACTGGTTGAAATGAAAGACCTTTGTATGAATACCAAGTATCACTAGTATCAGGCTTGGGCCAGGCAGCTGACAGCTTATCTGAATGTCTTTATTTTTCCATTTGACTGCATGGGATTTTCACTGCAGCTTCGCTTGACTAAAGATGGGCACATCATTGGAACTGAATTCCTCTCCGATCTTGTTGAAAAGGAACACACAGTCGATAAGCACGGTGAGTCCCCTTTCATTCATCTTTTGGCACGCAATTGATGAAAGTGGAATTATAGGGTTGTGTGCCCCTGCAAGAGTGCAGTTAGCTAATTAAACTGTACTGTTGCTGAGGTTCATGAACATATAATTCCTCTTGATTAGTTTAAGATTTTGGCATTTTTAGTTCCGGCGAACTGAGTAAAACCTTCTCACGGTACAAAATTTCGGAGAGGGCTCTTAATTCTTATTCATGGGGTGAAAAAAATTACAAAGTAAAATGCTGCCACTGCTGTTAGCAGCACTTGTTTTACCTAGTCATCTCATCTCACAGGCTGTGTGGATGTTGCTGACCTCAACATAGAGATAGAATGTACTTATCTTTTATTTTCTTTATTTCATGAACTTGTATAGGATTTTTTCCCCTTTTCTCCTTGAACTTTTTCAGAGTGCAATCTCTCAGAGAGCTCTATTTTTTTAAGGCAATATTTTACGGAAACCATTTTTGTTTTTCACCCATCTTTGACGGGCACTGTGCATGTTGCTGACCTTAAGCTCAATTGAAATAGTACTTATGCAACTTTTATATGTCTTTGTTATTGACAGATTTGCATAAGATTTCTTTTCCCCCCTTATGTTGAATTTGATTTTCTCCTTATATTTCAACCAGTGGTTCTCAAATCCTTGTAGTTGTGTCTATTTGCCGGTACAAAATCGTGCTTGTATATTAAAAATCTCTCATTGCATCCAGATGTCTTACAATTTAGAATCTTAAAATCCGATGCAATGTTTTTCTTTCTTTTTTAATCAGATCATGATAAAGATCACAAGGAGTCAGCCTCCCATCAAACTCATGGTCATGGTTTTTGGCCAAGATGCTGAAAAGGTAGTGAAGGATGTGAGGGAATCATTGGCAAATGGTGAAGGATGTAGGGTATGTCATTTATTGTTTTATAATGTCGATTATGTTTCCTTGTTCTTTCATGCAAACTGACCTGCATGAGTCCTTAGTACTTGTGCTAATGATTGCCTCTTTTTTTTTTCTTGTTGTTTACTTATACAGGTTTATGGGGTTTTAGATGTTCAAAGGGTTGCTGGGAACTTCCATATTTCAGTTCATGGTCTGAATATTTTTATTGCACAACAGGTAAGTTCTTTCATCTTCATGAAATATTCTTTCGTGTGATTTTTAGTAGGAAATGTAATGAATTCCCTAGCAAGAATGCAAACCACCAGGCACCACCCCAACTCTTCTTGTTTTTACCTTTTGTGCTCCTATTGCACTTCAACCGGATCAAGCGCAGAAAACAGGAAAAGTGTGCTATAGCGTGCTAAATGGTTTACAGCCTTGGTTTGCTCCCTTCAGGATGCCTATAGTTGCTCCTTCACTTGCCGGTGCCTAACTATGATCCATCCCACAAATACTTACTGCCTCTATATTATCGGTGGTCATAGTTTGACAATGATCAAAAAATTATTACTGCAAACTGTTATTACTCACCATTGGACTGGGATCCAAAAAATGATGTCTTTCTAAAATCATTAAACTTTAGGGCCATATATTAGCTGGTTAGGAATTAGGATGATCTGATGGTCTGTCTTGGTTACCAACTGTAATCACCTCTGAGCTCTGGACCTCTCCTATGATTGGAGTGTGCCTTACCATGGTTCGAGAACAACGAGCTTAGTTTGGTAATTCCTTGTTTGTGGGTGGGGTCTTTGGTTTTGACAAGAAGTGGGCCCAAACACAGAGATTTCAACAGGATGCTAGTATATGTGCGCGGGTTACCAGAAACATGCTAGGATTTGTGTATATTGTTTTGTTCATGTATGCTAGAATGTGATGTTGTACAACATAAATGTTTGAAATGTGTGACTTAATGAAATAAGTAACCCAACATATAATGTATGCATGCACACAAGCGTGCGTGCATGTCCAGAAAAGCCTGCTTCATTTCCTTTCTGATTTCATGGGCTCCATACTTGAAAATCTTCAGTTTCCATTTTCTTTCTATTTTTTTTTAGAAAAGAGTTTCCAGTGTTTAGGTGCAGGGTCCAAAAAATAAGAAAATAAACAGGCTACAATTGCTTATTTTATTGAATCCAAAGCAGGCTAAGGCAGTCTTTAGTTGTAACAGTATTTGAGCATGCGCTCTTTTCATAACAACTTCTCCAGTCTTTATTGCCAGTCGGAGGCCCAAATAAAGGAGCGTTGTATTAGGTAGGTGAACAGCCGGCTTAAAACTTTGTCACAACCCGAACATGAATTCCTTGAAAATGTCATTATGTGATGATGATCACTAAGCTCAGAACATTTCATTTATTTATATTTTTTGTTTTTGCTTTGTGGAGCATGCAGTTGTAATTTAAATATTATCCTTTCTCTACAGATTTTTGAGGGAGCAATAAATGTGAACGTCAGCCATATTATTCACGATTTGTCATTTGGCCCAAAGTACCCAGGACTTCATAACCCACTTGATGATACTGTGCGGCTTCTGCGGGGTACAAGTGGAACATTTAAATATTACATTAAGGTGAGTGCAATGCTCTATCCCACAAAGCCATTCTATGAGCTTCTGATGTTTGTTTATGTTCAATTCTCAATGGCAGTGTTTATTAGTGGCTGCTAATTTAAAAGAGTGATATTTGAAAATCCCAAAAATTTCTGCATTCACAAATTTGCAGGATTTTTTTTTCTTTTCTAATTACGGGGATGGAGAGTTACTGTATGCTGCCATTAACAGGTGCACAGTTAAGGTGCCGATATTCTTGAACGTGTAATCACTTTTGATTGATCAGCCCCATCGTATATGAGGGATTTTTGAAATATTTTAACTCTTTCATCAGTAGCCTATTAATAGAAAGTTAATAAGATAATCTGGCAGTTGTCCACACTCCACACACAAAAAGAAGTATGTGGGGAAGCACTGATATATGAAACTACATTAAGCAGATCACTAGTTTCAACTTCAAATCATTATCACTGATGATTGTGGATATTGGTTTTAGGTGGTACATTCTATGCTATCTGTAATCTGATGCAATTTATGGCAACACTGTCAATATAATGTTACCGGTTTTGATTTAAGTGCTCCATGCACCCTTAGTTTTGATGGAAAATTTAAATTTGCGCTTGTGCAACATGTCTGAAGCACGTTGTCGGGTTGTTTGCATTCCTTTCTGCATTCTCTCACGCTTGTTTTTCATCCCGATATTGTTCAATGTATCTGGAGGGCAGTGAGCATCTCTTAAAGATTCCATACTGCAGGACTTCTTGTTTCTTCACATCCTTGTGATGCAGCTGATTGTGTCTTTACTGGATGCCTTTTGTGATGTAGATTGTTCCAACAGAATACAGATATCTTTCGAAGGAAGTTGTGCCCACAAATCAATTTTCTGTCACAGAATATTATGTCCCAATGCGTGAGACTGATAGAACATGGCCAGGTTGGTTCTCGCCATAATCACTACAGGACACATGTCAGCAATGTAAAAACTTCATTGCCACTCTTTTCTTGTTGCTTGCTCATCGTGATGTGAATCTGGACCTTTCATTCAGTAAGTTTGACTAAAGGTGGGCTACCCAAGAGAGATTTAATGTCCAGATTGTCCATATTTTCACGTTTACATGGACAGAATGGGCAATTCTCTGTTCAATGTGATTGTTTCCCAGTGATCCACGGTGCCTACTAGTTGAATGGTCTGGATCACCAAATGGTGAGGCACGGCGTTCAGCACCAAGGGTGGCTTTATTTGTTTTTTTTTTCTTTTGGTGTGTATTTGACATTATAAAATCCTCTTTTTTTTTACCTCTCTCTCTCTGTGGGTGGTGCAGCTGTTTACTTTTTATATGATCTGTCGCCTATCATTGTTACAATTAAAGAGGAACGCCGTAGCTTTCTGCACTTCATCACTAGGCTCTGTGCAGTACTTGGGGGTACATTCGCTGTAACAGGTTTGTGTTTCAATTTCTGCATGCTTTGAAGTGGTTAAAAGCTTTTTCACGAGTTTCAGTTGCTACTTTGTCCAGCGTGTGTAAATTACCACTGTATTTGTAACATCACATCCATTTCTCTCCGCTTATTTCTATATACCTCGCTGGTCCTTATTGTTCCCCAGCATCAAGATGCATGGATCATCACACTCTTAGTACAAGCCCCAGTTTACATATTCAAGATTTTGATACCCTTCATGCCTTTTGCCCTTGGGTTTTTAATTGAGCCTCGAATTGAATTCAACAGGAATGCTGGACCGGTGGATGTACAGGCTTCTTGAAGCATTTACCAAGTCAACCTCAAGAAGCATAATGCGATGAGTTTTATATCAGAAGTGAAGAGAATCAGCAATGCCTATCTGTACCTTGATCTGTTTAAGTTAGATCTCCCTCTGCAGTTCCTCTGGTGTTGAGTGTTTTTTTTTTTTTTTTGAATGGTTCTTGAGTTTTCACTTTTCACCCAAATGCCAGGGCAGCAAGATGTTTAGAATTAGTTAAATTTTCTAACAGGCTTATTTTCAGCTGCTTTCAATTGTTAGTTGAGTTTTCTAACCATACTTTGTTTTTGGATGTTTTCATTTAGTTACTGGTTTGAGTTGCACGGTATGTTTTAATATATGTAAATTAACAGATCTCCTGCATAACAATCCAGTCTAAGATGGGCCCTATAAATGGACTAACATTTGCTCTCATTTGAGCTTTGGATTTGAACCAAAATTTATGACGGTAAAACTTAATACAAAAATTGGAAGATGAGTCCACATCTGAATCATGAGAGTCATTGGATCTCAAAATCTCCACCGTCCTCCAACCCCAGCCGTCTAGGTAAGTCTGAAAACATGTCGCTTGGATCCACATGATGCTCTTCCTCTGTAAAGCGTGCCTTTGTTTACTGGCTTCCAAGTTTGTTACCCCGGTTAAAGGGGCCCACACATGGGAAAAGACAGCGTACAGAGGCTCAGCGTACCGAGGCTTTGAACCCTAGCAGCTAGATCCCTAGGGTAAGCAGCCGTTCTTATAAAGTGGATGGGACAATGCTATCATGACTATGATGTAGCTCACTTAACATGAATGGCCTCTCAAGAAGCTAGTTGCTTAGCACGAAATTAAATTCATAGGAATTCTAAGAGAGATTTTTAACGGCGTGGTTCTTTACTTAGAATTCCAGGATACGAATTTAGGATGATGAGATTTTTTGGATATGCTGTTATGTTTATCTTTAGGCATTTGTAAATGTCTTATTTCTTATCATAAATTTTAAAATTTCAGTCATTTAAAAGGTCTCAAATTTAAAAGAGGATTTTACCAAAAAAATCCCTTAAGACTTGTCAAAAGCCAAAAGCACCATCAACATTTTATAAAGACCACAGTAGTCTTAAAGGCCTTGTTTGGTATTTTTTTTTGCTTTTTTTTTGCTTTTAGCGCCGAGCGGAGATATCGTAGTTCATTCTAAGTAAATGAGCGGGGATATCCCCGTTCGTCGTTCATTACAACTTAAAGACTGTCGAACTCCCTTCTCCCCTTTACCTTTTCTGATATCCGAACGAATCTCTCTGCAACCCTTCTTCCATATTACCTTACTTTATGGGAGAATCCTATTCTTGAATCTTTTAAGTAAAGAGGTTTGGGCTCCTTTAAAGAGGTTGGTAGTCTAGATTTACTAAAGAGGTTTGAGCTCCATTAAGTAGAGAGGTTTGGGCTCCATTAAAGAGGCTTCATTAAAGCTTCAATCTCCTTGATGGTTAATTAATATTTACTCCATGGGTAGTCCACGGTAACTTTCTTAAGATAAAAAGACCATATTTCAGTAATACAAATGGGTATTGGCTTTGAATGTAATTGAAGATGGGTTGCAAAGATATCCATGTTCACAGTCCTAATTTGGGCGGGGATATCCCCATCCCAACTGAAACCACTCTAAGAGACAGCACCCATAGCACTCTAGTGGGCGGAGATATCCCTGTTCACAACACTAATTTGGGCGGGGATATCCCCGTCCCAACTGAAACCACTTTGAGAGACAGCAACGACAGTACTCTAGTGAGCAGGGATATCCCCGCTTACAGCGCTAACACAGGCAGGGATATCCCCTTCCAAAACACTGTCATTGGCGGGGATATCCCCGCCCACAGGACAATGCATGCGTGGATATCCCTGTCTAGTCCATAAGAGAAATGCATCTCTACAGCCCATAAAGACATAAAGAAAATCTGTATCAAAGATAGACATGCACCTTCACATTCACATCAATCAACAAGTTCATTGACAATCACACATTCGTCCATTAAAGGTAGACATGCACATGCACATTCACATTCACATCCGTCAATTAACATTTAACAACAAGTTCCCTACCAATTACATGCAGATTCTGACAAAATAGTATAGGTAAATCAAATTAACAACTGTCTACACAAATGCATAGTCTCTGACTAGAAACAATATGCACATCTAATTCTCCAAAAGCATGTCATATTGTGTCAACTGAATATACATGCAAACTGACCATATAAAAAAACTGGTCAATTACAGAAAAAGATCAAGGTTAGTTTCTTAGTCTAAAGCACTTAAATCCAATCTATAGGAGTTTAGCACCCAGGTCCTTTTGAATATATCCAGGACTATTTTGCTTCAATAAAATGGAATGTCAGCTTGTGTGAACTTGAGTGGTTTTCGGAGAATGCAGTGTTCGGCAATAGCACATGCGAAGACCCCACAGTCGTTCCCATTGTCTTGATGGGGGATGTCCATCTTTTCTTTGAAGGTCCAGACGAAAGGGTCATTCCAACCATAAACAGCAAATTTTGAGGTTAGCCAACCAACCTGGGGAGTATCAAAGTAGAAGGTTAGTTTGCAAGTAGTTAGAAAATAATTTATATAAAGATAGTACAATGCATACTTACAAATTCCTTGCAAGTAGTTAAAGAATAATGATCACTTGTTGAGCTATTGTAAAATTCTCACACTGCCTCATCTGGGTAACCGACCAGCAAACTGAAGTGATCAATGTGATGCAGCAAAAATACTAATATTTTACTTTCCTTCATATCCATCATATTTGTACCATTCAAATCAAAGGCAAGGGGTTCCGTTTGACGGTATAGGTTCTCCTATCTTAATTTCCTTCAAATTCATGAGTTTGGTAAATTATTATCCTTCAAATTCACAAGTTTGGTAAATTATTATTGGTTATCAATATTCCCGTATTGTGGTGTGTAATACTGCAAAAAATCAATCATATAGCGGTTATATGAACAGTCCCACACAATGGCGGGTCTGTCTATACCCCACTCCAATATAGAATCGGTAATCACTTATGTAAGATTATCACCTGTTAGTTTCGATTCTCAATCTTATAAGCACCATTGGTTATAGTATGTGATCACCAAGTGCTTGTCCTGATCAATATCTTACTTATGTAGTCAATAAGGGAGCTATTTGGTGTATGATATTTCATCAAACACCTCATGTGCATTAATTCAACCATTGTTTTAAGGAGTATTCAGATTGGAACCCATCTTATTTCATTGGAATACATGGTATTCCCCTTAGGGATTTCTCCCAACCAGCTTATATGTCAAGCCATACCCTACATATGTAGAAGCATCATGCCAATTCCATTCTTGCAGAGTAGAATCTTTTGAATGGAAGATCAAGTGATCAACACAACAGAGAAATAAAAAAAGCCTAACAAGAACATAACAAATAAGTTTCAATAAAAACCCATTCCAACAATCGGATTCAATATCAGAGACACACACTTAAAAATCGAATTGCTACTCTATCTTAGAATCAATGGACATTTAGCTTATTTTTCCACCCAAACCCAAAACGTTTTTATCAAAAAAGACTCAATCACATAGGTATAAATACAACCAACAACCCCCAACCCAACAAAACCCTCCCTACAAACATGACCCTTCTTCATTCTCTCTTTTTTCCATTCAGAAACTCCCCAAACAGTACACATTAGAAACTTTGAAGAAGAAGAAGAAGTAGTAGTTTAAAAGTCGAAGAAGAGAATTAATGAAAGAGAGATACCTAAAAAGGAGACAGTTGATGAAGAGGACCATTCAAGAGTAAAAAATGCATCACGTGGAGAGGAGATGAAGAACTACAGAACTCTGTTGCCGGTGCCGACCGATTGGGAGAGAAAGGGAGAAAGATAGAGGAAAAAAGAAGATGTCGAATAGGGGAAAAGGGTTTTGGAGTCTATTTAAGGTAAAGGAGCAGGGATATCCCTGCTTAGAGAAAAAATTAAAAAAAATACCAAACAGGGCCTTTGAAACTACTGTGGTCTTTTTCAGATTTTGATGGTGCTTTTGGCTTTTGACAAGTCTTAAGTGATTTTTTGGGTAAAATCCTCAATTTAAAATTCAGATATGATTTTTGAATGCTTTAAGTCCAAAAAGCATAAAAAAATTGCACCATGTCTAAGAATTCGAAAGTTTTCTAGACAAGAATTCCTTAAATTCTAACAAAAAAACAGGATAGCTGAAATTAATTTATTATTGCGAAAGAGCTTATTTATTTTGCACAAAATTGAACTCCTAGAAATTCTAAAGAGATGTATTTCTAAGAGTAGCTGAAATTAATTCATTAATGCTAGAGGGGAGATTATTTCATAATAGCCACTTTTGTTCATTCACTTTTATTTCTTTAATTTTAACTACCCTTAGAATTCCTAGGAATTCAATTTTATGCAAACACATGGATCGTGTTTCGAAAGCTTCACTAAATGGAGTTGAGTGAAGTAAAAATTATTTTGAAAAAAAATATATATATATAAATATATTATAATGATATTTTATTTTTAGTTGTTTATTATGAAATATTTTTATATTGATTGTAGAGTACTTTCGTCTTTTAGTAAAAAAAGAAATCTTTTTTTTTAACTTTTTTTTTAATATAATAAAAAATTTGAATTAAAGTGCTTTTTGCCGGAACCTTTTTTTTTATATATATAGAAATGGGGGGCTTTTACCTTACTCCACTCTATTAATAGAGTTGCCAAACAAGAAACACAAGATAATATGACACAATGGGCAAGCATTTCATTTCTCCATATAATTAGCATTACACAAGAAGCACCTGAGGATTTTCAAACTGAGGAAAGTTCCTCGTAAACAGACTTGATTCCTGGCCTCTCAGAAACAGGGCGTAGGCACCTCAAAGCAATCCCCAAAACCTCCTTCACCCCTTTGGCAACTGCTGGGTTGGCAATTTCCAGCGCCAGCGTCGCATCGAAGCAATCCGAACCATGCCCTTGTGCCACCCTCAACCGCACCCAACCCGTCAGGTCACCCTCACCCCCTCCCTCCTCATCAGAAATACGAACCACATCTACTGCACACCTCCCTGTCAGAAGCTCCAACAGAACAACACCAAATGCATAAACATCGGACTTGAATGAAGGTGATGGCTTCTTGGCAGCAGCCAACTCCGGTGCACAGTAGCCAAGGATGCCTGCATCAAGGATCTGTTCAAGAATACTCGCTTGGGTCATTAGGCGATGCAGGCTATAGTCTGCAATGCGAGCATTGAGGTCTGGTCCGTCTAATAGTATGTTTGTTGCTTTGAGGTTGCCGTGCGGGACTGCACGGTCGAAATGGAGATAGTTCAGGCCACGTGCGACATCAACGGCTATTTTGAGCCGTTGGGTCCAGGTTAATGGACCTTTCCTTCCCGGTCGGTCTGAAGCCAGCAAAGACAATTATTAAAAGTTCATGTTAGAAGAATGGAAACATAGAATCTATATATGGAAAAAAATGGGCGTTCTTTCATGTCTCTATCATCACCCTATCAACCTATTCTTTCTAGAGTACACAATGTTTGCTTGGGATAGATAAAAAGGGAGAAATAGAATTCATGCAGCCAAACCGAACAAAATTGGACAAGGCTTTGATGATGACCACGATGACATAATTACATGATGGAATATTTAACATAGAAAAATGCATGCAGAATATGTAAAGAATACAAAGATAGCCATAAACCAGGAAAGTTGTTCATCATTTAAACTAGTGATGGAATTGATAATAAGAAGTGTATACCACTTGACCACTTGAATCACTTCGTGGGTAGTGTATACCTCTTGGACATCTGACAAGGTTATTCCAGTCAAGACGATTTAAACTTTGAGGAGCATTGAAGCATATGTGCTCATGTGGCACATATGCATTGCGGCGAAAACAGGTGGGCTGCACTGTGTGCACGTCCTGGCGAAAATCAGAGTGATTACTACTTATCAAGTGGGGGTACACATGGATGATGAATCTGAACCACAGGGAATTATTTATGACAAGCCATTTTCTGGTACACGTGCAGCCTCCCGGTAAGTGGCATTGCCTGATTTTTCGACTGTTCAAGTTCAGTGGGTTCCACAATAAATGGAAAGATAGTTCATCTTGCACAATTGCAAATGCTGCATAGACACATTTCTAGCATGAAAGAGATCTGTTGGAGGTATACATCCTTCAAGGTTCTTTCGTTTTCATTGTACATTTGCCTATATGAATGAAATTGGAACCTCATCACTGATCTAAATATGCATTCCTGCAGGTTAAGTTGATTGAGAGGGACAAATGCAATATAGAAAAAAAAAATGAAGTAAGAATAAAATATAATTCTCCTATTAGAAAACTATAAGTGGAGAATATATAATTTTTCTAAAGAATGGAAACTTTCATTAAAAGGGTACTGCTATGAATGAGCTACACCCCAGAGGGTTTCACCAGTGAGACATTCCTAGCCAGCCACCATTTTGTGGACAGATGTCCATATGAATTTGAAGGGCTTAATTAACTTATAAGTCTAAACCTGGATTCTTTCTCAACCATAGACAATAACAGAAATCTAAAGAGAACTAGACTAAGAAGCAGAAAACTCAATGCAAACTACGGCCCTGAAAAAGAACCACTTAGTTCAGACAAAGCAGAAGCCTGCATAACGCAGTTTCCACGGCCATGTTATCCTTTAAAAAAAAAACAGGTGCCAGTTGCAAGTCAGTGCAACTTGGTGATGCGAAAGAACTATTAGTACCATCCAAATACTACTAGTGTAGGGAAGAGGAAGGGATAAAATTTACCATAAAGAAAGCTTGCAAGACTTCCGGGTGAGATATGATCCGACATGATAAGTTTTTCATGTTGAGTAGGCCCCCAATAATATCCACGCAATGCCACCACATTTGGATGCCTGATGTTAGCAAATTTCTTTGCTTCCTTAGCAAACTCCTTTTTCTGCTTTGCCAAGCCTTCTCTCAACCACTTCACAGTCAAGAACACCCCATTATCCAGTGTTGCCCTATAAGAAGTCCCATGGCTGCTCCTCCCCAAAACCTCAGCTGGAGCCCTTGATAATTCCTCTGGTGTCAAAGAAATTGAATCATCCAAGAAATGCAGTTCCCCAGCTAAACGATCTGGTGATTGGACATCCAATCTCACCAGATCTTCTGGTGGGAATGACTCACCTGAATCTGGTGAAAATGAGAACTGGCTATTCTTCGATGGAGAGAATCTAGCAACAGCAGCCATTTTCTCATCCAGGCTTATAATCTCTGATTGTGAGCCCTTAACTGATGAAACTAGATCATCAGCTGATACAGCCAAAGCACCACCTGTATCTCTGCTTTTGAAGTCAGTTGAATCTCTTCTGCCCTTTTCTATGTTTCTAATGTTGTCTGGGTGAGTCCAGCTCTTTGAAATGCTCCTGTAAAGTACGAAAGTGGCTAGCAAGATGAGGATGGCTGCAACAACTGCAGATGGTATTATCACCGCCAATTTGTTGATGGTTTTGATTGGATTTCTGGAGGTCTTTCCAGGAGGGACATTGTCAGATCCTGCTGGCCCATTTGGAAGCACTAATTTGGAATTCCCTGGGTGAAATGAAGAATCTGGAAACTTCCTCAAGTTTACTGGAACAGTACCTGAGAGATCATTGTATGATGCATTGAAGGCCAAAAGGGTGTCAGGCAGGTTTTCTGGCAATGGTCCTGTGAACTGATTTACAGATATGTCAAGAGAAATGAGGGAACTAAGCTCCGTAATTGCATATGGCAGAGAACCAGAGAATTTGTTTCCAGAGATGTTGAACATTTGCAGTCTAGTCAATGAATCAAACTCATCAGGAAACGATCCATTAAGATGATTACCAGAAAGATCAACAACCAGAAGGTTGGATTTACTTGGTAAAGGGGGAGAAAAACTAATACTTCCCACAAGCAAGTTGTTTTGGAGATGAAGTTCTTGTAATGTCGGCGAAGTTACCAAGTCAGTTAAAAGAGGGCCACTGAACTGGTTGAAGCTGAGATCAAGGACCACAAGCTTGGGGTACTGAGTAAGAACAGTAGGGAGTGAACTCACAAGAGAATTACTGGAGAGGTTAAGGTAATTCAGTCGTAAAAACTCTGAAGTCGCCTCAGGAAAGGATCCTGTGAGATTGTTGTGGCTCAGATCAAGGAACTCAATGGAGTCTCCCCATTTTGCAATCACCGACAAGTTCCCAGTTAACAGATTATTTGACAGATCCAGTACTGTACAGCTTCCTACTAGCAATGGAAGTTTGCCAGATATTGCATTTGATGAGAGATTAAGGATGCGTAACGTCGTTGACATAATCATACTAATAGGCCCTGCAAAATGAATATACAAGAGCATTTCCCCCTTTTAAGCACTCAAAGCAAACACAACAAACCTCACTTCATGGAAACCAGTCTACATAATGAATAATAAATTTAATATGGCAAACCCATATTAGAACAATGAAAAAAAGAAACTTCGTCATTAAATATTAAACTATGAATATCATGGCTATCCATTATTGGAAACCAAGTTTTCACCTTGAAAACTGATGCCCAGTGGCACAATATTTCAGCAGCCAACAGGATGAAGTAATAATTGATGAGTACCGAACTACCCATTGAAAAATGACGTGTGGTGGCCTAACCAAAAATAGGATATGCATGAAAACCATGGCCATTATGAAGCCAAAATATACAGGGACACACTGGTTTCGGCCTTCTCCAGTGCATAATATATTTACATTGGTGGTATATAGTGATATATTATACATTTGGATCCGACATGCCAGACTTTTTTTCCCTTTTGGGACCATCGTATTGATCAGACCCTAAAATGCTAAAAATAAACATAAAGATATTCATAAAAGGAAACAGGGGTGAAGGACCCACTTTCCACTGCCATCAGTCTTGAACAGACAGTGACGGGATTTATCTAGAAGCAGCAGTAACTAGAAGCATTTCACACCATATCAGCCCCTTGACACTAAACTTACTTTTATTCCCATTTGTATCATAAATCAATCCACTTTTGGGACAAGTGTAACTCTTTTGCATCTAAATCACAATTTCAAAATACCTGAGAGATAGTTGGAGAGTACCTGATAGATTGTTGGCACTCAAATCCAGTTCACTCAGAACCAAAGAGTCCCCTTCTAGAAGCCCATTTGGTATGAAACCTGAAAACCTGTTGTTGCCAAGCCGAAGAATCTCAAGATCATAAGCAAATTCAAATCCGGGCAACTCACCAGATAGTTGATTGTCACTAAGATCCAAAACTTTCAGGCTCCCAAGCGATGGAAGCCCGCCTCCATTTATCAGTGACCCAGTAAGCTTATTGTTACTCAAATTCAAGTATTCAATACTGTCTGAAATACCAAGGAGAAATTTCTGCTTCTGTGAGCCAGAGCTTGATAGTAAATTACTGCTAAAATCAACATGAACAGCACTGGAAAGACGAAGGAATTTCTCATCAATACCACCCTCAAATTGGTTCTGATGCAAATCAAGAACTTGAAGATTTGGAATTTGCTCAAACCCAGTGGGAATCTTCTTTGTAAACCCATTACATGAGAGATTAAGAGCTATCAGGCTTTTCAGATTTGTTAATGAAGGCAATGAGCCTGAGAAGGTATTCCTACTTAAATCCAGGGACTGGATTGATATAAGCCCGCCAATTGAATCGGGTATGGAACCAGAGAAATTGTTCCCAGCTAATGACAGGTTCTTTATGCTCTGTAACTTACCAATTTCTGGTGGTAATGTTGAAAAGAAAAGATTGTTGGAGATGTCCAGATATTTGATGTTTTTAAACTCTGCTATATTGTTGGGAAATTTGCCCGTAATCAAGTTGTTTGACATTGAGAGCTTGAAAAGCATTGTCAAGTTCGCAAACACGCCTAAATCAACATCAGCAACAATTCTCAAGTTGTCGAGAACTAGACCTGCAACATGACTACCATTGCAGACAATTCCATTCCAGGAAGAAGGGCAGCTGTTTAAATCATTAGGCTCCTCACTCCATGAGTCGCGGATATAACCCGTTGGATCTAGTTTGATACCTTTTCTGAATTCAAGGAGAGCCAGCACTTCTTGTGAAGGAAGCCGAGCATTGGTGCAGATGACAAAGAAGGATAACATCAAAAGATGAAGGAGAAAAAGCTTCATCTTCTTCAGACTTCAACACTACCACACAAATAACCTGCAGGTGAACTGAGAAAAAAACAGTGGTTGAAATTCCAAGAGTTGGAATTCAATAAATATGGATTGTGCAATGAGAAAAAAAAAATATTGCAGCAGCTTAAACCATCATTTGATCTAAACTCAAACTGCTAAAAGAAAATGGACAGTTCACCAAGTCTGGTGTTGATTTGAGAAGAAAAAAAATGCAAGAGAAGAACATAGTTTTAATGAACACATATCTATTGCAAGTATTGCAAAGAGGGGAAATTTTTGTTCTTTTTAAAGCACAAAGATCTTGGGTGAAAATGCCTTTTCTAACATTTCATGAGTGTGTTTTTTTTTTTGGAGAGAGCGTGTGTGTGTTTGTGGTGCTGCAAGAAGAGCAATACTAAACAACAAGTTTTCTATGAATATCACAATTGTTTTGAAATTAGAACCCAAGTATAAGCAGAGAAATGCAAGAGAAAGATAATTTCATGAAACACAAGCCAAGATCCAAGCATTAGGGGAAGAAAATCACAACCCCCCCAAATGTTTTTCAAGATTTCAGTGCCATGCCTACAAATTTGATGTAGTAATCATAATGAACAAAATAAACTTCCCTGAATCAAAACTATACCTGAGCAAGCAATCTAATGTTTTCAAACGCCAACAAAATTACATACAAACGCTTCAAGAAATTGCTTCTGCTTCCTGCATTGACTCTGCCATTACTTCAAAAGTATGGAGCTTTCAAATAGCTGTCACTTACATTTACAATCAAGAAAAACGAGAAAGAAGATGAAGCTTCAAAGCTGAGATTTACAGCAATTTCACTCGAAACCTACTCGACGTGTTCAAGGATGAGATTTACAAGACCAGTGAAAGCCGCTCGAATCTAAAACAGCTGAAAGGGTGGTCTCCATTCGCCAAAAGAAGAAATGCCACATTGTAAGATTCGAGCTATAAACATCTACGATCCACCAAAACAAAATGGCATTTTAGAATCACTTTGACAGAGATTTTTGTGTTCTTTTAGAAAGAAATGAAGATTCCAGTATTCCACTAATAAGCAGAAGAAAAGAGAAACCAAATCCTACAAACTTCAGCTCGATCTCGCAGGAAAACTGGATTCCAAAACCCTAACCTCTCTGAAGATACACTAAAACCGCTATTAAATCTCTAAGAACCCTCACAGGGCTCCTCCTCTCTCACACACACATTGAAATCTTAATGTATGCAATGCAGAAAAAAATAAAGCCCAAATCAGAAGAAAATCCTATAGTTTCTCTCTATCATCACCATCATCTCTCTGAAACCCTAAATATCTGCACTTCAAAGCATATAAAACTCCAAGCTCGCCTCTCTGCAGCTGAAAATTCCTAACTCTCTCTCTCTCTCTCTACATCTGCAGCAGCTTCAGAGTCTTCTGAATGCAAGTACTGAAACTAAGCACAGCTTCTAAAACCCAAAATCTCTGCACTTCAAAGCATATAAAACTCTAAGCTCGGCCTCTCTGCAGCTGGAAATTCCCAACTCTCTCTCTCTCTCTCTCTTTCTACATTTGCAGCAGCTTCAGAGTCTTCTGAAACTCAGCACAGCTTCTAAAACCCTAGAAAAAACCCTAATCTGCTCCCTCCCTCCCTCCCTGTATATGTATCTGTGCGCACTGCGGACGTAAGAAGGAGAAAGGACGGAAGATTTTGGTTTTGTTTATTAGAAAGGTAAAGAAAGCGGGAGCTTCTTGTGCCCGCCAAAAACGTCTTGAGGACGTGAAAGACTTATCAACTCCAACTTTTTTAAAGTTTGTCTTGGGCAGATGACAGGTGGGAGGTGGGGCATGTTGATAATGCCGGGTGATCTCATCCTGCGTCAGCCTCATTTGGGGATGCGACCGGGAAGGGGAAGGAAAGATTCGTGAAAGTGCCCCAAATATCAACTTTGGGATAAAACCCCCTGACCCTTTTATCAGTGGGCCATAAGTTTAATGGTTTTATATTTAAAAAAATATTCAACCCTCGATCCAATAGTTCAGTCCATTCAGATATGTGCCAATCTTTGGGATCAGTGACTATCAGGGGATTTCCTATTGGTTGCTAGGTTTGGATGAGTTGTTAATTGGGCTCCGTAAAAAAGTTCTTATATAATAGGTGATAATTATTTCTCACTTGAATATTTTTTATAATATTTTATTGTGTAAATGTTGCATATGTGAAACACATTATACTCTATTTATTTAAAAGTAGCATTTTCAACGGAAATCTTTTACTTAGGTATGGATGTCATAATCATCGTTGGCTATACCTTTAAACTTAGGCTTCATTCTTTTGAGAGGCTTAGGCGGGCTTTCTTGATCGGCTAATGAGAGTGTAAATGATTCATTAAGAGTTTCCTCGATTACGCACCAATTTTACATCTCATTTAATCATAAAAAAGCATTAAAAAAAGCTAAAAAAAAATAAATTGTGTTATAACATGTACGTGCTACACATGCATCGCTTATAAATGCAAATAAGTGCAAACAAATGACTCCTAAATTTGACTTTGAATCATTAACTCTTATTAGCAAGATGTATGTCCCAGACAAAGTAAAAAAATTATTAAGCTTTTAAATAAATTTAAATAACTGAAAATAAACTTGTCTCACTAATGTATCTCGAGCTCAATAGGATCGGATGGACTTCAAATCTTTCTGCGACCCAAGTTATTGTCCCCGTCAAATTGGAACACATATGAAGTTTTTTTTTTTTCCTTTTAACCACAGCGAAGGGCATGAGAGCTTGTAATATAACTCATACGTGTGCAAGGAGAAATACACACAACTCACGTATATGACGTGATAAAAACTCACACATACAATAAAAATAAGCACAACTCACATAAAATAATATAACGCACGTATGCAAAGATAGAGGAGTCACCGTACAAAGCCAGGACCTCCCAAATACTGTGTTAAGGAGCCGTTCTCATGTATCGGTTTTATTTAATTTCTAGCAACTAAAGATGAGGAACGAGTTTGCCAAAATAAAGAGACCGAAGCTTCGCTTTGGCCACGTGTCTAGATTCAACCCCACACAAAGGGAACTTCACCGGTCATTTAGTGGGTCCCACATGGATGACCTGCATGCTTGGTGATAAAGAGAAACCCATGGTGAATTCTGACTGCTTTATTCTTTTTCAGACTTTGGAAAAACAGCAAGAGCTTTATCTCTCTCCCCTTCCTTTTGAGACCCAAATCCAAAAGGCATTGTCCAAGTATATAAAGGTTACCTGAGGGCCTCTGGATGCTAAATTCAATATAAACAAGATTAGGAAGTATATAAAGGTTAAAGAACTTAATAAAAAGAAGCATGGTTGAAAGGGGAACAATTGAGCTTTGGTCATAATGCAGCCATGTTTATAGTCCAACAATAACGCCTTTTCCTTCCCTTTTGATTATATCAAAAGATAAGACGGAGTCTAAATGATGAGGACAGGAGATGAGCCCGGTTGCGGCTGGGGTTTTCCGGGCTAGCATTTCTAAGTTCTTTATTTTTTATTAAGACTTTCAAAGTTCCAAATGTCCCATTTGACTTTTGAGAATTCAGAAATTGTACACTTTTTATATATTGATAGAATTTCTGAATGTACAACTCTAAACGGGCATTCATGAATTTCAATTTGTCTGGGAATCCAAAAATTCTCCAAATAGGAATTTACGAAGTTCTCGTAAAATTCCTTTTTTTTTTCTTTATTTGTATAAGTCTTTTAACTGTGATGAAATATTTTTTTGCCAAAAAACAAATGACAGTTGATAACACTTATAAATTGTAATAGCCAAATAAAAAGAGGCAGTGGGCAGGTGGGTCGGGCAAAATGAGGGCTGTTGAATAAACTACTCATAAAAGTTCAATTTCTTTAGACATGGCTATCTTATCAACAATGATAGTTATGAGATATTTTCATATATAATCAGCTTTTGTTATCTTTATTCGATTGTCATTGATGGCTGATGAAAATATCACACGCAGCTAGTTCTTGTTTAAAACATAATGAAATACGGGCAAGATTGAACGTAAGAAACGGGGCATGAGTTTTCCAGATGGGACAGTAATGCAACAAAAAAAAGAAGACAAATTTAGCTAGGGCGGGCTAATGTTGGCAGCCAAATTACCAAACACTCTTTTATGGAATAAGATTTATTTTTTACAATTTTACCAAACAGTCTAACCATAAATTAATACTTAAAAATTAGAGCCGTTATTTTTGGACTTAGTTTAATTAGATTCTATTTATTAAATAAGTCCTTAAATTGGATAGTCGGGATAAGGAGAAATGTCATGTTACGAGCAACCACAAGTGCAGTCCAGCATTATATGACCACATGAGTCCACCTTTCATCAATGCATTTTATTAATACTATTTTCATCCGATTATCTTGTATAAGGCCTAATTTTACACTCATTAAATTGAATCTAAATTATTTTTTATGGATAAAATGCAATTAAACTTTAATGCCCTGATAGGTATGTTTTTTTACCATTCATAAACCCATAGGAAAACACCCTCTTTGTACCAGTCTGACACAAACAGCATGCATCCACACGGGTGATATGGGCTCATTTCGATTAGGGGTGTTCATGAGCCGGCATGTTTAGGCCTGGCCCAACTTTAGAAACATTGGTTCAGGCCCGGTCCACGTCCGACATGAACCATAAAAGTTAGCCCAAGTCTGCCCGTTTAATCAATTGGCCCGATCTAAACCGGAATTTTATCACTTTTGTAGGTATTAAAGACTAATTAAATTAAATTACATGCATTTCTTATACAAGCTGAATCAGATCAGGCTATGGGCTTTCCATCACTTAATCAAGCCTGACCCGACCTATGAGCACCCCGAATTTCGATCCCTACCGACTGAAAGACTAGCATCCAAATGTATAACATTGCTTGCACCAAATTATCAAAAGCCTCGCCGGCGCACTAAGATTCAGCGATCTAGGCTGGCCATCTACGTTTCCTGAATCAGCCCTTATCAACGGTCAGGATCTTCTAACCCGAATCATCACAGTAATAAGTTCTTCTCACAAATCCAAATATCAACGGACTGGATCACCTTAACCGCAGATCCTCTCAAAACTTGAAAAACCCAAAAAAATGCCTTTATCTTTAAAAATCATTAAAAGAAGAAGTGGAGAACAAGGAGCCAGAAGAAAGTAAAAATGGCACTGGCCTTCATTCCCTCCATCTCTTCATCCTCTTCACCTCCACGTTTCTACATCTCTCCTTCTCCTTCTTCTTCTTCTCTGCATTTCTATGGCTCAGTTGGTTCCAATATCAGTAATTCCACCACTCTTTCAGTCAAAAGCAGCAATCTGGCCGCCCCAGAGAGCAGCAGGAGCAGTCTCGATCCTGGGGAGTTGTATGAGAGCTGCAAAACATGGAGATGGAGAGGCCACTCCATCAACTTCTTGGCAAAGGGAAATGGCCCTCCTCTGCTTCTTGTGCACGGTTTTGGTGCCTCCATCGGCCACTGGCGCAGGTAAAATTCACCACCCCATTTCTCCTTTTCTCCTAAAGATCAATGCTATTTGCAGATTTGAATTGAAAGGTTTTCTTTTCTGTGTATTGGGTTTCTGGGCAGGTCTTTAAAAAAATTTCCCTATTGGGTCCTTTCCCCTTTGCATTATATACATGGGTTCCTCCTGATTCTATCTAATTTGGAATTTTCATTCATGTAGTTTGTATGAATGTCTTGTCTCATTGATCATATTTGATTATTGGGTGGATTTATTCCAGTTATAGAGAACTTAATATAAATTTCAGTTCTAAGGATTATTTACTTCTATGGTTGGTTAATAGAAGTCAAAGAAAATATAATTTGGACTTGTGAGGACTCCAAAAAAAAACTAGAAAACAAAAATGAAAAGTCAGTTGTTTTGGTTATGGCTTTGTGCAAAATCATAAGAGTTCCTTTGTTTTCAATGGAATTGCAGCATTTGATTATACTACAAATCAAATTGCATTTTTTATGATTCACCAAGAAAAAAGCTTAAGAATCTTCAAAAATGGGTTTTGAATTGTTTAGAGCAAGATTTGTCTCAAATCTTATTCATATCCTAAACCATAATATTTTGATAGCAATGATTGCATCATATTTCTATAGCATGCACGATCATACTTGTATAATTTCTTTTATCTGAAATGAAAATTCATGTTTACGCGTTTACAGAGAAAAAAAGAAGACAAACTGAAGGCATGTTCTGTCCAGTAATCTTACTTTAATCCCTACATATCTTTAATAATAGTTTGGGTTATATTTATTCACATTCAGGAATATTGGAGTATTAGCGGATGGCTATACTGTGTATGCCATTGACCTCTTAGGTTTTGGTGCTTCAGATAAGCCAGAGGGCTTTTCTTATACAATGGAAACATGGGCTCAGGTATTCCATCTTTTTTTCTTGCAGTACGTTGATACAATGTTTCGAACTCTATAATTCACGGGGTTTTTCTTGCCAATGGTATTATAATTTTTCTAGCATCTGCAATCATATTGCATCGCTGATGCCTCACACCAAACACTTTGAACAGTTGATCTTGGATTTTTTGGACGAAGTCATTCAAAAGCCAACGGTTTTAGTTGGAAATTCGGTTGGAAGCCTTGCTTGTGTTATTGCTGCTTCAGGTTGGCAACTGATTCTGTATTCGTGCCACTTCCTTACTAGCTAAACATATGTTGTCCCAATTATAGAGTCTTTTAAATTGCTGTTTATCCAATTAGCTATATGCTCCTGTCTTACCCCTTGCATGATTTCCCTTCTTCAAACCAGAACCTGCGAGCCGCCTGGTTAAGGGGCTTGTATTACTGAACTGCGCTGGTGGAATGAACAACAAGGCAATTGTGGATGATTGGAGAATCAAGCTTTTATTGCCATTACTTTGGTTATTTGACTTCTTACTGAGGCAACGAGTAATTGCTTCAGCACTTCTTGAGCGTGTTAAGCAGAGGTACAATTTCTAGTGGCAATTTTTAGCAATCTGAGCAAAGAACAAAAATATCTCATGCTTTTGAGCCGAATTAGGGAAAATTTGAAGAACATCCTGCTTTCTGTGTATGGAAACAAGGAAGCTGTTGATGATGATTTGGTAGAGGTATGATGGTTTATTGTAATAAATTCTGTATCAAACCTTTTGCATAATTTTCTTGGTTAGGAAATCTGAATGGAACAGGCAACCTGGTAGTGGCTGCGATGGTGTGCACCTTCCAACTATTCTATGAGCTCTCCTTTTCCATTGGAATAACGGATTAGATTGTGGCAGTCTCTTTTTCCTCCTATCACAAGCTTCTACCGCTTGGTGACTGAACTTTGGAATTTTCCTAATGCAGATCATCAAGAAACCAGCAGATGATGAAGGGGCACTTGATGCATTTGTTTCTGTTGTAACAGGCCCTCCAGGGCCGAATCCCATATCCTTGATGCCAAAAATATCATTGCCTGTTCTGGTTTTGTGGGGTGATCAGGACCCGTTTACTCCTATTGATGGACCTGTAGGAAAATATTTCTCCTCTCTTCCTTCTCAGTTGCCAAATATAAACCTTTATCTTCTGGAAGGAGTTGGCCACTGTCCCCACGATGACAGACCTAACTTGGTCCATGAAAGGTTGCTCCCTTGGTTGGCTAGTCTTCCTTGTTGACGAGAGAACTTTCAACCTTGGACACTGACTATCTGTCTCAGATTCTTACACCCGTGTTGTTGGTCTCCAAGAATTTATTGCCTTGAAATTGAGTTTGAAGACAGCAGTCTGAGATCGTATCATCCCTCATATCATACTGAATAAAAGGTCTTGAGAATCATGTTTTGATTCTGAGAGAGACTATTAGGATTTTATGACAATTGTTCATAATGCTTGAATAACTGCACCCCAAAAGAAAACACTTGCGGGTATCTTGTGATGATTTATAATTGAAGTTGTAATTCATATGTATTTTAGGATAGCTTCTATTCCTATGACGTTTTACATAAAAAGGAGGCTTGTATCATTTATTCAGGGTTATTTTTCTTGGTTGGGTTGCAGAAAATGTGGTTGTATTTAGTTTGAATATGTCAAACATTGTATGCAACACAGTTTAAAAGTGTCTGGGCTGCATTATTTGGGATTCATCTTGTCACTCTTCTGTTGTAGTTGTCATCTATCATTGTATATCATCTTATGAATTAACAGCAAAATTTATGTATGGGCAATTTTGTTTATAATAAGATGGGACTAAGGTTTCCTTTTTCCATTTTCACATGAAGTTATTTTAGATCTCTTTTTGGACATCCTAAATTTAAAAAATGGAATCTGTAGAAATGGTTCTTCCATTGGATATATTATCATAGATTTTCCCTGAGGAATTAGTGAACTTAGAAGTTAGAATCATCCATGAAAGTATCCACTAATAATTTCATCACGTGAAAATATTAAAGTACTTAAGGTTGCAGAAAATCTGCCTGCTATAAAGTATCAAGGCCTACAAACTTGGAAAAAAAAAAAAAGAAAGCTATAAAGTACCCAGGCCTAGAAACATGCAAAAAATAAGCAATACAAAATGGGGGGAAAAACCCAACAACAACGACTGGCAGCAGGACCAACTCTTAACGGATATTATATTTGTTTAAACTTCTCTCATCTACAGACTACAGAATGATTGTTCATATCTTTTTGCCTATATAGATGAAGCAATGAATCCATCGTACCTTATAGTCAAAGTCAAAAGGGAAAATAATAATATAAGTAAAATGGAGCGCTGCTATAATTTATCATTCCTCATCTGTCTGGTGTTTGGCGTTGAATGATTTTGATTGCCAATGTTGAATACTTAACACAGTATCTCTGAAGATCTATAAAGCTTCATACTGGTCAGTCTGAAGATAGATTAAGCTCATTTAAGTTGGTGACTTGGGATTTAGAGACGAAATGACAGGCCAGATTGCTATTTTGCTGCTAGCAATCTTACTTTGTTCTGTTCCAGTATTGTTTCATCTGTGGAGCTGAGATCCGATGCTGAAATGGAAGCCTTGGAAGTCACCAAAAGCTTGATCGCCAATGATTCATTTGGAGGGGCTGTTGACTGGCCAGAAGCGAAATCATTGCAACTGGTCAGACATTGCATGACACCATCGGTCCAACTACAGTGACTGAAAAACAGCTCAAATGTGAAGTCTCTCCATCTCCGGTAAACCTTTCAAGACTCAATTCTCATTTTATCTGCGCCCCAAGTAAGCTGGGAATTTGCTTGGGACTCAGCCAGTTCTTTGTTTGGAGTGATATAATCTGAATTTGGAAAAAGAAAAATTGTCAATCTTAGCAATCACTTCTGACTTCTTGAACAGGTGCATTCCTGAAAGCATCTGCTACTGCATGGCTGACAGCAGCAAGCTTTGACACAAACAACCTAACGGGAACCATACCATCCGACATCATAGTTTGTTCAAACTGAGAAGTGATTATTGCTTTCACAAATGAATTGGTAAGTTCTATGTCCACATCATTCTACGGCTTGGAGTTATGAAAACATTATATCGCAGTCAAAACAGATGACTTGGTTAATACCTCAATGTAAGTTATTGACACAAATCTTAAATTCTCGGACTTTCTTTGATGCAACTGCAATTTGTACAAAAGTCCTTTAATTGTAAGTGTAGATCTGTTTATGAGATAAAAGTAGAGCATTGGCTCTATAACTCATCTGGATCCTCTGAAGTAGGTTGCCCTCTACTCATTTTAACCATAAAATCTAATTACAATAAGGGGATTGGGAATATGACTGTCACTCTGCACTCATGAAAATCTAGGATATGGATGCGTATGTGGCTGTCCTAATTTTTTGTTGAAATTGTCATTGTTTGCATTTATTTTTAATGTATTTTTTTTTTTTTTTTTTATGTTGAAGGGTGAGAAAACTAAGACAACTAAATGAAATATTGAGCATGGTAAGTAGGATATATTAAACTTGTACCCGAAAAGCTATGATGCCCAAAAACATTGTGGATATGACAGTGACATGCTGTGGATATGCAGGGATGGAGGTTTTACATATCAAAAGTGAAGTATTGGATATAATATGACACAATGCGTTGCCCATTTTGAAGTATCCTTGCATCATAGCCTATAAAGTATTGGTGGAGTATCAAATAGCATACGAGTGCAGTAACCGTCTGACACGGATGTGCTTGGCATGTATAAGTATCCAGTTGTCATTGTTCAGAACTCTGTAACTCTGTTTTCCTTGTAATCTGTCATGGCAAAAAGCAAAGACAGAAATTACTTGCTAGTTGTGGCTATCTAAACGTGTGCATCCTCATTTTCATGTAACGTTGCCTACAGCCTTACAGGTAACTCAGGTTCTCCAGTAGCGTGACCCATCAATTACATGTAAAACCACATCATTTACAAAGAGCAGGACCCTAGACTGGATTCAGAATTTTCAAGCTTGTCGGAGGCACCGGTGGGGCCTCAAATGAACGAAAATGCATATGAAGCTTCCTTGATGATGAACTGTTATTTGAAACTTGGGGGCACTGATGGGAGTGTCAAGAGAGTACTGAGCAAGTGAATGTGAATGAAGACCACTTAGTTCGGAGGCACTGCCATGTATTTTTGTAAAAGGTCTCCTATATCAGCTTAATCAGACAATCAAAACCACTGATCATAGTGCCAATTGTGCCTCAAGGTGGGGTCCTGCAGTTCCAAGGAAAATTTATGTTCTTTTGCACTTCTGATTTGGCATCCCAATTTTAAACTGTTTAGGGTAGGGGAGCAGCACTACTCCCATGCAGCAGTGCAGGGCTAAGGGTGACTGTAGGGATGGCAACGGATCGAGTTATAACAGGTGACCCACCCCAACCTGCTCCTGTGAGAGGTGGTTTTCATGGTGGCTTTCAATGGTTTGAACTTTGAAATGAAGATGGATTTGGGTTTCATGGTGGCTTTCAAGGGTTTGAACTTTGAAATGAAGATGGATTTGTGGATGTAGACCTAGGTGGGGTTTGGGGCAGGTTTGGATTTTGGTTTTAGGTCTTGTGTTCTTCAGTTTATGATTAATTTAGATGTTTGTTACTAAAATATGATCCACAAGATACACGGGTCACATTTCATAACTAGTAAGGAATCCTATTCTTACTGGAGATTTATATAAGAGGATTTCTTAAGTCACATTTGGTAAGAGACGTGGACTCCCATATATATATTTTTTTTCTCTAACTACCCTATCCACCGAAAACACTTCTTCTCTGAATTGTTTTTTATGCCTTTTCTTACGGAAAAGTGTTCAACAAATGATAGAAATTCTTTTAAAGGCAAGATCATGTTATTCATAATATTTCGGTGAAAAAGCGTTTACTTAGACGTGCAATTATGAATGTGATTGTGTAATGGCGCGGAAGATGAAATATTGTCTTTCCTATTCTGTGACACCGTTTTCCTACTACCCTAGGGTGAAAGTATGGATCCTCTCCATAAAAATTAAAAAAAATCAAAGGAAAATTTTAAAATAAGGCCTCAAGTCTTTGCCTAATTTAAAAAAAGGACAGGAGTTTAAAAACTTTTCGAATTATTTCCAAAGTCTTTTTAGGAGATTCTCAATTAAGGACATTCGTCAATCTAAAGCTACTTTTCGGCAAATTCTCCTCAATTTATTTATAAAATACTCAAATTACCCGTTATTAAAATAAAACCCTCATTCACTCCCTCTATATTCTCTTAATTTTCTTCATCGATGTCTTCACTGTGACCAAGAATAACTATTGTCCTCACCGTGACCGGCTGCATCAAGTACCTGGCAGAATCATGTAAAGACTTTAAATAAAAAGAAATTTGGGTATTTAAAATTTCGAGGAAAAAGGTCGCAAAAAATCACCTCTAAATGGTTAGATGTCCTTAATTGAAAACTTACAAAAAAAAAACCTTAAAATTTGATTTAAATATTTTTGAAATTTGTATTTTTTTTTTAAATAAGGTAAAAAAAAAATTCCCGCCACACCAAAGAAAAATTCTTTTATGAACGCCGAATCCGCCATCATTGCACTTGCACAAAGCCACAGACGCGTTCCATGCCTCAGCTGGTGTAGGTGTGGTACTATTGAGTATTGACCAAATGGCCAAGAAAGGTATGGCACTATTGACGATACGCTACTTGACATGGACGTTTATTGCTGAAAATCATATAAACCAGACTATCAAACGTTTCATTTGGAGAAATGAAAATGATGGATAAAGGTTGTTCAAAATTTTTTTTTCTCTTAGCAAAAAGTAATCCATCCAATAAGATGGTTAGGACTTAGGTTTGGCCACTCAGCGTGACTGTGATCAATTCAAATGTCTAATTAGTCATACACAGTGTTGTAGGCTTGAACCTTTTAAAGGGAAAATGATGTGATGGATGTGATCGACAGCATAATACACAAATTCAATTAGTGGTCCTGAAGGCTTTTTTTTTTCCTTTTTTATTATTATTTCGTGGACTCACTAACCTAGTCTTATAATCTTCTGTATGCATGCTTCTATTTGTCCTTTGTAGGAGGTGTTTAACTTGGGAAAGGTCGACAACTGGCACAATCCGATTGTTCCATGACAATAGACCAGCTGGGGTTCTTTTTAATGAAACTCTAAAATTATTGGCTTGTGGCATGTGGCTTAATTAAGTACTGCCATAAAAGATTATGTCAAGACACCACTTTAACATATAGTTACGATAAATAGAAAAAAAAAAAGAGATATTCAAGTGCATCGACACTTTCCTTTTTGAAAAATTTCAAAAACAAAAATACTTTTATATTTTTTAAAAAGATTCTCTTTTGTACTTAAAACTTTTTAAAAATGAGAGTGTCCTTCATCCTATGGTGATGAATAGATGCATTTGAATATTTACCTAAAAAAAAAAAATTGATAATGAAGAAAACAATTTCTATAACTTAGATTAATCAAATGCATCAAGCTGGCCTATTAAGTCTATTATGTATTTGCTGTTGGGAAGTCCCATATCTCACATCGTATAAGTAATAAGCTTGACATGTTTTCATATTATCTTTATGGACCATTCCAACTATTGACTTAAGTTTTTGAATTGGTATATGGTTCATTACATTTATTGTATGTGATCAATCTAACGATTGGAGAGCAGTTCGATTAATGATAGTTTAAATATGTTTGAATTATCTCCAAATGTCCTCTATTTTGACAAACGTGGCCGACCTATCGTGAATTCAAATCCTTCGGTGTTTTAAAGAACTATCTTTATCGTCCCATAGACATCTATTCCACTATTTGATAATAAAAGGGCAGAATGTTTGGGATGAGCTGTTTTTAGACCGATGATCTTGTGATAACAAACGAAATACCTGATTCTACCAATTGTAGGTCTCATCGTTGTAAAAATTTAAATTGCTTTCATCACCTGTGGCTTGTATAGGAGCATAGGTCCAGATTTTACTCGCAACCAGAGGCCAAAATCTGACAAATCTGACCATAACTTAAAAACCTTTGAAACTCAACTTAAGAGTTAAAAGGCTACCTAGCCTAGGAACTTGAGTAGCATGGCTGAGTACTTAGTTTTAATCAACAAAAAGTCTATTTGGATAAATTTTTTGGACAGAATTTTAGACAAATCTTATGGTATGCCTTAAATATCTCCTATAATATTTCAAGCATACCATAGGATTTGTCCAAAATTCTGTCCAAGTAACATTACTCTTTAATCAAACGAGTCAAGCAAGTCAAATGTGCCCAAGTGGATCTTTATCTACGAAGTAGAGCCGGCCAAACTCAAACTTAAGAGTTCTAAGGTTTTTGGTAATCTCGCATTTCTTCCAATTGCCCCCAGATTGATCTTGAGTCAATTCTTTTCACCTTATGAGCTTCTCATTCCACTGTGTGCTTTCCATTCTACTTTTGTGCGCTTTCTATTTAGACAAAACCTGCCTCTACTAAGGTTAAAAGAAAAATGATGTAGAGCTATTTATCAAATAAAAAACCCTAGGTTCCATTTGTGTAGCGAGGGATTCTCGGAAATGGAGGCGCCCTCCCCCATCTTGTTCGGTGCAGTGAGGATTCAATTCCTCTTAATTTTTTGGCACCGCTTATGAGAGCCATTTTCTGCGGCCGATATTCCGACTTTAATGTTGTGAAATCAAATGCCGCGGGCAGCTCTACACAAACGGACCCGAGCTTTAAAAAACCACTATGAAATAGAGCTATATTTGGTCTGAAAAGGGTAGGATCTGAGTGGGCTTTGTACATGCATTTGAAATATTGTGTTTCTGTGCCATCCATCAAATGGCCCCACATATCAACGGCTACGATCACTGTACCACCGGCCGAGAACTAGAACTATATAGTTCAACAAGCAATGCAAATCCTCTTAATTTAACTATCTTTCCTCACAAAACAACCCCCAAACGACTCCTTGTCGGCTTCTCTCCTACTCCCTCCAAAACGCATTCCAACCTCTTTCTGTTTGGCACTTTCGTCTTTCTCCGATTCCAAACACGAAACAACAAGGAAAGAAGAGGGAGAGAGAGAAACAAAAAAAAATCTCTTCCTCTCTCTCTATCTCCAATTTATATGTATCTATCTCCAGCTGATCGTTTTGATGCAGTTTCAAAGTCTCTTCCAAGAGAGAGATGAAGAGGCACAGGAGTGGAGAGGTTTGGGATTTCGAGCTGGAAATGCCGATGTCGAGAGATGCATGTGATGTAATTCTGGGTCTTGACGGAGGAACCACTTCTACCGTCTGCATCTGCATGGCGGCAATGCCCTTATCCAATCAGTCATCAGACACTGTCCCTGTTCTCGCTCGCTCGCTCGCTGGTTGCTCCAATCACAACAGCGTCGGAGGTTTTCATCCTATATTCCCTTTTTCTAATCTGGGTGTTTTCGTTTTTGAGTGATTTTTGAGGGATTCGTGTCTGGTTGTGTTTTACTTTATCTGGGTTTTGTTTTAAATAAGATTTGAATGATTTTTTTTTTCTTGGTGTCTTTAGTTGGGTTGTTCATTTTTTCTCTTTGTTTTGATAGTTTTGTGGATCTTTTAGAAGGTAACTTCATCTGGGGCTGTGCATTCTCTTTATATTTTTGTGGGTCTTGGCACACTTTTTGTTTGGCCAGTTCATTTGTTGTTTTGGAGGATTTTAGTCTGAATATGAAAATGGGTTGCTTGGCTTTTGAATGATTTTTGTGGAATTCGTGTTTGATTGTATTCTATTTTATCTTTTTTTTTTCCCCTCTCTCTTAAAGGAATTGGAATGAAACTGTGTGAGTTTTGAGTTGGTATCTTTACTGGGCTGTTCATGTTTTAAATGACTTTTCGGCTTTCAGTACATACTTTTGGACTAAGACATTTGGGGTTGTTTTAGTGAAATTTAGTCCGTTTCTGAATATGGGTTATTTGATTTTTGTGTGGTTGTTTAGAGTTTGATCAGTGTTTATGTAGATTTTGATTCGTCTTCTCATATGGGTCATCTGACTTAATCTGTTCTTTTAAGTTTACTGCATTGATTTTTGCAGATTAGCATCGGTTTTCTCATCTGTGTCTTTGCATTGTTTTGGTCTTTTGTTTTTCTGGTTTTATTGACTTGTTTTTGGTTTTTATTTGTTTCTTTTTATGTGTCTTACTTGTCTTTTTGGCATTTAGTGTTTTTATATATTTTATCTTTGTTTTGCTTTCAATTTTGATTTTTCTTTCTTCATTTGTGCTTTTACTTAGAATTTATGTGGTTGTACTGATGAGTGTCATTTGGTTGGTTGTTTATTTATTTATTTATTTTTGGACATTTTGCAGAAATTGCTGCGAGGGAGACATTGGAGCAGGTTATGGCCGAAGCCTTGATGAAGTCGGGTAGTAATCGCTTTGCTGTTCGAGCTGTCTGCTTAGCTGTTTCTGGGGTCAACCACCCTACGGATCAGGAGAGGATACTGAATTGGCTTAGGTTCGATTCAATACCACTTTTGCAGGTTAAGCAGAGCAGTGGGATTTTGTATGAATTTTCTTTCACTAGATTTCTTCTATTGCTTTTTATCCATCTTTGATCTTCCAGAACAAGTCTCAGGAATTTATGAGAGATAATTAGTTAATCACTCATAGCAATGGTATAAACTATTGTATTATTTTGATTGGCATGGTGGTGGATCCTGACAATCCAGTCAGTGGACAACCTTTGATATGGGCCTGAGTTCAAACATTTGCTGTTTGGAAGTTTACTCTTCTATGAATGCGAAAGAAGTTAAAAAATTGTCTCTAGATCAAATGGTTAGGTGCTTCTGGTTTTGAGTATTAGTTGTTTGATCCATTCATGAGATAGCCTGTCACTTGTCTGGTCCAGATTGGTTGTCCCGCGTCCCGCTGGAGAACATTTTCCTACCAGTTAGATAGGATAACCTATCTAAGAATTGCTTATTGTAGGATATCAGTAATTATGAGTCTTTCCTAATGTCTTCTTCTGGTCCTTCTTTCATCATTGTCACCAATAAGTCTCATTGTGTGCTCATTCACACAAGCCAGCGAGAGAGGGCGACCTCACTTATGCACCTTAGAAAGAAAAGATATATCTTGTCATTTTTTTTACTGTGGAACTTTTTAACCTAAACCCTGTCCCCCAGATTGGGCTATGATGATTGATGATGGCCCATGGTATTTTACCCGTCCAAAGTAATGTTCTTGTGCTAGCAACCATGAGTTTTGGAAAGGATGATTTCTTTTGACTTCTTAGTACCATGGTTAGTAATACCAATTAGGAACATTTATAGCTCTGGAATAATCGATCTCACATGTAGTAGAAAATGAAGCACAAAAATTTTCATATTTGAGTACCAATGAAAAATCATCTTCTTGTTTTGAACTCAAAATATGCTCCACCTAATATTCAACATGGCACCAGCATGCCAGATTCACTATTCATATGGTGGTCAACCTGTTGATGTGCTCTGAGACAAAAATAGGCTAGTCCACTCATCACGTGAATGATTGTGCCTCATAGGTTATCCTTTGTTCTAGGGTTATGCCTTTCTTTCATTATGTGTCAAATGATTGTTCTGGTTGTCTTATATAATGTATGATTTTATTATTTATTTATTGGAAAAGATTATGATTGTATTAAGAATTTACAGGAAAAAGCCCCATAGGACACCATACATCCCATGAGGACTTAGTAAGATGTTGGACACGGGATGGATCCTTTGGCCTCAATTTGTCTTCTTTTTTTTTTTTTTTCTTTTCTTTGGGATGGTCGATATTGACCAACAACCATCATAGTAAGCCTCTTGTAGATGTGCGCCGAAGGATAGATCGAAGATGGTTTGTCTATCAATCAAAAGCCATGGATGGATCTAGCATAAGGTTGATGTTTTGACAAAACCCAATCTGATTCACAAATGTCTCTTCGGTTTTTAAATCTTTTTCCCATAAATTCTGGAACCCGTCTCTTTCTTCTTCTGGCCTTTTCCCTTCGTTTCTTTCCTCTTTCTTCATCCCTCCGTCTTTGCTAGATCCACAAAAAGGGAAATCGAAGAAAATTCGCTCAGGGACCCTAATAATAGCTTCATCGTCCTCCGTTCCAGGCTATCAATCTCTCCACCTCTTTTTTACACGCCAACTTCATTGACACGTCTCTCTCATCCACGACCACGTGCATCAACCGGAAAATCACCCACACGCGCAGCATCCTCCTACGTCCACCGGATCTCCTGCAATGACATGAAGTAGACGACGACTCTATTTTCTAAATTGGGGTGGTGGGTTTCTTTGATCAACGATAGAGGATCTTTGGATGGAGATTGGAGGACTAAAATGATGATTGGATCCATTTCTGCAAGAGTTATCTTCTTCGAGAGGTGTTTCCAAAGGGATTTCTTTGCCATCTTCATCATCGTCATTGTGATCATCGAATCATTGGGTTTTGGGGGGGTTATGGATTGGGAGAAGGGATCATTTAGGCCATCCATTAGCTCCCACGTGTTGATGATTGTGGTGGGGTGGTTAGGAGATGGGCATTTGTACGATGGAGGAGATGGAGAGAATCTGAGATTGATTTCTGGAAAAAAACAAAAGATTATAACAAAAGATTTTGGTTGACCACCCCACCAAGCCAAAACCCACTTCATAATGAATAGGACATGCTGATCAGTGGTTGATTTGTGATTTGTTTTTTTTTTTTTTTCAACTTGTTTTATTGATGCTTTCGGAGGAAGGAAATTAATCTGAACAGACCTTCATCATTTAACAGAGTTGAAGGTAAAACTTTTACCAAAACATCTTGGAAGGATGATAAAGCATTTGGCGAATTTGATGTAGACTCCTCCTTGGTGACTGTCACGACCAATTTTTCCGTCAGATTTCCTCCAACCTGCAACTGCATTAGTTGCTGAACATGACAGAATAGTTGATATCGACCATCACAGCTTAGCCACAATGGTCGATATCGACCAATTTTTCCGTCAGATTTTCTTCAATTTGTAACTGGCTTAGTTGCTGAACATGACAGAATGGTCGATATCGATCATCACAGCTTAGTCATAATGGTCGATAACAACCAATCTGTCAATCAGATTTCCTCCAACCTGTAATTGCCTTATTTACTGAACACGACTGAATGGTCAATATCGACCATATCACAAAAAAAAAAAAAAAAAAAAAAAAGCAACAAGAGAACCCCTCCCGCGTCCAACGTCCTACTAGGTCCTCATTGGACGTATGGGGTCCTATGGGGGTTTTTTCCGTAAATTCCTCGTGTTAAATATAAAAAATTAAAGAGTACAAGTGGCACCCCAAGGTGTAAATGAATATCCCGTAGTGAAAGCTTACAAAAAGGGATCACTGTTCCGATAGCTAGCACCAAATTGTTACTTCAATACATTTTTTGTTCTTCTGTTGCTTTCCTCTTTCTTAAATATGATGACTTATTGATTGTTTTTTACTATGTGGTCTCCATCTTTATTTTGTCAGAGACATTTTTCCAAGTCATGTCAAGCTATTTGTTCAAAACGATGCTGTGGCAGCTCTGGCTAGTGGGACAATGGGAAGGCTCCATGGCTGTGTCTTAATTGCGGGTACAGGCACCATCGCCTATGGATTCACTGAAGATGGAAGGGAAGCTCGAGCTGCTGGCGCGGGGCCCATCTTAGGTGATTGGGGGAGGTTAGTATTTCACCATTGAGAGTATTGATATGGAACTTGTAACGCTCCACCCTACATGCATGCATGATATTGTCCGCTTTGGCCCACGGGCCTCACGGTTTTATTTCTTGTAGGCCTCAATCAACCAAAAGACCTCATGCAAGGTAAGAATGCAAGCTCTACATATAATCCCAATCACTTTCCTCTCTATAGTTGATGTGGGACTTCATGAAGTAGGGCTGCATGTCCCTGTGCAGTAGTTTGCCTGGAGCCTGTCAGCCCTCTTGGCCCTCCTACATGGAAATCCACGCTACACGCATGCATGATATTGTCCGCTTTGGCCCACGGGCCTCATGGTTTTATTTTTGGTAGGCCTCAACCCACCGAAAGGCGTCTTGCAAGGAAAGGGTGCAAGCTCTACATATAATCCCAATCACTTTCCTCTATATAGTTGATGTGGGACTCCAGGGCGTCACAGAACTTCATTAAGAGTTTTTTTATTATTATTTTTATATCTTGTTACCTGCAAATGATGAGGGTTTGTACTGGCTTTCATTTTCTATATTCAAGAAAGGAATTTCATGTGGATTCTAGCCATTATTGGTTGTTTTTATTATAATTTAATCACCATATATGGGCATCTAACCTCAATGGTATAGATTATTGAGCTAACCACATATAACAGATCAGGAGCAGTGTCTCTTATATATGCTGCAAGGCAGCGCCCATGATTCTAGCATTAATTTGATATTCAAATGGTGATAAGGACTTCTACTAGTTATAAAAAAAGGGACTTATGCAACTTCGTACATGATGAGGGTTTTGAGCTTTACTGGATAACACTGCTAAGATCTGTGGTATGAGCATGTCTTTTTCCCCCTTTTCTTTTTAGACTTCTCAGTGATTACATGACTTTTAAAAACAGCGATAGATAATTAACATTATTTATGCCTGAGGGAAGAAATAGTTTCTCTTAAATATGTTGACAATTTTTTTATTTTTTTTTGTGAGTTGGTTTGTTTCCCTTATGTTTGTTTTAGGTGATCTTATGAGAAAGTGGAAACATAAATTGTATATATATTTTTGCAGTGGCTATGGAATTGCTGCACAGGCATTGACTGCTGTAGTGAAGGCTCATGATGGGCGTGGTCCTCAAACAATGCTTACTTCTAGTATCTTGCGTGCGCTTGAGCTTTCCTCACCAGATGAACTTGTTGGGTACTTTCCTGTTGATGTATATGGCATGTTTTATGATGTTGATACATGAGTTGGATCCGAGCACTTTATCTGCGTGTTGGACTGTATAACCGGCCTTTGCTTTTGTGTGTATAGCTTAATGGAATCCTTATCACAATAGATAGGTATCCATTTTCTATATTTCTAGATAACTGGTTTAAAAATGGCTGCTTGAACATTTGGTTTAATGGTAAGGATAATGAATCCTGCTTCTAAAGGCTAAAAGTATGTATTTACTGGGGTTCTGAACTCTTACTAGTTACTTGGATTCTATGTAACCAAAGGAACCATTCAAAAAAAAATGTAACCAAAGGATACCAGTAGTGCAGTACTCCTACTTGGGTAATGTAGCTATATTTGATCTTTTGATCTTATAGTTATAAACATGAAAAAGTGTAGGCCCAATTAGGTCAAAGAAATTCACCTTTCAAAAAGAATTTTTTTTTTCCGAAAATAAGAATTTTCCTGGCATTCTAGTTTCTCCATGTTCTGTGATTGCATGATTAAAAGGATTTCATGATGCAAAAATATAGCGTATTGAGCTTGACAACTGATTTTCTTCATCACTTTTACCGAATTTAGGTGGACCTATGCAGATCCATCTTGGGCACGCATAGCAGCACTTGTTCCAGTGGTTGTGTCTTGTGCAGAATCTGGTGATCAAGTTTCAAACAAAATTTTACTAGATTCTGTACAAGAGTTAGCTGCAAGCGTGAAGGCTGTTGTACAGAGACTTGGTTTGTGTGGTGAAGGTGAGCTGAAATTTGGTTGTAAATAGACTTGCGTACATGTTTGATTTGCTTGTTACACAGATGTGAAATGTAATCACGATATTCACTTGTAGACGATTTAAAGAGCATCTTTGTGGCATACATGCTGACGTGGTAAACATGCGGGGCCCCAGTTAATCTTTATTGGATCCACAGTGGATCTGCTTTTGCTTGGACCTCACACATGTTTGCCATGAAGAGACTCTAAAGATTCCCACATGTAATTATTCTTTGTGAACATGCTTTGATAAAAGATAACCCAGTCCACTCAAGGTCATGTGAAAAATGGATGACCAGGAAAAAATAAATACCGTATTTCAACAAGTGAAAGATGGTTTATTCAATGTAAACATGTGGCTTTGGTGAGTGGACCAGCGTAATTCTCAACCTAGTCCCTTTTCAAGTGAGCCCATATGATATATGGCCCAAAATCTCAGAAACAAGAACTATATTTGTATGCGTATACTGTTTGTAAATATCTTGCTGTAAATTTCTTCACTCAAATATACATAACAGGGCATGTGAGCCATGTTGACACTTGTGTGTATCTATTGCGAAGACACCACTTAAAATTTTCTTGTTTGATTAGCCTTTTATCAAGGTTTTATTAACATACCGGGAGGGCATCAAAGGAACTTGGGGTGACTTCTCTCCAAGTTGGGGAAAATTGAGCAGGCTAGGTCATGCTCGGGCCCTACCAAGGTCCATGGGCCAGCCCCAAACCCATCTCTCTCTCTCTATATATATATATATATATATTTTAGTCAAAGACTTAGTTTTTTAGAAGTCTTGTAATGTACAGAAGTTGACCCTGTTAAGAGGTTTTGTGTCAGCATTAATACAACTACTCTCTCTCTCTCTCTCTCAAACACCCCCAACCCGCCCCCAAAGCCCCACAAAAAAACACACACAGTGGATGTGCTTAGATTCTAGGATAAACCCTATATCTAGTGGTGGTGCTAAGCTAGGCTCGGAGGTGCCTTTGATTAGCTGATCCCCTTAATTAAACCTTAAAGCTTGGGATTCGACCATGGATCGAATCAATAGTGGGTTTACTAGAAAAAGAAAAAGAAAAGAAAAGAAAAGTGGATTGACCCAACCATTGCATCACGGTGCTTTCCTTCCAACTTATGGTTAGTTGCGCTGTTAGTCCCCATCTAGTTATTTTTATCCAGTACCAAATACATCTACTTTTGCTGTGGATATATAGTGTCTGTTAAATTCTAACACTTCATGCTATTTGCAGATGGAAGGAGTTCTTTCCCACTTGTCATGGTTGGAGGTGTTCTTGAAGCTAATAAGAGGTGGGATATTGGGAAAGAAGTCATAAAGTATATCTCCAAGGACCATCCGGGGGCTTGTCCAATTAGACCTAAGGTTAATATGCCCAACTCGTTTTTAACTTCATGATTTTATTTTTTTTAATGTATCGGTAACTGTAAATTTCATTAGAAGAGAAAGTTAAACAACAAGCACCCACCCAAAAGGGAAGTGCAAAGGTGAGGTATAAAAGCTTTATACCCACATCAAAAAAGCAAAAAACAGAAAAGGCGAGAAAACTACAAAGAAAGAGCAACAAATGGAGAGGGTCTATCCAACCCTTGTTTAGCCAGCGAGTCGGTGTAGCCATTGGCCGATTGGTCCACATGAAGGACACCCACCTACACCAAAGAAGACAAACACCTTAATCTTGTTGAAGTGAAACTGGAACCTCCATGCATGAGTGGCACGAGAAGACACCCTAGTGATAGCATTCAAATAGTCACTTTCCACCACCATTTTAGAATGATACGAGGATGTGAAAATCCGAAGAGCTTTTAAAATGGCTACCTTCTCTGCCTCATTGGATTCCATACAACCCACATTCTTAGAGAACAAAGCTAACACACATCCATCACTATTGTGGAGCACCCCTCCAATACCTGTGGGGCCCGGTTTACCTTTGGCTGCTCCATCAACATCGAACTTCAACACACCGGGCCCAGGAGGGATCCAAGATACCGATTTCCTTGCCTTACGAGCCCCACTACAAAGAGAGGCCTCCTAATTGAACAAAATCCCATCCACCCCTAAGCTATCAATCTCATCTCTACTAGAAATCCACTTGGCGATCGTTTGAAACACTGCTTAGTGGAAAGATTCATGTCTGCTGTGGTTGTTGTGATGTATAAAGGTTTCTCTGATTTTTTTTCTATCCAGTTATTCAAATGGACAAACATGGACTTACAAATATTAATTATAAATATAAATTTTCTAAACATTCCAAGACCTCGTTTTCTTGTCATAGGACCATAATGCAAGTGAAAAGAAATTAGGATATTTGGGAATGGCATAAATTATAGAATAACTTGTGGTAAGGGGTTTTGTTTTGTGAGGATTTGTGGGTGGGTGATTTTATCTTAGTCAAAAGAATCTCTAGCTTGTATCTCTAGTTTGACATCAAGGGTGTTCTGTTTTTTGAAATGCTATGAATGTATTCAATCCCTATGAATCTTAATGTAAACAAACAGGCCCCAAAGAAGACCCGGTTGTTGTGAGGTAGAGGACTTCTCTGTAATTTCAGAAATGGAATTGCAGAAAATCCCTCTCTACCTGACCACACTCATCATAGAGTACTTTGAGATGCTAGAAGGCAAGTACAATTGAGCCTTTTTTTTCAAAAATTTTTACACCCTTTTTTACCCTTTTTTGGATCTCTCCTTTATACGAGTAACTAGATGTCATAGCAGAGATGCGTTGCCTGACTGCCTGGTGTAAAGGGAGATGAAAGATTTCCCCCGTTCTCTGTATGATGTCTACGGTGCCAAGTTGTTTTTTAATGCTGTTACCAAGGCACCCCATGCATGAATCTTTGGGGCCTACTGTTTCCACCTAAGATTGGGATCTTATGTTTAACAGCTATAACCAACTTTGGAATGGATCATCTCCCAAAGTAGCATTCAAGATTTTTTCGAGATTCTGCTGCTTGTACTGCAAAGAAGAAAAACAATTGACCATCTTTTCCTTCATTGTAAGGTGATTAGAAGCATGGTGTATGTTCTTTGAGCTCTTTGTTCTCTCTCTGGCGTGCTTCCAGAATCCCATTCCTGAAGTAAGGTGGCCTTGGTCTTCAGGCCCATTTTCTTTTATAGGGCGTTCTGGGGGATTTCTTTATGCTATCAAGTAGGGTATTTGGAAGGAGAAATTAGAAGAAAATCTTTGTGATTTAATTGCATTGAGGGACATCATTGAGGATAGACCTGACTTGCAGCCCTGCTTAGTCCCATTTTTTCTTCTAGACTCACCGTTATTCATATGGTTATGGTTTGGGTCCGGTACAGGTACAGCTGAACCTGACTTGCAACCCTGCTTAGTCCCTTTTTATTTTTATTTTATTATTATTATTATTATTATTTTTTTTTTTTTTTTTTGTGTGTGTGTGGCTACAATGGGCTACTGGAATAGGAGTGAGATTATAACTTAAGGACACGAATTGATCCTTGTCTAGTCCTTTTGTTAAAAGTACAAACGTCACATTTTTTTATGATAAGCAGCTCATCATATGGTTAAGCTTTCTCATTGTCTGTATTGATCCTTCATTGCAATAAATCTCAGTTATATTGGAACCCATTCTCTTAAGTTTCGTTATTTCTTTATCAACATAATGGTGTTGTCTGTTTATTTAGTATCTGCTATTGTATCATTGGTAGATAGAGAGCTAAGATTCCTATCCATCTGAAGGGGGACTTAGGTCCTTCATTTGAATATGTTAATCAAGCTATAGGGGACTGCTATTTGATAGAGTGAAGTTCTTTTAGCAGTTTGAACAATTTTGATACTTGATGTCTTATTGTAGATTACCGTTGCACCATTGTGTATTTGGAATAATCTCAAAATACCACCATGGACTGACGTCTCTGATTCACAGGTGGAGCCAGCAGTGGGAGCAGCATTGCTGGCGTGGAACTACTTAATGAAAGAATCAGAAGGCAACCTGGGAAGATGATGGCTCCCTACTTCGAGCAACTACATTTGGGTTGAAGTTGTACAGTACCAAGAAATAAGAAAAAAAGAGAGAAGGTTAAACTCGTTGGATTGATTGACCATTGAAAATTGGCTGCTGGCCTTATTCAGGGTGGTTTCAAAATCTTGTTGCTGGGATCAACTTCATTTCCCATTTGGAGCTTGTATTTGGTTTGTGTCTATAAGCCGTTTGAGATGTAAAAATAGAAAAAGCAGCAGCCCTGTCATTGTTTAGGTTGCTTATCAATGATATCCACGTATTTCAGCCTAAATTTTCATGGGTTCTAAAGCATGCTCGTGTTCTTTAGTTTATTTTTACCTTGCTATTGTGAAAGGAGGGCTCTTATACAGTTACTCCAAAATCTCCAAATGTAACATTTTTTTTTCTTCTGTTTGATTAGCTGGCTTCATAATGTTAGAATGTATCAGGTAAACCCATATCAGCTGTAGAAATTTCCAGGGAGAGCATTGTTCTCACTGATACCATGGTTGAGATCAAGGCTAGTCCTGCTTTGATTACCATATTCTCCTGGCATTGTATTGCCAACTAACATTTCTACAAGAAAGATACTTTCCCCCTTGTACATTAGATTTTCAACCATTTGGGATTTAAATAACACAAGTTAGCTGTCAAAATTAAGGGAAATGGGGAAGGGAACTTGGCGTATAGCAGCTATTCATGAAATGTATTGCAAATTGGACAATGTGTTTCATCAGTCTGAGAATACACTGTTTGGCCCTTTTTCTCCAGGTTCTATTTTGGTGGATCATAATATAACCGTTTTGATTGAAGAAAAATATAATTAGATCTTATTTTGGTAATCCCGGCTATCCATTAATGCACGCTTGCTCCCCAATAGCCGCAATCAAGCAACTAAAATTTACACTGATTTGACTCGAAATTTGGAGACTGAACTGGCTGATGCATGAAGAGAGAATCAAATGACAGACCAGCTTCAGCCTTTATGTTTTACTGTCACCATTGTCCATTGTTTGCAAATTTTGATTTTAACTAAGAAAACATGATTAGTATGCAATCTACGTTTATTTGTTTAATTCTTGTTAAAAGGTTTAAACCAAATGGTGAGTATTGCTATGAATCACGGGCTCGGATTACGGGAGCAAAATACTAGAGGTGGTTTGGACCTTCACAAAGTGGGTTCAACCTGTATGGATCTGTTTCAATCTCTACTTGATCAGAAGGCATAAGTGACCCTAAGTAATTATACCCTCTACATGTTCCAATCTCATCGACTCACTTGAGTTGGATTAGTTAATGACAAAAACAGGAACAGATTTAAGTCCTGAATGAGGTGTGTAAGATAGGAAAAGCATTATTGTGGATTTACGACATGGTTTTTAACAAGAGGGGCCTGGGTTTGAGCCTGTGATTTCTTGTAAAAAGGAAGCAGGGGCAAGGCAGCACAGATGAGATGCAGAGGCACACAAGGCTAGCAGCACAAAGGGGTTCTGTAGCCTCTGTTAAAGAGTCCAACCTAAACAAATCACTTTGTCACACAGCCAATCAAGAGAAGTTTGTGGAACATGTATCTAACAAAAATCATCAGGACCAACCCCACCATATATATCTACAATATAGAGGAGTTATTCGATATCAAAGATCAGTTCCATAAATGGCGACGTTAACAGCAATTCAGTTTGGACATCTTTTTACCTGATTGTAGAGCGGGGATACTTCAAATTGGTGAGAGTTCCGAGAAATCTTAAGAGGTGTCAGAGTGTGACAATGAATTTTACATTTGTTGTAGTTCAGGTTACCATTCTAATCGTGGAATGTTCTAGAAACAAAATTCTTGGTTGAAACGCGTATGGGAAAATTAGAAAGAAAACAACACCTGTATGATGTATTAGAGAAATACAAGGAAATAGGAGACTTAAAAGGACCTTACATGGAGTGAGGAAAACGAGATAGATTGTAAAGTTTCCAAAAGCGACGACATAGGATTGAACGAGAAGTATAGTTTCACAAAGCCAATCCCCATATGGATGGAGTAAGGCTCCAACGATGGTGATGATTGATGAACAGAAGAATATCCCCGTTGTCACACAAATGCCATAGACCAAACATCAGATACCAGAAAATCCAGATATTAGATTGACAGAGCTTGGTTACCACCTCCTCTTATGATGACTTCTTTTTTTTAACCTATTAACAAGAGACTGAAGAAGGCCGCGGCAGAAACCTTGATCTATTTACAGTGCTTGATCATGTTGCCTGTCTCTGCAGGTGAAATCTTCACCTTGGCCAAAATACATCTTAACTCGTATCCAATATCTACTGTAATTTCCCTCCACGAGGAAGTTTCTCGCCTTGCTTGTTATGTAAAATGAAAGGGCCCCAACAGTATCTTGATGAGGACATCTGAAAAATATCCATGTTCTCCTGCATTTCCCCTTCACAAGGATCTTCGCCCAAGTTTCTTGCCCTTCTTGTGATGCAACTTGAATGAGCTCCAACGGCTTCTTGAGGAGGTCTCTGAGAAGAAGCCGGAAGCCAAAGCCTGCTGAAACCACATCTCAAAATCATCTTCTTTATCCTCCATCATTTCAGCATCCAAATCCCACGGGTACATGCCAGCATTGGATTTATGTGATGATCTCTCTAAGCCAACCATGTTTACATGGAAGCTTGGCCGATGGGTGTTGGGTCTACAAATCATTCCCTGACCAAAAGAATTTATCAGAAATAAAGAAACCGTTAGCAAATCTTATCCTTCAATGATCAGGGCGCATTTGGATTTACCACCAATTGCAAGCACATTTAAATATCTGAACTATTACATGGTTCACTATGAATTGGGTAGGCGTGGAAATCATAGATAATTGCATAGTCGTCTGATTTCCAGAGTCCAGACATATTTAGGCAAGAATGAACTACTAAATCTGCCAAATATTCAAAATGATTACTGGTTGGCAACATCTAAATGCACTCAGAAGTAATCAAGCCCAACTGGTAGGACCACAATTGCAGTTAAACCCATCTTGTGGGGCCCAGGCTAAAAGATGAGCTCCTTTTTTCTCTTCTTTTCTGAGGGTTCGAACTCATGCACCCACACACCACACGTCCCTAACCAGCTAAGCAACAGCCGGAAAGAAAGATGAGCTTCATTTATTGATCATAACTATCTCTTGAAAGGCCTCCAAAATAAAGACAGCTGGAACAAAATGGTTCAGCCATTTGTTTTGCATGCTGTTAATTCAATGGTTATCATCCCCACATCAATTGAAGTTTACGGCACGTCATCAACATTTTATATCATTTATATCCTACCATTCACCGTGCATATAGGTGGCTGCAGTGGGGCCACAAGGAGGGGTTTGACTTCATATCTCTACAGGTCATAGCCAATCTAATCATTGTCTATTAAAAACTTTCCTTCAAATGTATCAGGTATATGCTAATCACAAAGCACTCCTAAAGCAAGTCTCCACTTCAATCATCCTCTCATTTCTATGTGTATTATATGCTTTCATTTTTTGGGTCCTATAGGCTATAACTCTATCTGCCCTTTTTGGATTTTGATCATTCTCTTTTGTTAATAGTAACATACATTTTCTATTGGTGTGGGAAATAGACATGGGCTCCAATTCCAATATTTGAAGGTTGGTTGATATAACATAGAATGCTGAAAAACTAACCTGACACATGGCCCATTCTGACACATCAAAGATCTTGCTCTCTGCACAAACAAAAGCACGTGGTATTTCAACCTGTAAAGGGAAGAAAAAAAGCTGTTAAATAATAATTGGACAAGAATTTCATGTCAATGAAGCACAATGTATCGAAAGAGATGGAATATGCTACAAAAACCAAAATGAGGGGAGAAAAAACTATTAAACTAAAACGTTGCTCTGGAAGTCTTGTCAACAAAAATATGTCCCAACGTACTTGTTACTTAACCAACATGTGATACCCCTTCAAAGCAAACTAGGCAACCAATTATTCATTATTAACATCGGCAATGTGGATGTGGAACATCAGGGAGCTATAACTTGCTTATTTTAACAAATCAGGTGGGAATGGACTTGGAGCACGAACATGATTTTGCAGGAGGAATGGCACCTTGGAAATGCATGCGTGACAACGACATGCAACGTATTTTCATGTTGGACTCCATGATCAGTGCAAACCCATAATGCTTGTCACCCACTTGACTCTTGGATTACCTAAATAATGTAATCCAGTTTAATTGAATTCAGCACACAAAAGATGTTTTCAATATTTTATGCAATATGGACTGGAGCAGGTTATTTCCTCAAACACTACAACTAGGATTTATTAGGAATCAGGAAACAGCCTGTTGGTAACGGTGTCTCATTCTTATCAAAGTGCCAGGGATCGCCAGGTACTATGTTAACATGCAGGAGCAGATGGTCGCGGAACACTACAACAGGAGCTCGGAGCACTACAGTGGGAGCACCCCAGGGATCAGGGATGATGCCTGGGATTGTACTCTGTGTGTGTGTGCGTGAGGGATTGGATGCACATGAATATTTCCCCCTATATATATTAGCTTATATATTTAATTATTCAGTGATATAATAATATATGATTGCTTACCCCATATTCATCAGATATGGCCAAGGGTCACAAAATATGACTTGACCCACTAACTCGATAGCCGCTAACCCAACCTACAATATATATGACCAAGGGTCAGGAAAACAGAACCTGCATTTAAATAGGTTGAGTTGGGGTCACCTGCATAACTTGTGAGAACTGCTTTACAAATGAAACTAGAAAACCTAGCAACCAAATACCCTAGCTTTCTTCTACCTTGAAGAGGAATTGAGTAAGACCATTGCACTCCTCAACTCAATGATCAAGGTTTTTGGGTGGCTCATGGCTGCTGCAAAGGAGTTAGATAAGAGCAAATGGAGGCTTCAACTACGAGGAATTGATTGATTTTATAAGATTCTCCACCTCGTGGGGTTTTGTCGTTGCTGCCGCAGCTTCAACTACAAGGAGTTGATTAGAACTGCTACACCACATTGCCAGCAGATTGTAAAAGCATTCACTGACATTGTGCAGGAGAGACAGCTCCAAGCCCATGCATTTGGTCGTGGATTTCGATTTTTGAGTTGATCTAAGAAATAGGAAGAACCATGGATTTCCATATGGAGGTCCAGGGCTTTGCTCATTTGTAATTTGTGATTGGAGGCAATGGGATTTTGTAATAATCAAGCCTGATGGTGGGGATGGACTTCGTAGTTGATCTTGATTTTGTGATGTGGGAGAAGAAAGGATCTTAGTGGGATTTGGACATTGCAGTTCGACCAGGATCTGAACGTCCCAGTTCGTGGGTGTGCATACAGGCAGAAGAAAGAAGACCGCAAAGGTTGGGTTGGTTTGGATTGGGTTAAATGGGTTGACCCGCATAGCATGCATGCTATGAGGGCCGGGTAAGGTCGATCAGCATTGGGTGCGTGGTGCGGTTTTTTTGACCCATTTTTAAAATGGGTTGGATAAGGGTTGAGTTCTAACCTATAGATACCCAAGGCCAACCCAACCCCACCCCTTTGCCACCTGAGATATGGCTATGATGGCAATATTGACACTATCATTTGATTATGAATTTATCATGAATGCGAAGTGTGCCAGAGAGCTACCCTGTCCAATAAATGCCCTTGTACGTCATATAGGTATGAAACCACTTCATCCTGAGAATGGAATTTCATTTTCTTGTGCAAGATAGAGTGAAACATTTTTATTGAGTTAACAAAAAAGAATTATTATAGTGTGCTCACCAAAAGCAAAAAAAATCTCAGTGATCCAATGGGGTCATATTCAGTATCACAGCCTAACCTTTCTTAGGGATTGTTTCTGTTTGCCTAACTTTTGTGTCCAATTGTTTATTAATTGTGATGCCTGTACGCCGGGCTTCCATTGTCATGGAAGAAATAATACACCTGAGTTGTGCCATATGGGTCAGCCTACCCAAGTTGCAATGCAAATGGATGCCTGTTAGAATCTGGTTAGCACTCATACTATGGACCGAGCATTTAGTAGCAAGTTCTGATGGTTGGGGTCCTGGGGATAAAGTCATTTGGAAAAAGGGGTCAAAATTATGTGAGAAATGGTGCCCCTTGCCAGTTCTTGGTGTATATAAAAAGAAAAAGGAGAAAAACAGAAGGATTTCTAATGGAAGGGTTCCTCCTGGGGCTGCTGTTGGCAAGGGTTACATCCTCACTTATCACTTAGAGCATCCAAGCATAGGAGACCTGAGAAGTGAGCCCTACGAAGTGGGGTTTTAAATTTAATGTAGATGGTAGCTCTAGAAACAACCTGAAGCCATCAGGTTGAACAGTCATAAACGATGGCGAGAGAGATATAGTGTTATGTACTCTCATCCAATAGGGTTTGGAGTCTCAAATGGGGTGGGAATATTGGATATAAAAGAGGGCCTATGAGACCCCAGTCCACTTGGGTAATCCCTTAAGGCAAGACCATATCAAGTGCTCATGTGAGCCAAGAAAGGGGAATCCGCAGGGATAAAGATAAAGTATTTGGTTAGCACCATGAGGCTTTATCCAAGTCCCACATTGGAAACATCCAAGTCCTGACCCTGGGCTCATAATGTGTGACTTGGCCTTAACCCCACATGAGGCCTTTTAAAACCATACAACAAGATTAGGTTGGAAACAGTGTTAAGAAATTCGGTTCGTTTTGGCCGAAATTTCCGAATAATTTCGGTTCGTTCGTTCTACCGAAACGAACGAGACCCGTAATTATTTGTCCCATAATTCGTTACAATTCATCCGATTCGTCCAATATTCGTCCCAGTATTTAGGTTGCCTTTAAAATATAAAAAATGAAAACTGAAGGGGCTAAACATTTTTTTTTTTGGCCTTAGAGAAATTAGTGGGCTCTAATGTGGAGCCACCCATCTATTAAAATCTAAATAACTATATGGGCCCTATCGCCCTAATCAAATTTTATTCCAATAAAAACATTTTATTATGAATAAGCTAGCCAAGTTTCACTCTAATATGAAATATAGCCCATCAAATATAAATCGACATATTGCATTCATTTAGTACAATACTAGTGGAGCCCTGCACGTGCAATGCACGTGCAATTCTTTCAGTATAATAATCTGGAAAAATAAAGTCATTGAAAAAGTCAATATTAACAATCCCAATGGAGAATGACCAGTTTACATATAGCTCTTTTTTTTTTTTTTGGCAAATTAAGCAATTTACAATCACTCATTGTTCTTATTAAATTCAGTAGAAGCTTCAATAGAAAAAAGTAAGAAGAAGATGGAATAACAAGATATATGGAAGGAAACTAACTGAAAAAACGTTGAAAACCAACATTTTCTTGCCATACATGATTAGGCAAAACACTCACCAATTTCAATATAGATCGATCGTCCGAGCTATTTTCCATTAAAATTTGTCTAAAACCTAGCGCTAAATACATACCAAATTCATGTTGAGAAGCACCGAATGGCAGTAATACCAATACAAAGAAATTTGAATATCATGGAAAGAAACAAGATTGATATGTCAAGATGAGGGCCAGAGCAACAACTTAAAAAACTTTCTTGAATTAAGATGACACCATTATCAAATTTTGAACCATGTACATTTGTGGCACTTCTGTTAGCTTTTTATGTATCATAAATCAGTTCTGTTACATTCTAATTTTGTAGTAAGTGAATTTTTGAAACAAATATCATAATTTAAAGCAAGAAAACCAACTACAAAGAGATCTTTAGGCATGCACTCTCAGGGTGGGCACAACTACTTCCTTCGAACTTCCTAAGAAAATTTAATGGAAAATTCATTATCCTAGCATTATAGTAATGTGGTTGCAATGTTGGATAGGAATCAAGTCCAAGAGTAATACTGGTTCGACCTAAGATAATGCCTTGGATGAAGCATGCAAAATCATAAAGAAAGACAATTAGCACCCTTAGACACAATTTAGCACGTAGAATGATAACGAAGGAATGCATGTTGCCAGAATTGCCTAAAACAACAAAACAAGGGCTCTAAATCAATCACTTCAAATCAACATAAGAGGGTGGATCTAAAAACATGAGTCGGCATATCAAAATGATGGGTTCCATTGCATCATACTCATAAAAACTTGAAAGGAAAAATAAAATACCTTATCATAATTCAAGAAGTAATAAGACAAGCCATTAGTCACTTGCATTGGATGTTGGTTTGATATATAGTAATAAAATTTAAAAGAAAACCAACTTACATGGAATGAAGAAATCAAGAAAAGGCTTACATGAAAAAATAGGCATACGCTTGCATATTCACAAAAAAACTTTCATGACACCTCGATTATCTGGCTACTAAGAAAATGAAGCATCTAAATAGACCTTAAGCCTCTCCACAGTGTCTCCGTATCTTTGGCTAGTGCACTCACACATCAATGAATCTTCTTCATTTCAACCCACTAATGTCACCCAAGTCCTCATCACTAAGCATGAAAACACCATACTTTCTTAGTAAATGGGATATATATGTCCCAGTATTTCTTTTTCTGATCTGACACAAGCATACTATCAAACCACATAAAATATTTTTCTAATATTTTTTAGAGTGACTATTTGGTTAGATCTACTCATGCATAGTGTTTTGTATCGATTGCGGATTTCTATTGCACCCCTAATATATTTGCTAGCATACATAGGAATTCATAGTGAAATAAGCTTGGCTGAAAGACTATTAAAGAAGTGAGGGGTGAGAAACACGAGGTTATGGATGCAAAAGGGACCTTGACTATCGTGGGATTTGAGTTTCAGGGTGATGGATAAGCATTGTTCTCTCATTTTTCCTAAAATCAATTTCCATTAAAAGAGAGGTTATTTGATTGTCATTTTTTAATATTCATGTATGATTTTACATTTTAACCACTAATGAAAATCTGAAGCCCTATAACTCCTAGGATTTACAGGAACGATTTTCTTTCATTCCTTATAAAGTTTGATGCACTAAAATGTGTAACATGTTACAATTATTTTTCTTTTTTCTTTTTTCTTCCAGAAAGAGGGGAACGCATTAAAAGATTAAAAAACAATCATAAATGGGCCAAACCTTTTGCCAAAACCAGTAATGTCAAAGATGACATACAAGATAACCAATCCACCAAGCTGACTAATACAACACAAAAACAACCAGAAAAAAAAAGAAAAAAAAAAAAAGAGCCCAATTGGTTACTACCCCCCTGAATTTTAAAATTCTATTTCATTTCTAACATTGCTGGTCATTTTTGAATATTCAACTTTTCTCCATTTTTAACCGTTTATAAAAATTTAAAGTAAATTTCACTATTTTAGTATCATAAAAAAAGGCCCAACATTAAGAGATTTTCTATTGTCACAAAGTTCACTTTGTTGAATATTGTTGGAGCACTAAATGTTTAAAATGTCACAATTCTATTTTACATATTTCATTTCTAGCATTGCAAATTCAATGAAACAAAATACCAACCAACCAGAATAGTACCCAACTCATAACTTTAAACAGATCAACAACAAATCACAAGGATTCCAAGCAATCTTTGGCATTCTCATATCTTTCTCTGACAAGTAAATCATGTCTTTACAGGCATTGGGAACGAAGTTGAAATTTTCTACACATGAAAATCTCAATTAAAATTTTTCATTTGAGTTCTTGCGGCGAATGTACAAATTCTTCAAACATAACCCTTTTCATGAACATTTGAGCTAAGCATTTCATCGAACTATAAGAATACTAAGTGGGGCCCACATATGTGTTGTTCTCTTTGATTATATATATAATATAATATAATAATACTGAGTGGGGCCCACAGATGTATAGAAAAAAAGCATGACAAGTTCTTCTACTAAGTGAGGCCCACAAATGTGAAGTTCTCTTTTATTATATATATAATATAATAATACTAAATGGGGCCCACAGATGTGTAGATGTAGAGAAAATGCATGACAAGTTCTTCTACTAAGTGGGGCCCATATATGTGTAGTTCTCTTTTATTATATATATATATATAATATAATAATACTAAGTGCGGCCTGCAGATGTTATAATAATACTAAGTGGGGCCCACAGATGTGTAGAGAAAAAGCATGACAAGTTCTTCTACTATGTGTTATAATATAATAATACTAAGTGGGGCCCACAGATGTTATAATAATACTAAGTGGGGCACACAGATGTGTAGTTCTCTTGCATTATATATATAATATAATAATACTAAGTAGGGCCCACAGATGTGTAGATGTGGAGAAACAGCATGACAAGTTTTTCTACTAAGTGGAGCCCACAGATGTGCAGTTCTCTTTTATTATATATATATAATATCTATCTATCTGTCTACTATTATGAAAGAGGAGATATTGCAAACTTTTTCACTACACCATTGTGGGGCCCACCTCCAAATATTATAATATAATATAATAATATATTATTATGAGAAATTGCAAACTTTTTCACTACACCATTGTAGGGCCCACCCCCAAATATTATAATATAATATAATAATATATTATTATGAGAAATTGCAAATTTTTTTCACTACACCATTGTGGGGCCCACCCCCCAAATATTATAATATAATATAATAATATATTATTTTGAGAAATTGCAAACTTTTTTCACTACACTTGTGTGGGGCCCACCCCCAAATATTATAATCTATCTACTATGTTATCTATTATCTATTATCATAAAAGAGGAGAAATTACATACTTTTTCACTACATCTTTGTGGGGCCCACCCCCAAATAATATAATAATATATTATTATATAATAATAATATAATATCTATACCCTTATTATAAAAGAGAAGTTGCATACTTTTTCACTACACCTTTGTAGTCCCCCCAAAATATTATAATATAATATAATAATATATTATGATAATAATAATAATATAATATCTATACCCTTATTATAAAAGAGAAGAAAGTGTTATGCTTTTCCTTTACACATCTGTGGGCTCCACTTAGTATTATTATATTATATATAAAATAAAAGAGAACTACACATGTGGGGCCCAATGAAAGAGAAGAACTTGTCATGATTTTTCTCTACACATCTGTTGGCCTCACTTAGCATGCAACTTCTTTTCTCTTTTATAATAAGGGTATAGATATTATATTATTATTATTATAATATAATATATTATTATATTATAATATTTGGGGGTGGGCCCCAGTCTAGGGCTGTCAATCGGGTCATGTTGACGAATTCAGGTTGCGGGTCAAACAAATTCGGGTTAGAATCACCTCAACCCGAACACGACCCATTAACAAAACAGGTCAAAAAATCAAACCCGAACCTAATTCGTTTATTTAACGAGTCATACGACACGACCCGTTAACCCGTTAATTTTGAAAAAAATATTCATTAAACTTAAAAAGTATCTCTTTTCTAAATCATGGAGCCATACTTTATGTTTGGAGGCTAGGCCCATTTTCTAAGTTGCTACTGTATCTCTTCTGATTAAGTGCATCTTCCACTGAACAAAAGTTATGTTACCCACACTTTGATTTGTTGCAAGGTAATGTAATGCACACTTGGCAGCATGGCTTTTTGGCGGGTTGTATCGGGTCGTAATGGGTTACCGGGTTTATTCGTTAACGACCCATTAATTTAACGGGTTAACGGGTCTGACCCATTAATGACCCAAACCCATTAAGGGGTCACCCAAACCCGTTAATATCGTGTGGGTTCGTGTCGCGTTAACGGGTCGTGTGACATTTTGACCGCCCTAGGCCCCACACAAGCGTAGTGAAAAATTTTGCAATTTCTCATAATAATATATTTTTATATTATAATATTTGGGGGTGGGCCCCACAATGGTGTAGTGAAAAAGTTTGCAATATCTTCTCTTTTAGAAGTTGCATACTTTTTCACTACACCTTTATAGCCCCCTCCCCCACAAATATTATAATATAATATAATAATATAATATCTATACCCTTATTATAAAAGAGAAAAAAGTGTTATGCTTTTTATTTACACATCTGTGGGCCCCACTTAGTATTATTATATTATATATATAAAATAAAAGAGAACTACACATGTGGGCCCCAATGAAAGAGAAGAACTTGTCATGCTTTTTCTCTACACATGTTGGCCTCACTTACACTATGTTTGGGAAGGGGGTAAAATGAGGGGGAGGAAAAATAAGAGGGGAAAATGGAAGGAAAGTGAAAAGGAAAGGTGTTTGGGAAGGGGGGAGGAAAAGTGGGGGAGGGAAATTTTGGGGGTAAAATTTTGAAAATTTTACCCCCAAATTTCCCTTCAAAACTAGGGGAAAAGAGGGGGTAAGAGGGAAGCAAGAGGGAATTTTCCTTCCCCCTCAAACTTTAACAAACAAGAGGAGGGAAAATTAATTTTCCCTCCCCTCCCCTCCCCTCCTCCCTTCCCAAACACAGGGTTAGTATGCAACTTCTCCTCTCTTTTATAATAAGGGTATAGATATTATATTATTATTATATAATAATAATATATTATTATATTATAATATAATATTTGGGGGTGGGCCCCACACAAGTGTAGTGAAAAAGTTTGTAATTTCTCATAATAATATATTTTTATATTATAATATTTGGGGGTGGGCCCCACAATGGTGTAGTGAGAAAGTTTGCATTATAATATTTGGGGGTAGGCCCCACAAAGGTGTAGTGAATTGGCCAAAGCATGTCATTTAGAGGGCAAACCGAAATGGCATCCGAACCAAATTTCATAACACTGGTAGGAATCCCATGAGCCAAAGCAAACAAAATCATGTGAATAGTGGACCCAGGTCATTATAGAATGGTATCATAGCTGAGGACGACTCTATTTCCGATAGGGGAGAGTGTGAGACCCCAATCCACCTATGTAATCCCTTAAGGCAAGACCGGGTCAAGTGCTCCTATGAGCCAATGGGAATCCGTAGGAGTAAGGGTGAAGTGCTTCAGTTGAAGCTTTGTCCAAGTCCCACATCGGAAATATCCAAGTCCTGACCTTTGGCTTATAATGTGTGACCTAACTTTAACCCAATATGAAGCCTTTTAAAACCGTTGCGGCAAGATTGGATTGGAATCCCATGAGCCGAAGTGGACAATATCATGAGGATAGTGCACCCGGGTCGCTACACGACCTAGGTATTCTATGTTAATGCCTAGATGGTCTGGTGCTAGTTTAGGGAGGTCTGAGAAGTGCAATAGTTTGGGCTAGTAGAGAAGCTATAGTGCCCGGGTGTTTCTTCTGCATAATCAAGGAAATCAAGGGGAACTCAAGGGAGTTAAAACTTAAAAGGCCACATTCAGACATGGTCTTAGAGAAACTAATGGAGAAGCAGAATCACTCGTGAAAGCAGGGGCTATCAGGGACAATTTTTAATTATTCATGATATAATCTGTTTAATATAAAACCTTGTTTGTTTCTTATTTCATTATTTTCAAGTTCCTTCCCTCTCCTGGGAGGGTGGTTGGCGGCCCAAATGCATCCTCAAAGACTAAAAACGAAAGGAAAAAGACTCAAGAACACCAGAATAGGCCCAGTCTGCTAAGAGAGCTCATAACTTAGAAAATCAACTTGACTTTCGAAAGATGTGTAAGCCAATATCGTTAGAAGCCTTGATTAGAAATTATAATCTCTAATTAAGAGTCAAAGATTATTGACTACTCTAATTAGAATAAATGATCTCTAAAACTGAGAGCTCAGATCATTATTCGCTAGTCTATATAAAGGTTCTCCTAAGAATTCAATGAATATTTTCCTCTATTCCATTAGTATAATCAAACTCTCCTAGTCTTGTGTAAAGACTCTTAGGCAATTGGAGACTCCACAGGCATGGTTCAAGACGTGTGTGAAGACTCCACAACTATCCACCCCCTATTAGGTTCCTGTACTTGTATGTAGTTCTTTTCCCCTCTCTAATGCTGGACTCATCAGCAAAGCTAGTCTGGTGGTCTGTTGGCACAGCTAAGATAAGCTGCCCAAAGCAATAGGGCAGCTTTAATAATATGCAAAAAATAATCTGTCATAAAAAATGAGATTGTTAAACTGACAACAAACACGTCATGTACATTCCTCTATCAAATCTTAAACCCTCCCAGAGAGATAAGTGTGAGATTCAAAGAACAAAGGAAAACAGATATAATTTAGTTCCGCAGACGGGTTCAAGAAATTAAATTACCAAAAGAATCAATTTAGTATAGAAGCTATATGCATATCAATACGAATTAAGAAAAAAAATATAGAAAAAACAAAAGATAAGACTAATCAATGTAAGATTCTCCTTGAAAAGAAAAATGAAATACCTTTTCAAAAGTCTTTTCTACCCATCCATCTCCATCTTTGGCTGGGTGGTATTGGCAGCAATCCTGATGCCAAATTACCCTTATGAAGTCTATTACAGAGTAACTCATAAAATGTTCGAAAGCAACAGACAAGTAATTGCAAACTATAGTAACTTGAAATACAAATTTGTCTAACCTGACACCACCTAGCATTGGCCTTAGTCCTACTGGTGCATATCCATATATGTGAATTTCCACACTTCGTGCACTGTATGCGCCGGGACTCTTCAGAGCGATAAACCACCCCTTCCTGATAGTTGTAGAAGGTATTAATATTCCTCAGCATCAGGATAAGCAATATGAAAAAAAGGGTAAGATGGTGAAATTTTCATTACTGCATACTACACAAAACATTTCTAAAGTTAGTAAACCAGGCATATATAGCCAGACAAGCTTGATACTGAGGCAGCTAGAGCAGAAGTAATCAACAAACCTCAAATTCTCAAACCATTAGCCCAAGTCAAAGAAAGGGGAAAAAATGTGAAGGACAATTGCTGATAATTTGATACGACCAAAGATTAAAATAAGGGGGCAAGAGCCTGTGGCACAATGCCAAAAGCATGTGACATAGTGGAAGTTGCTCGCCATTGCAACCTTGACATCATGGGTTCAAAAGATTACCAATAAAATAAACTCGGCATACTTCTAATTACAAGGAAAAGCTCACATTGTATTCTCTAAGATATGTGCAAGACACCACAATGTAATCTTCCCATAACAAAAAAGTAAGTTTAAAATTAGTAAAAAAAAAAAAAAAGTATTCACAAGTTATATAATATAAGTATCTCAATTGTTGCATGACAAAAGTGTACATAAAAAAGGCATCTTATGGCCATATGAATGACAATAGTTAATTCCTAAGCCAGTCCAAAAATACTGCATTTTTTTTTGTTATGTATTCTTATGATTGTTGTAATAAGAGCCTAAACCCATCACAATCTAGTGTCACCTAATTTTCTGATGCATTGCATCAGATGATATTTCAATCCATGCATGTAGAACAACAGTGTTTGCACAGGAAAAAAAAAAGCTCTCTCACACGGAAAAAAAAGGGAATGCACCAAGGACGAATGTTAGCTAGGTCAAAAGAAGGTGCAAGATAGGGGAAACTATTTTCAACAAACCTTTAGATAAAAATAATAACCAAAATAAATGAAGCATGGCCAATGGGGAAAGTATTCTCTTGCACACGAATCTCATGCAAACTGTGCACAGGCGGTTCTGATTATTTTAAATAAGTGGGACCCGTCTCTATCACCACTCCTGTGCACATTTCACATGAGAACCATGCGCAGAAGATCAAAGTCCTGGCCAATGGAGGCATAGTTTATATTCTCATTTGATGACTCTGGAGAAGATCATCATCTAGAATAATAATAAAACTCAACCCTGTCAATCTGCATGCCACCGTGTATGTGACAACTCAGCATTGTGTAAAAAGCGGGAAAAAATGATTAACCAATCTAGTGCTTGATAAATACCAAGTGCTCCAAAACTCAATTGAACATTCCTTTTTTTTTCCTGGAAACATGATCATCACCACCACCTTATCCATCTCAATTGAATGCTATGAAAAAACTAGGGAAAAAACCAAAAAAAAAAAAAAAAAGACAATGGCATAAATTATGCATACTGACAAAACTCAATCACATACATACAAGTATCAAAGGGAGTAATGTGTGGGCTCCACTACATTTGAAAAGATCCTAGTTTTTAGACCTTGGCAGAAGCATTTCATACCTGTCGTGAAGTACTACGAGACCTCTGACAGACGCTCCTGGATTCTTCTTTCCTTAATTGTTCATCATAGTCTCTCTTCTTTGTTGAGTCTGAAAGAACCTGCAAATCCGATCACTGTTACAACTTGCAGAATGAGGACAACCACCAACTACAGGTAACACATCTACTGATATCAGAATCGAAAAACAGAAGTAAAAACATAAAAAATAGAGGACAGTGCAAAAAGAGTTGGTCTCTAATTCAATAAACCAACATACTATTCATTTCCATTTATAGAAACTTGCCTCGTACGCGCACTGCAGTTTCTTAAATGATTCACTTGATAATGGGCATCCCATATTTTTATCAGGATGTACGAGCATGGCCTGGGTAGAGCAAAAAATACTAATTAATGAACAAATAAATCCATAAACATACTGAAGATTAAAATGTAGATTAAACTGAGAGATGCCAAAACAAAGTTAGGATAGGGTGTAGTGATATGTAGAATTTATTAGAGAATATTCTAGAGAAAGTAAGATATATAAAGGATGAGTTCGTCTTACATTATGATTAAATTAGATCTGGATTATATCATGCTAGTATTATGTTGTGATTCGGTTTCCAATTATTATGTGATTAGGTTTCATTAGGGATGTGATTAGGTTTGGTATTATTATGTGATTAGATTTCCTATTATGGATATAATTACGTCTTCTATTTGGGTCACTGTATTCCTATAAATGGCCATTGGCAATTCTTAATAAAATCACCACAGAGAATTTGGATAAAAGAAGTGGGACAGTGATCACTGGCAAGCTCAATGGACGTTTTGTGATGACATAAACCAAGATCAAGGGTTTTATTTGTTGTAACCAATCACACGATCCTTTCTTGAAATGACCATGTGATGGTGGGGGATTACAAATTATTCTAGAGAGGGTTGGATATGGAAAGGATTTGTTCATCTTAGATTATAATGATATTAGATTTAGGTTATATTAGGCTAGCATTATCTTGTGATTAGGTTTCCTACTGTTATGTGATTAAGTCTCCTATTGTGGGTGTGATTAGGTTTCCTAGTTTGAGTATTATATTCTTATAAATAGCCATTGGCCGTTTTTAATAAACTTATCAGACTTTGGCAAAATGTAGTCCCAAAAATTGATCAAAATTGACATGCATAAACCTAGGATGCCCATATACAGCAAAGACACGGTAGGGACATGCTATGGATACAGCAGGGGCATGCATTTTACACATGAAAATGAAGTACCCCAGATGTGAAGCAATATGGATAGGTTGCCTACTTTTAAGTATCTGGTATCAAAGCAAAAACAGGTAAGCAAACCCTTCTTTACTATGTTTTTTTTCCTTTTCTTTTGGTAGGCAGTAAACATACCTTTCTCCGATATTCTTTTCTCAAGAGTGGGATATCAATGCTTTTATTCCGAAGAAAACCTAGTGCTTCATAGTGATCCAAACTGTTTAATATTCTCTTCATCTCATCAATTGAACTCGAATCTGCTTTGACTACCTCGCTAGGAGAAGAATCGTTCTGACTATTCAAATTTTTTGTTGTACTAGTTTCTTGGCTAGATGACTTGGATGAGAATAAATTTTCAGATTCACTGGCATGACTAGAATATTCACTATCTCCGGAGTAATCTTCTGAGATGGGTACTGATTCCTTCTGCTCTTCCAAGTGTGGCTCTTCCTTGGTGCCATCATATACTTGGAGCAAGTAACTAAAGAGATCATTTGAAAAGAAGGCTAGGTTTATCGAAAGAAAAACACCAAGCCATCCAACATCAATTCTGACACAATAGATTGCATACACGGCTGACATGAGTATCACCGGCCGAGCATGATTTAGAGAATAAAAATAACCTGCAATGGCATAAAAAGGTCTCAATTCTCAAACGATGTCCACGTCAATAAACTTTACCATCCAATAGATGAAAGAATTTGAATGAACATGACCTAACAAAATTGAATGGATTAAAGAATCCGATATGAATGAAATAACAAAGGCAGGGAATACATTGTATAACTCAAATTATGTCACCGGTGAAAGGAGGAAATTATATACCTCCAACTATGAGCAACATTCCTGTTATCCAAAAGGTACCATACATCCACATAAGCAAAATTCCAAATAGACCCGCTATAAAGAGTCCAGGGTTGTAACCCAAGCACCGAATTACAGCTCCAGCAGCACCCTGAAACAATGAATCCAAATATCAACTGCAATTCTTTTCAAAGTCTTGTAAAAAAAAAAAAAAATTTGTAACAAGCACAACACCTCCCCCACAGGATCCAGATTTCCACCATCAACTGCGCAAATTAAGTAGTATGAGCCCATGTGACCGTCAACTCTATTTCTATTTAATTTTCTAATGCAATAGCTTTTTATATAAAATCTAACTGTGCAGGATCCAGTTACAACTGATGAGGAGCATCCAGTCAATACAGCACAGCAGCACCAAAAACCCCACTTGTTTATCCAACCCAGTGGGACAAACCCTAAAGTAATCCAGCATATTCTATCCACGTTATCTACTACCACTGATGCAGGATGGATCTTTCAGGGTCATCACCTAGGGGCAAGCAATGGAGACATCACCAAAAGAAGAAATCACAGCAACCCAAAAGTTACATTGCATGAAAAAATAAAAATAAAGAAACAAAATCATCATGTAGAGAACTTACAAGCATCAGAAGTACATAGGCCAGGCAGGTTATTGATGTCAAGCTAAGAAAGCAACTCCACATTACAACAAACAACACTGTTGGGCCCAAACGGAGAGAGGACCTGAAACCCCTGACAATACAGTCCCTCCACAGTAGAAGCAGCAGAAACAGAGACTTGCCCAAATTCACACACCCCCTGTAAAGCATAGGCCAATGGCGTTCAACCAAAAAATCTTTGAAACACCAAAACGCACTTTGTATACCCAGTAACATTTGCTTCTGAGATAGAAGCCATTTGCATCCCTGCTTGAATAGCCCTATATCCTCCATATCCAACCCTAACATAACAAACACAAACTACTCCCAATAATTCAGCAAAGTATCCACTTAAAAAGATGGCTTATCTTTACAGTTTCAGCTAAGAACTTGTGGGTTGCTATGTGAAGAATTCAGGATTCAGAAATCCTCAACTTGAATGAAGAGAACAAAAACAGAAGGAAAAGGCACGGCAATTGCTGGATTCTACTGAAAGAGCCCCACTTTCTTCACGTACGTGACTCAGTCAAAACTATGCACAAATCTTCGGTCTGCTCTCTTCTCTGCACGCTAATATTGTCCAGAACACTATAAACACAACAGAACCTTAACAAAATAGCTGTTTCAATCCTTAAAACTTCTTGTTGATTTGCTTCACCCAAGAATCTGACCAATCCGCGAGCCATTCCCCTACATTCACTCATTTAAACAACCATAACAGAGTCACAGAAAAATTGATCGAAATCAAAACCCTAGGAATGTCAATTCACGTAAATCCATGAAAACATCGACCGAATGCTTATAAAGCCCCTGAAAACTCCACGATCCGACTAAAACAGCTTCAGCGGTCGATCCATGAATCCAAAGTGCAAACTCATCAGAAGTCGACAGAATCCGATCAAATTGCAGTAGCGAGAGAGAATTCAAGCAATTCCTCTAACAAGATTCAATTGGAAGGAAAACGAAGCCGCTCTTGGTTTCCTTTTCTGTAATCAGTAACTTCGTAAAAACCCTAGAAATCTATCCTATAAGATTTTCCCTCAAATTCCGACAGGATTCTAGGTACGTACACGAAAGAGAATAAGAGATTTTGAGTTGTTGATTTTGTCGGAAATACTATCGAGACCTAGAATAGGAAAACCTCTCTCTCCATCTATCTCTCGAGTACACGATAGCTTGCGAGCGAAATGCTGGTCGCTTTCGCAGGAAATGGTCGTAAAAGGAAAAGGAGAGAGAGAGAGAAAGAGAAAAAAAAAAGAGAGAGAAAAAGGAGTAGGCAGTGCAAAGCTGGCTAGAGAGAGAGAAAGACGGGGGGGATGATGGCCTTTTATGGATGGAAACCGGAATAGTTGCAGTCAAAGGCGTGCAAGTGAAGTTACATCAAAGAAAAAAAACAGTGGGAGGGATATCAAACAAGTTTGAGAAAGAGATGAGTGAGGGGAATACATAAATATGTTATCCACAGTTATTTTATGGGAGAAAGAGGACTAGGATCTAGGAGGATGGGGGGCATTAATGGCCAAGATGGATAGACAGTTGGATAATCTTTTGGATAGTCCTAATTCAAGTGGAGTGGAGGTCAGCAGAAGTCACACTTGTCGTTCACAGGCAAAGATCTACATACAGTTGAAGATTATGCAAGCATTTTTGCCGGGACAAGTGGGGATGGAAACACCCAAGTGGTGGCAAAGAAGAAATCAGATTCAGAGGAGGCACAACAGAAATCCAATAAAAAGGTTATTGATGTTTGGACTTGAAACTGTTATGTTCATAATAAAATTCCTCCCTCCAATGGATATATCCCAAAATTTGGATTGCCAAAGGGGTGTAAAACGTGATAATAAGTATACATATTATTAGGTCAAAGGGCCCATACCCAAGGTAAGGCATGCCAGTTCTTACTTGGTTGTCTGGAGGAGTTTGAATCCTGGGTATGTCATATATTTTCTTTGCGCGGGCTCCCTTTCAATTGTATGAGCTTTCTTCGTGCTTGTACGGGCCTCCTTTCCAGTTATATGAGCTTTCTTCTCACTATGTAGGCTCTCTCTAAGATCCCAACAAAATAAATAATAATAAAAAAGAGGCTCATGCCCAACATGGGCTAAAAAAACAATAGAGATATAAGTAAAGTTAAAATTGTCATTGAGATATTATTATGAAGAAAATACATATATATAATAAAATAATATTTATTATTTAAAAAAAAAAAACTAAACGTATTTATACAAAAGGAGAGGAAATTATAGTTTACTGTTGAAAAATTGATGGTGGGGAAACCCACTGCACCAAGAATATTCCTATTGAAGATGATTTTTTTACAGACTACTGCTACAGCCTTTGTCTATTGTATTATAAAATTTAGGGGTTTTGGCATATTGGTCCTCCTTAAAATCAATTTTTCGAGTTTCATGACTGAAATTCTAATAATGTCACCAAAGTCACTTGACTCTTGTCAACATTATTTTAAAAAACTTTTTTTCCTTATATCGCTTGATATCATGAGAATAGTGTATGTAACATAAATTGATAAATCTTGTGATATCATAGCTTTTTATGCAACATCTGCGGTAATTTTCTTCCAAATGACAGAATCTAAGAAATTGCGGTATGATGTGTATTTACTTTACACAAAATGTCATTATTTGTGTTCTATAAAAATAAATTCACTTGCTAATTGCAACAAAAAAAAAAAAGTGTATTATATAAAAATTAATAAATCTCATGATATCATATGATTATCCCATGATATCATGGGATCTAGGGCAATTGACCAGAGTCAAGCAACTTTTGTGACATTATACGAGCTTCACTCATTAAATTGAAAAAATTGGATTTAAAGAGGATTAATGTGTCAAGAGTCCTAAAATTTATATAGGCTAAGTTATTATATTATTATAACAGTTTTACAAGTAAACTTGTAAAAAAAAATAATTAATTACTTTAGATGTTCATGTCTAGTTGAAAATATTAGATTTTTGTTAGATATAAAAGATTTTAAGTTTATTGAACTAGAGATTTGCATGAACCTATCAATCAGTCTAAAGCACTTAAACATTTATTTAAATTAATTTAAGCCCAATAGACACAAAATTTTGTCAAACGGCAGCGAAATCTTATTTGCATTGAGCCCATCTTAATGAGATGGTCCACATATAAAGGGACTTCCTAGTTTTCCTGGTGAGCCATGGCTGCCCTCATCCTAGAGAGAGAGACACAACTAAACTAAAAGAGAGAGAATATTATTAAATTCATAACCTAAGTTGATGACAATAATAATGGAATCAATTTGGAAGCTTCACTCATTGTCGAAAGATATATTACTAAACAAATCCAATCTGATTTTGTACTCTAATAACGCAATCATTCCATGACTTTCTACTGTAAAAAGAATAAAACTAATAAATAAGTTGGGAGCCTTCCTAAATAAAACATGTCTACAGCATTAACAAAAGAAACATATATGTTATTGCTATTTCATTAACATCAGCTTCTTGTCCACATGGGGCACCAGTGCCCAACTTTAAAAAAGGTGGTGTTTGATGGACAATAGGAATGGACACTTTAACAAGTCCTCCCCTATTTTGTCTATGAGAATTTTCATCCTATTAGGAGAATGCAAGTGCCGTCCAATTAGGTCCACTTCACCTACCTTTGAACAACATACACCCTTTACACTAAATTCTCCATGATCTAACACACACTTAATTTGACTCCTTTCCTAACTCTTATCCATGATGAGTGTTTTTTTCATCCTTTCAATGCATTTAAGTAGACTCCAAACAAAATGAGTTGCGTGAAGCTTGTTCATGGGTTAAAAATTAAAATCCTCCTTCAGAACTTCTTTTAATCCAAAAAAAGAAAGAACAGTTCCTAAGTTTGAAACTTACAGCATAACAGGAGGGTTTGTATATATGTGTCCATTGGGATTAGTTTTAAGTTGTCTAGAATCAAGTGTCCCTCAAGCTCAGGACCAAAGACTCTTGGACGGGGCGGGGTTGGAAATACCATGGGTTATCAAAGAAATAAAAACATGATGGGGAATTTTCTCCTGTGCCCCTGCCCCTGTGAATTTAGATCGGTCGTTACACATGGAATATGAAATTTATGGGTGGGTCCTGCCTATGGGGATTGTCAAGAAGCCTGGGAGCACAGAGCCAAGGAAAAAAAAATTCCAAACATAATTTAGGATAGCATTAATAGATGATGAATTAAGAGAAATTGATTTAAAAATGATTGTCAAGATGCGTGGAACACAGAGCACAGTAAAAAAACATTCCAAACATAATTTAGGATGGCATAATAGGTGATGAATTAAGAGGCATTGATTTTAAAATGCCAATGCAGGGAGGTTAGAAAAAAAGTTTTTCAATACAGGTTGATTACACTGTAGAGCAATAGGTAGTAAAAAGAGTACACAGATGAAAATAATAAGGATAAATTTGAAGTGTCACTTTGAGGATTTGACCTAAGACAGACATAGTTGGGTCAACAGCACTTTTTGACGACAAGGCCCAAAAATCACAAATTTAAATACATCTATGAATATCAAGCTTAAATTAGATGCTAATAGGCTCTCCAGTGTTTAATTTGAGATCAACCAATCTCTGGTTCATTTTGTAATACACACATGACACACCCCATTTCAGAGTTCAGACTTCAGACATGGTTGAGTCTTCATTTGGGACACACGGATGAATGGTGGGCTGCCGCAGACCATAATTTGGAGAAGTCCTACCAACTACTGCAAGCAACTCCTTTCTACTGATTAGCCGACACACCCTGTATAAGTCGTCAGCTTAGCACAAAGGCTACATCTTTCCAAGTTGCTTGAACTAGAAGAAAGCTTGGGGGGATATAAAAAAAGGTCAAGTGCCCATCTAATTGTTCAACTATTAAGTATGGTTCCATGTGTCTTGTTGTCTTGTAGGGCCACTTATATGCATGGTGATAGCTTTTTTTTTTTTTTTTTTCTCTTTTGGAGGGTTTTAATCTTTTAGACTAAACTAATTTATTTGGGTTAGAAGAAAGCCGAAAAAACACTCGTATGGTCCAAGGTGATAGCACTAATAGACTCAACGTTTGATTTCTGGAGAAGAAGGAACAAGTGGTTGATACCAAGACCTCTAACTCCAAAACATAGAGGAACTGTGGACATGACCACTCAAGTATATTATAGTTTGATGTATAGAATTAATGGAAAGTGTGCCAGCACTATGGGCCCTACTTGGGCCCCACCTTTAATTCGTACATTGCCTTTAATAATCTTGTCATCCTATGATCTAAAACGAGACCTAATTTTACACTCATTGAACATGATCATTCACTGACCATTGACCATTAGGTTAAATCTCAAATAATCCATGATTAAGATTTCATTAAACTTAAAGCTATTAAATCAAGGGCTCATATAATCGATTGGGGCTGATATTTTGGCTCTCTCCCTTGAAGTACCTTTATTTGGTGATTGGAATCGTCTTGGGATGCCTCTAAAATAAACGGTCAAAACAATTTGGTCCTATCATTCATTTTGCTTGATCTAATGGTTGTTATGGTCTCCTGTCCACCTATGACAGATACAGTAGGATGGGTGAGATCACTTGAGGTGGGTTGAGTTGCTATGACTATCCTCTTCAGGCCCTTTTGCTGGTAAAAGCAATCGAAACAAATCTTTTGGAATCATGGGTGGGCCACAAAATGGTACATTTTTCACTTTGAGGACCGAACATGACACTTTTCGAATCTTGGGGACTCGAGCCAATTTTCCACATGGGAGGCTCATTAGTCGGGTCTACATTAATGCGGCTCGTCGAGTTTGAGTCTCGCAGGATTGGATCCAGTTGGCTGCAAACCCGAATGACCAAATTCCAAACTCCACAACTTTCCTTTCTCTTTCTCTTTATTCTTCTTTTTCAGTTGTTCTTATACGAGATTGGGCTTGGGATTAGCTTTCTATTCAAGTTGATGCCCTTCAAGAAAAAGAGGTACTAGGCCAAATAGAGGACGAATGAAAGTAGTAAATTAGATTTGAGGAAGTGCAATCTATCTAAGAATTTGGTCCGGAATGGTTCGGACTGGTTCGGACATAACTTTGATGATGATAAATGACTGTGGAATAATAATACATCAATTTATCCAGTTACCAGAAGGACCCAATCCCAGAATTTGGATATGGTACTGATTTGTGCCCAATTGACAATTTGTTCTGGGTTTGGGTCTACGATTATCCTGCTGGTCAAGTGTACAAATTTGAGTTCATGGGCTGGGTTCGGCAGGCCAGGGCTTCTCCAAGCCAAGCACATTTATTTGTATCGTCTAAACTTTCAGGCAGACGTCCACACATGGCAGAACATATAGACCTGGGCCATTAAGCACATATATGACCAAGCCAAGCCATTTGAAAACAGGCTAGAAAGTTAGGTTTGGTAAAGCCCACCGGCCTAAAAAAGAGTCCAAATCAAGCCATGTGGGCTGGTCTCAGGTTGGGATTAACAACCTCTCCTTTTACAAACTCACTCACACACTCGTGGCCACGTCCCTATTCATCTGAGCTATAATGGATTGATCATCTGCTATTTATCTTGATAGGTATAACTCAAGTCATCCAATTATATAATGGCCATTAACTGAATTCAATTTAGGACAATCCAAACGGGTCCAAATAAATATTCTACTTTCTACAAAATATAAAACAAAAGGCAAAGAAAAAAAAAGAAGAGGATTTTAGGGGGAAAATCCATTGCTCAGGAAGGGACCCCGTAGTTTGTGCAGCACAAATTTGGTCCTCCCGCCAGTTTTTTTAAATTATTTTTTCTACTTTTCTTTTTTCTGAACAACGATAGTATCTCCTAGAAAAATTCTGATGACGCTAGTGTCGTCTTCTTTCTCGTCTCCTTCTTATTTCTCCATATCCCTCATGTCTAATGCCAACGCAGAAGAGAGATAGAATCGGATCGGATCACACATCATTGATCCAGCTGAATTTCTTTCTATTGTTCGTAATGCCAGTGTCCTGTTTTCTTAACCGGACCCTCTTTCTTATCAAATAGAAAGAAATAGGAAGAGGAAGGAAAAGATGTGGACAGTAAAAAGCACACGGACTATTACTATTGTATGTAATAATATAATGTAACGCATCCCCGGAGGGTTTTAATAAATTAATTATTTTTCCGTTGGGGGGGGGGGGGGGGGGGGGCGACGCCCCTCGTTCTTCTCAAGACTAAAAAAAAAAAGGCAAAAATGGGCTGCCGGACCCATTTGTGCTGCACAAACTGCGGAGTCTCCTTCCCGAGGGATGGTCAACTACCGAGATTTTTCCCATAAAATCCACAAAAGAAATAAAAAGATGTTACAAAATTTGTAGCCCACTGTTAAAAAGGGGGTGTTTGGTGGACCATCCGTGGCACGATTGGATGGTTGGTTTTTACCCAAACAAATATAATATATTACGCTAGGAGGTTTTGACTTCAATTTTGACCATTAGTTATTATTTTGACAGATGGTTATGCAACTACTCATGCATTTACCCACTCATTTTTCCATTATACCACTTATGTTTTACTTGTTCCTTTATCTCTATTTCTATTTATCCAACTTGTCCTATGGAAAGATGTAAATTTTTTTTTAATATGTTATTATTTATTTTGCAGTGCAGGGAGATACCGTGCTGAGCACAGGTTATTAGGCTAGTAACAGTTAACTGAACACAGGCTAAGATTGGCACTAATTTCCCCTCTAATGAGAAATAATAGACATTGAGATATGATTACATGTAGATTGAAATCTCAAGTGTGGCCCACCCATGAGGAATGATCCTCTGGTGCAATTGCTATGATGCAGTCAGCAGCTACCTGAAAACCATCTAATATAAGCCAACTCTTTTAAATAGGAAGTAACCCAAATTTAACTTCAACCATTATGCTGTTGGCCATTCGATTATCAAGTAAAACTAAATTGCAATTACAACCCAAACCAGGTACATGAATGGAACAAGTGAGAAAAAAGGTATCAGTAATGCACAAATGGAACAGCTACTTGCAATTACAACTGACTGACTTAAATACAACAGAATTCGGAAGAAATTTTTTGAATAAACACATGTAAGTATAACAAATCAGCAAGCAAGTCCTATTGCTCCAGAGGCAACCATTCCAATTCTATTTCAAGTTCTCCAGACTCAACATTCTGAAGCTTGAGAGATACCTCCTGCTTCACCATCCCATCAATAATGTTTATTATGCTGTCCCTGATGAGTGCATTGTCACTTGTTTTCAACCACTTCCCAATTTGCATATTTCCAAACATGCTTACATCAACAAATGCTGTGGCCGCTGTAACCAATGGCTGGATGTCAACCTCAGCTTCTCCCATGATGTCATCAGCAGAGAATGTATCATGATCAAACACTTGCTGAGAGAGAGAGAGAGAGAGAGAGAGAGAGAGAGAGAGAGAGAGATAACATAAGGTTCATTGGAAAATTTTGTTCCTTTTATTGAAGTTAACAAGAGTTAAGGACTCACCAGTTTAAGGGCCCCATAATTCTGAGGTACTGAAAGCATAAGGTCCTCCTTCCAAACAGGATTCAAATTACTTTTCATTACTGTTGTTTGCGCCTTCTACTCGGGAAAAGAACACTGGCATTAAGAGTTTTCCTCAGGAAAGCATCTTTATAGTCTAGTTTATGATCTATACAAATGAAATTTCAGAAGATCAGCTGACCTGCTGCCCAATGGACACAACAACATAAGGATCACTGCTTAGAAAATCTCGAACAGCCAAATTTCTTCCTTCTATCACTTTGACTTTCAGTATTCCGATGAATTCTACCATGGCCACCTGTTCACTCTGATATCACATGATTAAGGGGAATTTTCATAAAATATTAGAATATTATCGCTGATAAAAAAAAAAACAAGGAATGAAAGAAGAAGAAGAAGAAGAAGAAGAAGAAGGAGAGAGAGAGAGAGAGAGAGAGAGCAGAAGAAGCATCCTGACTTTTGCTACCACCTTTGATTTGTTTGAGACACGGAAGCTATTTAAATTATTTCCAGAATCACTGGAGTAGATTGAGTTCCCTGCAGAAGATAATGACACAATCCGCAAGCTTGGTTTCAAAAATTCTTGCAGCTCATACTTGGACCTAGAGGCGCAAAGGCATAAGCAACCATCCATTTATTTATATCATTCACAAGCAAGTCCAAGTTTTGTGGAGAAACTATATACCTGATGAAATGCATGCGTTCTTCATGACTTGAATCTGGGCTGGGCTTCACAGATCCCTCAAGATGAGCCTCATAAATTGCATTTGCAGAAGAATTTCCACCAACTTCAATCATATTGTCAATTTCTTCATCAGACCATTCATCTAATGTCACAGACAAAACCTGAACAAAAATGGTTAGAATTTTTTGTTTTATTTTAACGATGACAATTTTGATAAAACTAAAGATAACTTTTGGAAAACAAAATCATATTCTTGATCCCAACTCCACTCAATTTGGCATTGGCAGCAAATCCAGAATGCCAGCCAATTTCTGCCAGGTTGTGACACTTAACATCCAAGTTACATTGATCATGGCCTAGATGAGCAATAAGTCATTTACCTGGGCAGTAATGGACGGTGATTGAATTTTTCTTAAATCATGATCAAAATATTCAGATCATGACCTATGATCCATGTTTTCATAAGTCAACTGAAAATCATTGAGCATAATAAAACTCTCATTTGGAACCCTTTGCTGTTTTCCCCTCAATTTGTACAAGTGGGTTCAGTTCAGTGTTCAGTCATCCAAAATGTTAATGTGAGGGGCCCAACTAAGGATAGCATAGATGCAGAGGATCTTCCAGATGCAAGAATCGCCTTTCCTAATTACCCTTTCAGTTTGGCTGGAGAAAATACATGGTTATTAGGACAATAGTACTAGTGTACTACCACAAACTCCATCCAAGGGAAAAAAAAAATGCCAGGATGGCAGGATGTGATATTGGGAGATTTTTTGCACATGGACCATCCACAAGAGGGCCTATCGTAACATCAAAGTGGACCACCGAACAATAAGCCCCACTTTGCAAACTAATTACACAAGAAAACTACATTATTCAAGAACAAAAAAGAAACCTACGGACTATCCCCGGCTGTAGGTCAGATGGTTAGGGGCATGGGGGCTGTGTGAGTGCATTTGAGTGCTCCTTGGGATCAAACAGATTCGCAAAACAAATTATTTCATCCTACTAGGGTCAGTATCTTGGAAGAGACTTGATCTCTTTGGATATTAGGTCCTATACTCATCCCTCACAGATAAGGATGGCAATGTGTTGGGTTTACTAGGGCCAGGCTAGACTGAAGTGACTGAACCCTCTCCGACTCACAATTGTCTTGCTTTGTGATGGGTATGGGTCGAGTTGGTTTAATACCAGACGGTAGGATGAACATGGTGAAGTAATGATGTATAGCAGGTAGCAAAATTAATATTTAAAAAACACCTCAAAAGTTACCTTAGAGATATGAGTACCGAGACTTCTATGCACACCGCAACATTTTAAACATATAAATACTCCTATATTTGCAGACCTGAAAAGCAACCAGCAGAAAGATCATTTACATGCATCCATCACAAAGTTGTGTTTTTCCAACAAAAAGATCCATAATATGGAAAATGTAATGGGAATTCTTGAATAAAAAAGTATCCTGGATTAAGGAATGCATCTCCTTGGTTTCATTTTTGGAATTAGTTAATTGGCTCTCCATCAGGTTTACTTGGAAGCTACCAAGGGTTAATACAAGATGATCCTATTTCTCTGATTATGTTCGTCATAATAGAGGAAGGTTTCAGACATCTTAAGGAAAGAGCACAGAAGGAGAGATTGGTGCAAGGGTTCCAGATGGGAAATGAAGAAGTGGAAATCATTTATTTTCAATTTGTGGCGGCGCTCTTCTTTCTTTATGATGTATCAAAGCCAGAGGTTCAAAGACCGCTATTTCTAAGTAGCTATGGGCTAGATAATTAGCATTGGTAAGGGCACAATGGAAGGAGTTGGAACATCTTCATAGAAGGTTTTCAAGATGGTAGATATTCTTTAAGTGCAGAGAAGGTAATCGGATTAAATATTCGGGGCTTCCACCGAACCTATATGGGATTTTTTTAATGGTTACATGGGATATCTCTCTCTCAATAGGTATTATGACCTGAACTTGCAACGTTGTAGTTGCAAAATGATCACCTTCCGTTCGCTGAAATTATTGTATGCAACCTCAGGTATCAATAAGATCCCATGATGTAAAATGTTAACCAAGCATTAAACAAAGTCCAAAACTAAAATTTACTACCCATGTCCAATTTTCTTCCTTTTGCAAGAAGGCATGCACTATGTTGCTACATGACTCCTGCAACATATGTTTCCAGTTTCAGACAAAAAAATTTGCCTTCTGCTAATGCAGCTAATTTTTTTCTCTCACAAAGTGTCAGCCAATGCACAAAGGAAAGTGGCTGGCAGAAATACTGAATTCCACATAAGACATATCTGTCATTGATATTTTGGATACTATAGGGTAAGTGTGCCGCTTACTATCCAACTTGGATTGCATTAAAGATTGTAACTAAGAAACTTGGAAGGATTAGTTAACAAATTTTCAAGTACAAACATATATCTGATGCGGAGCAGAGCACCAGGTGCAGGGCAGGTAGAGATGGAGGGTGGAGGGGGTAAGCTAGGCTTTTTGCCAGGATAATTGGCCTCACACCAAACTCTCCATCATGGACGAAGAAGAAGAGAAAACTTAGAAAACCCCAAAATCACTCAAGAAAATTTTCATTAATCACTAACTCAACTAAATAGCCAAGGGGACTTTACATCACTCAAAAAGGAGAAAAAACATAAACTTAAAACTAATCTGGACCATCCAAATACATTGATGGCTATGATTAAAACATCTAATATAAAAAACAACTTAAAATATAAATAAAAATCTAAATATAATAGAATATGTGGGCCGGGCCCAAGATGATATTTAATAATCTGAATAAAATTCTTGTGTCCTATGCATATCATCAAAGCCTTTACACTGTCTAAATAGTGTGTGTGTGTGTGTGTGTGGGGGGGGGGGGGGGGGGGGGGTTGCGGTCACCTTTCTCAAAAGTATAACTCGAAATATGGTTTAGGAAGTTTTAATAGGTGACTGTAGGGGTGACCAAACTCATAAAAAAGAAATCTGAGTGGTACAACAACCCTTCATGTGTAAAAAAAATCCAAGAAATAAAATAAAACATACTTGTTGGCCTGCCTAGCACAGTTGGTAACGGACACAAAAGTCCTCTAGGGGCATGCAGGGATGGCTACATTTAAGCCCTGATGGAAACAGCATGGTACCAGCCAGTAGTGCTCTTAAAAAAAAAAAAAAAAAAAAGGTTCGCTAAGGGTAGATTAGTGGGGTTAGAGTAGGCATACCCAATAATAGAAGGTGTAACTGTGTTATATTATGGATAAAAATGATCGATTGCTTTATTATAAGGTAAAGGGAATTTCCAGCACTGAGATCCGTCCTGACAAAACTATATGTGTATGCATTTTGCATGAGGAATAAAAGAAAGTACATAGAGATCTATTAGCCATTGCAAGCCCTATACAGAGAGCAAAAACAAATTCTGGATAATAGGGAAATAGAAGAAATCACAAAACAGCACTTACGCCCATTTAGGATCAGAAGCACCACAGTCTGCACAAGTGCGATTATCACTTTTATGCAAGAATTCTTTTAATCTTCTTAAATTCCCTGTCAAGAGGATGGTGCGAAGTAATCACTTAAATGAAAACAGAATTCCAAGTTCAATAAAAGTATTCCCCGAAGTTTATAGAGCATATTCTGTAAACTATTTGTTCGCCATGAAAAGAGCATAGATGATACCTAGTTTACATGGATTTAGACAAGACACTATTCAGACTTCAGAGGTAATCTGAATATGATTAAGGCCTAAGGGTATCAAGTACAGAGTGAATTGCAGATGGTGGAGGATCCTTTAAAACCCAAATTCTTAGAATACAGGCACATCTAGAATTGTTTATAAAGCAAAAGTTACCAATATGGCTCTGAAATGCATCTTTTTAGTTGTTCCTATCTTATTCAGCTGAAGATATCTGGAACGTGGACTATTTATTTCTTAAAAATTGGCCTTTTAGTTGTTATAATTGTTTCAATAGACACAGTAGTCTCAAAAGCAAAAATAAAACAAGTACATATATTAGACTGTATTCCTTTAATGACCTTTTATTGTGATTGTTTTGTCACTCGGCCTACATGCTGAGTTACTCACCCCTTCCACAGTAAAAATAACTACCCAAAAGTAAGCAATGGCCGAAACTTTGATGCATTTCCATGTGAGAAATAACGACCCAAAAGTGGCCTTAATACCTTTGCTTATCCATATACTATCAGATGACTTTCATCGTTTCCATTTTTGATGTTTTCAACTACTGTTTTCTCACTTGCATTATAAGTAACATCATACATGGGTCTCAACAGCTTATGTATATTGAATTATTAATTTCTCACCTTTCTCTTCATTAAGAATCTTATTTGAAAAAAGGAAATTCAAAAGAAGCCCATACAATGTTACAACAAGAAGAATTGAGAAACAAAACAAACAAGATATCCATAACAGTCCAATGCAAACAACTAATCTATGATGGTTCTATATTACTCCTAAGGTCTAACAAGATACCTGTAGAATGCTTTGTAAACTCATATTGATGGTTACTCATCCTTTTGCTCACAGGCAGACAATCGCGTCAAGTAGATTGTACTCTATCTGCAACACCACATGGACTTATGTCAAAGAATACAGCTGGGATCCATTTTCCTGCTTTGCATTGGATTCCTAGGAATTCATACTAAAGGGGGGTTTTATTGAAAGAGCGTTAAAGAGGTGAGCAGTGAAAGGTATATAGTAGAGATCTAGATAGGACCATCAATTTCCTAGGATTTAATTTACTATGGTAATCATCTCCTAACAAAGGGGAGATGATTTGATGTTCCCTTTTGGATATCCACCTTTAATCCTTCCTTCACTTTTCACCCTTTTGAATATCAAGGCATTACTGAAAAATCCTAGGAATTCAACACCAGCAGGCCCTTAGTGAAAGAAAATGCATCATCAAATTCAGATGATTTTCAATTTGGCCTGATTTGCGAATTCAAACTCGACAAAAGCTTGACTGATAATCAATTCAAGAAACCTGCTCAACATGATCAATCCCCAATTAAACCAAAACTTAGATGACACAAGTAACAAGTAAGGAACCACCTAATCAGCTTAGTTCGAGAAAAAAACAGAAGGGTGATTTCGAACACCGAATCAGTTTAAGTTCGAGAAAGAGAGAAGGGTGATTTCGAACGCCGAATCAGTTTAAGTTCGAGGTAGAGGGAGAGGTGATTTCTATGTAAAAATCGGATCTTTGAAGAACAGTCGACGATGAAAAAACATTAAAACAAAGAAAATCCTTTCCAAATCTCACAAAAACCCTGCATCAAGCAGATCATATCGAAAAGAAGAAGATCAAAATCGGAGCATGGAAGAAGATATATTTCTATACCAGAGACGTCAAACTCGAAGAGGAAGCTTTGGATTTGAGATTGAGAAATATCGAATGAAATCTCAGCTGAGAGAGAGGGAGATAGAGGAGGAAGTGGTTGCAAAGTGCCGTTCAATATCAGGCAAGGAGGCAACGCCCGTTTTTGGCCTTTCCACTTGGGGGTGGTAATTTTCGGCCTGGATAGATTCGCGACCAGAAAGAGTGGGGACGGAAGTAAAGTATGCCGCGGGAGAACGAATTGATGTAGTTCTCCAAAGTGATGGCAATCTGGACCGTTGAATTGGTGGGTCCACCACATATTCCAGTAAGAGATGAAATTTTGATCCTTCGGAAATGAATTCTGAATGTGATCTCTTGGTTATTAAAGGGAACGTTTGTTTGCTTAGAATGCATAAGAATTCACATGATATCCCCCGAGGATTATTAAAAGAGGAATTTAGGAGGGAAAATTTCATAACAGAAGCCATAATATAAGTGAGAATCTAATAGGACGTCGGACACGAGAGGGGTTTTTTGTTGTTGTTTAGTCTTTTCTTTTTTTTTAATCTTTTTATGATATGGTCGATATCAACTATTCTGTCATTTTAAAACTTAAAAAAATAACTGTGCCTTCTCTTTTATTTTCAACCACTTATGGCTTGAGATAATGCGTATTTTATTCAATTTTGTTGCATGGATGATTGAGACCTAATTTGACCCCACATTTGTGACGCCTTGAGAATTCACGTCTCCTTCGTGCATTCTTCAATTGTGTTGTACAGTTCTATAGATGCTTCCAAGGACCTATACTCTGTCCTTTTTATGGTTTAAATTTATTGCAAAGGAGTCACATATCTCGGAAGGGTCGACTCCGCGCGCTACAAAATGAATTAGGTTCGCCGTGCATCTCGCTAGATTTATTGGCCCACACAAGGCCATAGCACACTCATCTCGCAATTGTTATTATTATTATTTTTTTTTATGATGTCGGTGCTATGAGGTCTTTGTCCCAATTTAACTAATTTTTCTGGTGTCCCCCGCTAAAGCCACACAAACATCTTAAATCTAAGATGATTTTGAACGCAAGAGGTAGGAAGCAAATTCATCATGTGTTATGTCACTCCACTAAGTCCCAGGCGGGTCATAAATGGGTTCATTCACCAATCACCATGCCAATTTTCATTTTATCAAACCTAGTTATGTATTTATATTTAGAAATAAAATGATATGTTATTATTTTTTGCAAATTTTAAAAGTTCATAAATGGAAGTATTCGGTTGTAATGGCGATTGGTTTACAACTATGTTTAATTAACCTAATTAATCTCTCTCTCTCTCTCTCTCTCTCTCTCATAGTTGACAAACACCATTCACCAAGAAAACCAACCCTTGGATTTTGATTTACTAAATGTTGCTTTTTTTATGGTAAATACTCACTCAACCTTTCACATACTACCTAAGTCCCAACACAATTCGCGATTGAACTCTAATTATGTTCGTCGAAAAGAAAATGCAAAAGATATATCCTAAAGTTGAAGTTCTAAGGTTTTAGAATGTGAAAGAATCATGGCAAGTAGTGGTAGAGGAAATCCTACAATGATCATAAAGATACTGTGACATTTTTCTAACTTTAAGGTTTCGTTTGTGTAGCGGCTTTTTCCGCAGAAATGGGTGGTGACAGGGCGCCAAATTTGTTGGCGTTGTCCCCATGTGTTTGGATGCAGTGAGGATTTTCTCATTTGGATTTTCAGGAGGCGTTGTTGAAGGCTTGGTTTCCGCAGAAAAACAGTTTTGGTTTTCCGATCACCAAGGTAAGATTTCAACTGCGGTTTTCTTTTCCATGGTACTCACAAACAACACCTAAGAAAAGCAGGAAACTGCAGTATCTTATTGTGTACATGTATATTTGTATTAGTGTTAAATGATCTGCCAAAGGCATTAGTACTAAGGAAACATAAAATTATACGACACATATCCCAACAGAAAGTGCTTCCCACTGAATAACCTTAGACTATCATCTTCTCTAACAAATGATTATTAAAAACTAAGCAAAAATTTAAATATTTCAGTTTAAAGATTCTAAAATGAATATTTCGAATTTGAAGAATTTCACTGAGAGAATTGGGCAACAAAAATATGTGGTCTGAATTACATCTCCCAGCAAGTGTGTTAACTCTTGCAGTCAATCAAACGTGTTAGAAAAGAGTGTAGCGTGCTTCTTTGACCAATATTACCATGTCTTCCATGCCGACTACGTGCCCTTTGATTGTCACGAGATCAGTTAATGCAAAGGTGATGCCATGCCGAATTGGCACGTCGCTCAAGCTCAAAAGAAAATTTTCACAGAGTGATCACCGGATAATAATTTTCCACCAAATAAAAATTATTTAATAGTCATTTATAAGTTTTTATCATATTTCTTAAATTTTAACCACTTTAAATACCTTTTTTTTGAATTTTAGGAATTTAATTCTATAAAAAAAACCCGCCTCGTAACAGCTCTGATGCACTTGAAACTTGTATCTATGTGTGAAATGGATGGTCTGGATAATGGAGAAGTGGTCTCTAATCCATGTAGGCCATCTTGCTACTTGAACCTTACAATTTCTCTCGGATATGCTGCTTTCTCATGAAGAAGTAACACCACCTTGACTGACCTTTTCTTTGTTCTCTTGGATTTCTCCTTTCCCATTTTGGGTCGTTGCACCATAGGTTACCTTCAATACAAATATGCCGCGTGAGCGGGGAATCAAATAATGTGACTGTGGATAGCACACTGGCCTCCCATAGCTCCCTCCCCGGTTCAAACCCTTGAAGTGGTAGCTTTCGTAACCACTTGGCCACCAAGCCAAAAAGGAAAAAAATAACACATGAGCCTTATTTTTGAGAAGACCAAACGACCTTTCTAAAATGTCACTAAAACCATGGTTTCTTAAATAATCATATGTATTTCCGGTAATGCCCTTAGTATTTTCTTTTTAAACTACTCTTCCCCTCTTTCCTCTCTATTCCAATATATTATAATAATATTTATAAAAAGACATACCAATAACACTCCCATTACAAGCAGGGCCTGATAGGGTTCTCTCATTCTAGCCCAAAAAGTTTGTCAATGGCCCACCTCTATGATCTAAATAGTCCAAAATCACCACTCCATTATATATTATATGAAAAAATAATTAAGCTATTAAATGGCAAAGAATATAAAGCTCATTTTAGCAAATAATTAAGTGATGTAATAACAAAAATATGTTAAACATTCTTAACAAATAATAAAACAAATATGGCATGGGCTCAAGTTTTATTTAATTAAGATATCTCATAGGCACCAACCCAGGCCTCCTGTATTTTTTTCATATTCGAGAGGGTCCAAATTTAGGATGTATGTAGGGATTTTTTTTCTTTTTTTTGTGAAGCATTCAGATTGAACATGTATTCTTAATAGAATATTAAAATAAAAAAGAAGTTAACTTTCATTTTTAACATTGGGTTACACAAACAATGACTTCTTCCATGCGTGTAAAATGAAACAAATTCATTGTATGTGCTGTTCATGCCATTTTACTTTGATTTAGTGAATCTTGGTTTGATGAATCATACAGAAAAAAAATTCCAACCAAATGAAAAATAAAGTGTGCAACATATTTGTTAATCATTTGATATCTTCATTATTTATAAACATCTTATTAATTAATATTATGCTTATTAACAGTAATTTATTAAAAAATTAGAAGATAAACTTCTTGTATATTGAAAAATAATAGATTGTAAAAAAATCAATATGTAACATCACCTTTCTCTGGATTTTATTATCTATTTTTATGGTTAGGTCCATTGTTAGAAATAAAGAATTAAGGTATGCCAATATGATGGGCCTCAACTTCAAGTGGATTGATATACAATTAGGTGCATTGTTAGAAACTAAAGATTAAATAAAAAATAAGGTATGTAAATTTGATGGGAAGCACCTCCAAGTGGATTGTTATTTGGCAAAGGTGATTCCGAGCGGTTCATACGTTAATTTGAGACGATGAATTTTATAGGATCAAAAAATATGGGGAATGAAGCCGAGGGACTGTTCATTTACTAGAATTCAAGGAATTCATATCTAAAAAATTCCTGAATTTCCAGACAAGGTGGAATTCCTGAATGTTCATTTGGATTTGAGCATTCAGAAATTCCACTGAAATGCAAACATGATGGAATTCCTGAATTCTCAAAGATCAATGAAGACTTTTCATGTGCTGAAATTCATAATTCTTTACAAGAAATAAGAAATTTAAAAATATCAGATAACAAGATAATATCACACCATATTCCAAAACCCCCCGCCGCTATAATTCCTAAATTCCAGTAAAGAAATAGCCTTAAGTAAAAAGTTTATTAAAGAATTGCAAAGGGCAATTTAGAAAAAAGATTATGGAGGCGTTGAAATGAAATAACGACAACTGGTAATGTACGGTATACTAGAAGAGGAGCGTTCTAAATTCACTCACCAGTTGACGCGGATACATCTCATTAATGGGAGCTGGTCGATGCTCCTAACTGACTTGTGCCTCTATCTTCCAAAGAAAGCACAACAGGGGACCCCAACACGATTAAATTGGGTGGTCTTGAAATGTCTGCTGGCGTAAATAATGCAGGGAGGAACACAAATACACAATAGTGCCACGGTGTTCACGCGCCTGAGTGCGTGCACCATCTCAATTCTCTAACTGAGTCCGGATTCTGTGAGGCTTTGACTTTCAAAATTCATAGGGCTAAAAAAGTAGTTCCAGTTTGGCTCATTTATTGGAAATTTGAGAATTTTTTTTTTCGCCAGAGGGTTTTCAATTCTTTTGGGGATTTAACGGAAAAAAACCCTCGTAAACAGCCTATTGATTAATTTGGCCCTAATAAAAAAGGGCAGACAAAATGAGCCCTCAATTGACGTTTCTCTTTTTTTTTTTGTCTTTTAGCACTATAGTCGATATCGACCCTCAAACAAAACATTGCCCGAAACTTCATTCATCTCTTCTTCTCTCTCTTGTTCTCTGTTGTTTTCTGCAACCGATCTCAAACCAATCTCACAACAAAGGAGGAAGAAGGAAACAGAAAGATGGGTTATTTTATGATTTGGTGAGAGGGAGAGATATATGTGGAAGTCAAGAAAGAAGCAAGGAGGCCTGCCGAGAGTGGAGGCGACACGACGATGGGGATGATGATGGAGGAGTATCCAGCAAGCGCGAGAGACAGTAGATGGGTGTGAGATGGGTTCGGAAAGGTATTTGATGAACGAGGGTCCAGCTGTGAGAGAGAAAAACAGAGAGGGCATGCCGGTGCTGGTCATGGTGGACGTGCGAACGAATGCCGCCTTTGGGGGTGCCGCGAATGGGAGACAGAGAAGGCGAGAGAGGTGAGACAGCGATTCGTGACGCGTGCAGAATGGTGAGTGTGGTTATAATGAATGAGTTTTAATTCGAGGTGATGAAGATGGGTGTGAGGTCTCTTGTTCCAGAGTCCGAGCAGAATGGTGACTGGGGTTATAATGGCCCCTGCGTAAAAGCGAAGAAGATCGCCCGAGGATGATGGGTGGGAGAGGTGCCAAGGAGAGGGTGATATGCAGGCGTGGTGCAGGGATGGATGGAGGTTGTATCATAAGACCAGTGTTTTTGGATAGTTGATATTGGGGTAGTTTCCATGAAGGTGTTCGATGAAATGACGAAGAGAAATGAGAATGAGATTTCACGCTCATTTCTCTTATTTTTATCATGGGAAAGAACTCAGCTGCTGTTGTGGGGTTTGTCATTCCTTGATTTTGTTCATTATGAGATATTGGAGGAGAGGAATTAGAGAACATGGTTGGGTTTTCATTTCTTGATTTTTGTAATTTTCAAACAGATTTCATGTATATATTTTTTGAAATGTAAGGTCAAGACACAATGAACTTGTAATGTTGTGAATGGTTTCCCCCTATCTGAGATGTTTGAAATATGTTTGAGGTGTTTGAAATGTCCGAACTCTTGAGCTTTTGAAATGTTTGAGTGAATGGCCGAAACCTTCCCCACCAAAACTCTATACTATGACGTCAAATGATGAAATTGGTATTGGTTGAATCGGTTCAAGCATTTTTTGGAAGGGTGATGCAAGAGTCAATGTGAACTCCTTTTTAGTTGGTGTTCATATTTTGAGTTAATGTGATAGAAGATGCAGCCGTTCTAGACAGTGTACAATCTACCGAAGCATTTTTTGGAAAGGGGATGCAAGAGTCAATGTGAACTCCTTTTTTATTGGTGTTAATGTGATAGAAGATACAGCCATTTTGGACAGTGTACAGTCTATTGAAGCATCTTTTGGAAAGGGGATGCAAGAGTTAATGTAAACTCCTATTTGGTTGGTGTTAATATTCGGTGTTAATGTGATAGAAGAGAGAGGATGAACTAGCCAGTATTTATACCATGGTATCCAACAATGATTTAAATAAAGCACTGAACAAGGGAACTTGTGGGCAGTGGTTGTGGAACTTCTATGGTTTTGGGCAGTTGGATTTATGTTGTGGAATTTCATGTACCATTATTTGAAATTAAATGGTTTGTTAATGGTTGTTAATTGAATGTGTGTATGGAATGTACCAATGTATTTAGAACAATGTTTAATATAATGGATTGTATCATTGTCTGGTTTGTTTAACATGACCAACAATCGATATCAATTATTTAGCTGAAGGCTAAAAAACACAATTATAGTCGATATCGACTATTTAGCTGAAACCTAAAAAACACAGTCATAGTCGATATCGACTATTTAGCTGAAACAAAAAAAACACAGTCATAGTCGATATCGACCATTATTATAGTCGATATCGACCATTTAACTGAAACATAAAAAACACAGTCATAGTCGATATCGACCATTATTATAGTCGATATCGACCATTTAGCTGAAACATAAAAAACACAGTCATAGTCGATATCGACTATTTAACTGAAACATAAAAAACACAGTCATAGTCGATATCGACCATTATCATAGTCGATATCGACTATTTACTTGAAACATAAAAAACACAGTCATAGTCAATATCGACTATGTTATAATACTATAACTTATTAAGTGTAACTTTAGATGGGGTTAGCTAATCATTTTCAATAGTGGAAAAAATAAAAACATCAATAACGGGACAATACAAACAACTATTATATTATCATAGATAAGTTCTCAACAATATATAACCCCAAAAAAGGGCGATCCTTACAAAAAGAAAAAGTATGTTTAACACTTGTGCTCTTCCAAAAAATGCTTCAACAAAATGTGCAAGCCCATCACGGCTACATCTTCTATCAATTACATTAACACCAAATATCAACACTAATCAAAATGGACATGATGACATTAACACGTGCATCCCCCTTCCAAAAAATCTGTTCCATGTGGAGATTACATTGTCAAGGCGGCTGCATCTTCTATCACATTAACACCAACTAAAGAGGAATTCACATTAACTCTTGCATCCCCCTTCCAAAAAATGCTTCAGTAGATTGTACACTGTTCAGAATGGCTGTATCTTCTATCACATTAACACCAAATATTAACACCAATAAAAAAGGAGTTCACATTGACTCTTGCATCCCCTTTCCAAAAAATGCTTCAGTAGATTGTATACTGTCCAGAACGGCTACATCTTCTATCACATTAACTCAAAATATTAACACCAACTAAAAAGGAGTTCACATTGACTCTTGCATCACCCTTCCAAAAAATGCTTGAACCGATTCAACCAATACCAATTTCATCATTTGACGTCATAGTATAGAGTTTTGGTGGGGAAGGTTTCGGCCATTCACTCAAACATTTCAAAAGCTCAAGAGTTCGGACATTTCAAACACCTCAAACATATTTCAAACATCTCAGATAGGGGGAAACCATTCACAACATTACAAGTTCATTGTGTCTTGACCTTACATTTCAAAAAAAATATATACATGAAATCTGTTTGAAAATTACAAAAATCAAGAAATGAAAACCCAACCATGTTCTCTAATTCCTCTCCTCCAATATCTCATAATGAACAAAATCAAGGAATGACAAACCCCACAACAGCAACTGAGTTCTTTCCCATGATAAAAATAAGAGAAATGAGCGTGAAATCTCATTCTCATTTCTCTTCGTCATTTCATCGAACACCTTCATGGAAACTACCCCAATATCAACTATCCAGAAACACTGGTCTTATGATACAACCTCCATCCATCCCTGCACCACGCTTGCATATCACCCTCTCCTGGGCACCTCTCCCACCCATCATCCTCGGGCGATCTTCTTCGCTTTTACGCAGGGGCCATTATAACCCCAGTCACCATTCTGCTTGCACTCTGGAACAAGAGACCTCACACCCATCTTCATCACCTCGAATTAAAACTCATTCATTATAACCACACTCACCATTCTGCACGCGTCCCGGATCGCTGTCTCACCTCTCTCGCCCTTCCAAAAAATGCTTTAACAAAATGTGCAAGCCCATCATGGCTACATCTTATATCAATCACATTAACACCAAATATTAACACCAATCAAAATGGACATGATGACATTAACACGTGCATCCCCCTTCCAAAAAATCTCTTCCATGTGGAGATTACATTGTCCAGACGGCTGCATCTTCTATCAGATTAACACCACATATTAGCACCAACCAAAGAGGAGTTCACATTAACTCTTGCATCCCCCTTCCAAAAAATACTTCAGTAGACTGTACACTGTCCAGAACGGCTGCATCTTCTATTACATTAACACCAAATATTAACACCAACAAAAAAGGAGTTCACATTGACTCTTGCATCACCTTTCCAAAAAATGCTTCAGTAGACGTTGTACACTGTCCAGACGGCTACATCTTCTATCACATTAACACCAAATGTTAACACCAACCAAAGAGGAATTTGCATTAACTCTTGCATTTCCCTTCCAAAAAATGCTTCCACCGATTCAACCAATACAAATTTCATCCTTGGATGTCATAGTATAGAGTTTTGGTGGGAAAGGTTTCGGCCCTTCGCTTAGACATTTCAAAAGCTCAAGAGTTCGAACATCTCAAACACATTTCAAACACCTCAAACACATTTCAAACGTCTCAAATAGGGGGAAATCATTCACAACATTACAAGTTCATTGTGTCTTGACCTTACATTTCGAAAAATATATATGAAATCTATTAGAAAATTACAAAAATCAATGAATGAAAACCCCACCCATGTTCTCTAATTCCTCTCCTCCAATATCTCCTAGTGAGCAAAATCAAGGAATGACAAATCCCACAACAGCAGCAGACTTCTTTCCCATGAGAAAAATAAGAGAAATGAGTGTGAAATTTCATTCTCCTTTCTCTTCGTCATTTCATCGAATACCTTCATGGACACTACCCCAACACAGATTTGTGGCTCATTGCTTCTCCAAACTTGTATTCCATTCATTGTGGAGATGGAGATGAATAAGAGATGATGATGGGCTGCGTGGAGATAAGGGAGATGCGTGAGGGCTACGGATAGAGTGAGATGGAGGTTGGTGGCAGGGAGATGGAAATGATGAAGGAGCGGTGGGTGGGTTGGCTGACCGAAGAGGACAAAGGAGAAGGAGGGAGAGGTCTGCCGTCTGTGTCCTGGGATGGTGAAGATGATGATGAAGGAGATGAGCTGTGATGAGCCACCGCACACCCACCTGCATACCCCACCGAGATGGCTCTCCTCCTTTTTCCTTTCTTTCTTTCTTTCTTTCTTCCTTCCCCCTCTTCTTCTCCTTTCTCCCTGCACTGCCATTTGCCACGCACTGCACTCCACGTCAGTGCCCACGTCCTTTCTTTCTTCCTTCCTTCTCCCTCTCTTTCCTTTTTTTCTCTTTCTTTCCTCCTCTTCTTTTCTCTTTTCCCCCTCCTTCACTGTTGCACTCCGCCCTCACAGGCCACAGCCCTGCACACTCCCACCAGCTTTCTCTTTCCTTCTTCCTCCTTCTCAGATATTGTGATTTGAGATTAGTTGCAGAGAACAAGAGAGAGATGAAGAGATGAATGAAGGTTCAGGTGAGCGTCGATATCGACTATAGCGCTAAAAGACAAAAAAAAAGAGAGAAACATCAATTTAGGGCCTATTCTGTCTGGCCTTTTCTATTGGAGCTAAATTCATTAATAACCTATTTAAGAGGGTTTTTCCCGTTAAATCCCCTATTTTATTCCAAGGGCAGTGCTACCATTGATGGTGTATATGCTTCTCCAATGCATTGTGGGGCACACCTTTTTAGAATCCAAGTTGCTCATTAGCGCTATCATCTTATGTGGTGATCCGCCTATAAATTATTTTTTAAATATGTAAGTTGGCCACCATTGGATTTCTCAGTATTAAAACATATGAACTTCTTATAGTTTTTATGGTTTGGGATAAAAATGAAGGGAGTCCCTCATGTGTGATTTAGTTCTACTGTTGACCCATTGTAATCATTTTTTAAAAATCTAGAAACAACTAATAAGATGAGTGCTAGAGCTATTATGCGGCTTGGATTTCAAAAAAGTGGGCCCCGTAATGCATTGAAGAGGGGGATGCACCATACTACAATGCAAGAGGCACTGCACGGTGGCCATGCCCTTATTCCAACAGGAGTTGGTCTCAATGATTGGCTATTTTTATTAGACATGTAGTTCATGAAAATTCATGCTAATAATGTTTTTAATCAAAAGTCAACCTTATATTGGTCCCAACTTTGATTGAAGTAAAATTTAGAGGTGTTGAAGGGCCAGTAATTTTAAGAGGTCCACATTTTCAAAGTGGGGAACCTCACTGCGGAGTTCCACCCTTTTTACTCAGGGTTTCTCCAAGTCAAAGTTCCAAATGATCCGGATTCAACTCAAAAGGCGTGGATATTTAAATATCACTATAATCAAATCATCCTTGAAGTGGTTTTACAAGTTCAAATCTTTGGGGCTTTTTGTTTGCATCATAGGCAGGCCTGCTTTCCAGATACACATCCTCACAAACAACCATAGACACCCACAAAAAGCAATTCTCTATCAAAGTGGGATAATGGCCACTGTTAGGACTTAGGACTGCAAGCCACAACCAAATGTTGGAGCCACTGTGCAAAATGCAAACCACACCCAAGTGTTCTATGTGGAAAGCATTTCAATGGAGCTTCCTCTAACACCTTCAAATCCACCCATGGATATCATCATCATCGACCTCAAGCATTTCAATGGAGATTCCTCTAACACCTTCAAATCCACCCCATGGATATCATCGTTGTCGTCCTCACAATTAAAGATTTATCTTTTATATTTGAATTAGCACTGTGGGTTCTATTTTTTCACTCAATTTTATATAAATTTATACTCTTTATAATCAAACACATTTTTTTTTTGTATGATTGCATGATCATGTGCTTGTGATATAGTACTGTTTAATCATCTAGCTAGTCATTGTGCTAGCTCAATACAAAAGAGGAGCACATCCGTAGACAAGATGAAATGGATTGCAACTAAGCATTTCATAAAATTATGGGAGAGTTGATTCTGTTATGAGAGGCATGGGTAAGCAACGGGAGAAACATAACAAAGATTCCAAACATTTCAATATATATACTTTGGATTCATTGCCGAAGCGCACTCATGCTAAGAATGTCAAATGTGAATTCATTAGATTCTTTACTCTGCAGTTGTTATTAGGAATCCTACTCATCCTTCTTCCCAAGGCAACTTTATAGTTCCAATTAATCGTAATAGATTTTGAAAAAAGAAGAAGAGATTATTAGGAATTACAGTGTCTGATATATGAATCCACTTGATAGAAGAGCTTGATCAATTCCATCTAAGTGGAAAGAAAACAATCCACTAGTAGTTAGATGTTAAGGTACATTCCTTCCACACAAACATTCAAGGATTAATTCCTAATTGTAGCGTTGATGTTGAGGAACTTGGGTGAGTGTGTGACCTCTCACTGCTAAATGATAATGTGCGGAATTCTGACATGGTTATGAGATTTTGAGAAGTGTATTTGTGTTAGAGCAACTTTTTCTCTTTAGGTCTATTTGTTTAATCGGTACAGAATTTCTAGGATTTGTAAGCATAGGCCTTTTATGAGTATATTGTTTCAAGCCGACTTCAGTTTATTTTATTAAATCTTACGTGATTGAATAAGGCTAAGATAGTAATGATGATTTTATAAATGCACATCAACTAGAAAAGTCTTACGGAAGGGATACAAAAAGTGCACCCCAATAGTCTGACTGTTGTTTTAGTGCCTTACATATATAGAAGAGAGTAAACCGGCATGCTTGATTTGGAGATGATCAAATACTAAAATTGAGCACTTATAGCTAAGAAGGATGTGGAGATTCGTTGGTGATATCTTTTTATAATAAGAATAAGGATACAGGGATCTTTTTTGTAGGCAAACACAGCCTTGAGCACATGAGTTGGTATCTACATTTTTCTTTAACCAAACTAATAAAATTCCGTGCTATATACGGACCACAGAACCACCTTAACTATTTTGTTTTACATAAAGTTGGTTGAATGTCATGAACAAAACAACGCAGTTACAAGTAACTCAGATTATCCAAATACATATATGACTCCCCATTCACTCATAAATGGATTTACCTGGACTCGGTCTCAAAAGACCCAAATTGGTCCCACGCATTATGAATCTTTCTTCTGTATCTAATATACATTTGGAAAAATGCTTAACACAAGGGATTTTTGGATTATTAGCAAAAGATTGGCATAAAATGACTAGAAGATCGTTGGTTTCAAATATACCTCTTCATTCAACGTGATTCACAGGGGTTGTTTTCATTGCTGGCCAGGTTGGGCTAGGCAATATCCAGACTCAGCTCGACTTAGAAACATGTCTATATCTGGCTATGGTTGCAAATGGGTATATGATTATCTGATTATCCAGAAGTTTCAACCTGCAAAAAATTGATTCTGGAACATATTTTAGGTTGTGATTCATAAACGAGTCCGACTGCAAATTGTACATTAAATTTTTTTTTTTTTTTTTTGGGACATTTTTATGTATAATACTGAAGTTAGTAAACTTCATGCACTTATTTTAAAGAAAAAAATGAAGAGAAATTGAACCGATTTTAGAACTAAATTTCAGTCCTCTAAGTAGACTTGGATCGATAGCCCTTATTTAGAAATGGGTCCGATCCAGATCTAACATGATTCGGACCCAAAACTGAGCCCAGGCCGGAGCCTGCCCATTTAGTAAAAATAAATTTTCTTCCCCTCCCCTTTCTCTCCCAAGCAAGCAACATTGAAAACCTAGAAATCGTTGCAGGAAGGACTCCTCTCTCTCTCTTTCTCTCTCCAAACGACCCAATCATTCACTTCGCACCTCCCAGTCCCAGGTATGCTTTATCTCTCTCTCTCTCTCTCTCTCTCTCTCTCTCTCTTTTACTTTTCTCAATCTGTTTCTATAGAATCCTTCTGACTCCCACTTTTGGAGTTTTTTCAACACTAATTAGAAGTGGATTCTTCATTCTATTGATTTGCAGCCCTCTCAAAACCTTATATGAATTACCCTTCCCATTTGTAAGATTGTTCCTTGGGCTGATCACAAGCCTACACAGTTGGATTTACCATATGCCTGATTTGCTTCATTGTCATTCTAATAGGCTTTGGATGCCAATCTCCTTCTTAATAAGCATGTTAGCAACATTATTCTCACCCCCTGTTTGCTCTTTGTAGTCCTTCAAAGAAGGCCATTTTTTTTTCCAAAAAAACAGTTCCTATACAAATAAATCAAAAGATTAATCAGTTGTGTGTTGAATAGGGGTTAAATTAGACCAACCTATGAGATAGCATCCCACTGATTATTTTCAGTGTGACCCCTGAAGATGATGAGTGAAAGAGCTAGAGAATCACTCCCAAGCTGTGATTCTTGTCTAAAGTTATAGTCTTGTTTAAAGGAATGAAGACTTTAAGAATCCTGTATCTTTATGAATGTCTGATTCTAATCAGCCATTCAAAGATATTTGTTACAAAGCGATCTTACCTGTAAATCGGTTATAAATTATTATTTCTTCTCATGGTTGCATTATCTTGGACTTGTTTGACAGATAAATTGATTGGTGTTGCAGCCTGTTTTCAGTGGTCCTTGCAACACCAATCCTATCATACACTCTTCCCTAGTTTGTTGGCAAAACAATGTGCAGTGCTATTTGCTTTCCCTCCCAATATGAGTAATGCTTATGTAATGACTTTTCATCTTAGAAATATTGTTGTTGTTTTTATTTATTTTTATTTCTTAGTTTTCAAACAATACCCAGAGTCTGTTACACATCCACTCGGTCCAATTTATGATCTTCTTCAAATTCCCTTTAATTATAAGCATGCTCAGAATAGAATCTTTAAAGAGCTGGATGGCTTCTCTAACTGCCAGTATTTCTGCATTAGTTGCATCCTTAAGCTACAAAATGAATGCCAAAGAAAAGAAAAGCAGCTGTTACACTGTTCTCAAAAAAGGAGAAAAAAGAAAAAAGAAAAGAAAGAACAAGAAGTTCCGCCATTGCCATCTTGCAAAATTCTTCTTATCCTTGTTGGAACTGGATCATTCTTTGAGGTTTTTTCAATGTTAAACCTTAACTTGTAGGTGAGGTAAGCTGACTTGCATCTTTCCTTCACATTAAACCCCCAATAGTCAAAGGCAACATGATTCCAAATCATTGACTCACCATTGAAATCTATTGGAGAAAGAATCCAACTGGTCATTCCTTACATTATATCACAACTATAATGCTTTCTAAGAATTAAGCCCTTGATATGGAATGGAGGATATACAGGCACCTTGATTCCTAGACGCAATATTTGCCGCTACTTTACTTCCCAAATTTTCATGACTCTCTGCACAACTCTTTTTGGGACAGCACACAATAGAAAATTTTCACAACCCATTTGTAGTTGATAGAGTAGAGAACTAGGATGCATGCTAGATTCAGTTCATAGAGTAGACAACTAGGATGCATGCCACACTTCTCTTTTCAATTTCCATTTAAGTGTTCTCATGTGTTTCCACTCCCTTTTGAGGCATCAAAAAATGGGTAAATTCCTTTTCTTAAGAACACATACAAGATTCGTCACCACAAAAAGGATAATGGTAACCCCAACTTATTTTTTTCTGGTGGAATAAAATTTAACAGTTTTTAGAAAAATGGTAACCCCAAACTTTAACTGCATTTTTTAATTTCATAGTAATAGAAATACATGTCCTACACAGCCAAATTCTTTAGGGGCCATGAAACATGAAAGTACATCTAGATCCTTTTGACAGCTATGTATACCAGTTCTTTAATTTGGTGATGTCTCTCTCTTTTTTTCTGCAGTGAAAAAGGGGCAGTCACAGTAGCAGCAAACCAATTCATGTGGTTGTAGCCATTGATTTGAGTCACTTGACAAACTGCATCTTCAGTTTGATATCTCCAACATTTTGCCAACTCTAGAAGTCACATTCTCTGCACAGGTAGCAGGCACTCAAGTTCAATACTCATGGAAGTGTCAGCAGAATCTTCCTTGGTTCCTCAGCATCAGAGTCCACACCAGTCCAACCCACCCACAATGCCTGTCAGCTCAGAGCCAAACAGCTCACCATTTGTCAGCCAGGTCCGGAAGATGCTGTTCCGGCGAATGTTGGTGGGGGTCAATGATGGTCGCTTCTTTGTTGGTGCATTCCATTGCATTGACAAGCAAGGAAACATCATTCTCCAGGATGCAGTGGAGTACCGTAGCACCCATCGCTCCTTGCCTTCTCCCATGGAGCAACGGTGTCTAGGCCTCATTCTCATCCCAGCCTCTTGCCGCTCATCTTGTCACGTTGACTGCTCCCTTGAAGAACAGCTCTCTCTTTTATCACTTACAAAATAAGTGATGAGAGTGGCTGATGTTTGCTTGCTTGAGTAATACACTGCTGGCATTCAAAAGGGAGATGAGGAACGAACGTGTGATGACCATCTTAGCGAATTAAGAAAGGGAGAATTTGCAATTTGTTTATATGGGGTGTGTGACATTTGACGGTATCTCCATTGCGTTTTGGTCCGATGATTCTTTTAAGAACTTTGTTTCATGAAAATCTGCTGTGGCTGGATGAAGATTGAGATGCATACATAGGATGCGACTCTTTTTTCATGTTTGCTCGCTTGGGTAGACATTGGTCTGGTGCATTAGGCCCCGGAATAGTTCCATTCATGTTCAGTGTGGTACTTCCAACTTATTTTGCGGGTGGGGACTGTTGATTCCGCATCAGCAAAATGCAGATGGTCTGAAGCTTACTCTCTGGTCTGCATTCCTGATGAAGTTCCAAATCTTGTTCATTGACTTTTTTTTCTTATAATTCAGTGACTGCTAATGCGGGCTCATGTTTAACATCTAGAATTGGAAGAATTAGCATCGACTGATGCTCATTTCTTTGTGGATGATTAGATGATATCGTTACACATGTGACCCATACCATTTTTCCGAACCAATGAAGTGGGTAGGGTACATTTCTGCTGTTGTCATATGGATTATCCTTTTATCTTTCTATCCCTTTCATATCTTTTACTTCCAGTACCTGTACACGAGCTTTACGGGGAAGATGATTCCCATTTTTGCCGAGGCAGGAAGCTCCTCATTAAGGCATTGTTTCCCAATGTTTCCTTCCCAACTTTGAAATATGTATTCATGTTTGTTAAGGGCCAATCCCAGATCAACGGAATAAGGATAACATAAACATGATGATGATAGTTTTGCTTTTAAAACATTACATATCCACCTGTACATGATTGGTTGGAGCAAGTACCTTAGTACCCGGAACCGCCCTTGGAGCACAATTCAAATGTTTTGGAATCACAGTACAACATATGGTTGAGCGCGGATCAGCTAAAGGAGGAGCGAATTGTGCAAAATCTTTAATTTATATGCATTTTCTTTATTTATAAGCTTGACATTTATCTTTTGAATAAAGAAACTTCTTTTGACTTAATAATTATTGTCTATTTTATGTGATCTTAATTTTTTTTCTCTATTTTTGTACTTAAATATACGGATAAGATATATTTTTTGTCCATTAGTAAATTATTTATAAACCCACAAGCACTATGTTATATAGGTGCTCCGGACATATAATTATTTTAAAATTTAACTCTACGACGCCCCGGTTCCTGCTCGGCGCTCTGGGCAACTAGGCCTGTACAGGCTGTGGGTGATGTGAATGGGTTAAGTCATTCTTTCCAAACTTTTTTTTTTTTTTCAAATTTATTTCTATGAGCGTTCCCTCATATGCAGCAATTTCAGAAAAGTATAGATAAAAAGGCTTCAGAACCATCACTTGGATTCATGGGCAATTAAGCATGCACGCCCTAATCCTAGCGCTGGCACCCACTCATCCTTGATCTGTAACTTATGGATCAAAGCTTTCTCCAGTCAGAATGATAATCACCATTGGTTCAACCACTACCAATCATAATTAAATTCCGCTGGCAAATACAAATTAATAGCATATTATGCATTGTTTCAACCCAACAGCTATAGTTGCTGATGGAGATATTTCAGCTAGCCATGAATCAAAGCATTCCCCACCTATCCTGAACAAGAACCACACTTTCAAAGATTATGGACAAACCAAACAGTTAAGAAACAGCAAGGCAAGTTCCCACTCATCCATTTATGATATGCATTAAACATGTAAGGGAAAAACAGCAAAGAGTGAAATCAACGCCCAGGGCTTGCAGCTAAATAATTGTTAAGGCATACAAGGACATATGGAGTGAAATGAGTGCCGGCCCTTTTACCCCTTCCTCAGGTTAGAGCAAGGTCACTCAGTTTTTGATTTTTTTCTTTTTTTCTTTTTACAGTGCAAACCATGGACGGAGAAAGAATATTAAACTCCAGACAACAAACACGTTTTTGAAATGTACAAAACTCTACAATTACACTTACCCGACCGACTGTTCATGTCTCACCCCTCAGTCTGCAGCTGTCCTTGCCCCAGTTCTAGCAGTAAGCCAGCATAAACTGCAAAGCCTATCACTTAGCTTAATCATTTTCAATTGCCCCTGCATGTTCTTCAGTCTCTCTGTTCTGCTCTCCTTGCACTCAACTCCAAACTTCATAAGGCGACGGGTCAGAATTCTATTTACCATCACTCAGATTCAGCCTGTTGGGAACTCGGGCTTTCTATGGCTCCATTTGCATCACCTGCTAATGGAAATGGTTCAGCCAAATCTGTGTTCACCTCTCCATGAGCCCGATCTTCTGCTTCTTTAAGCTCACCGTTGGGTAAAGCTGGAGATTGGTCCACCTCAGATGGGTCACTGGAATCTGATGTCTCTTCTCTCCATTCAACCCACTCAGGGGCTTTACCACCTTCACTAGGATTTGACATTCTGGAGTCTTCTTTCAACACTTCAACCAAACCATGATCAGAAACTACAGTTCCAACCTCCCCTGGGTAAGATCCAGGCTGCTTGGGCACTTTGGGAGATGTGGCAGTGTCAACTAAGTCATCATCTTCGCCTACAATAACCCCATCGTCGCTGCTACTACCAACTGGACCAGTTTCCTCTACGTTCGGCGATGGTGAAGCAAGCAAGCCAGGTGATCGGTCATTTACAACTCGGTCATCCTCAAAAGCAAACCAGTTGGAGTTTGTAAAGAGAGAGCCACTGCAAAATCCATGGGTTCAGTCAACAGCGCAGAGATGAGAGGGAGAACCCAAACAGAGTCAATACTGAAATATCCCAAATTGTGCATGTGGTAGCAACATTTAGCAATCCAAATTATTCATATTTTAGGCCCCATCTTGGATGGAAGAAAACTCACATAGGAGGATCCTAACCATGCCCAATTTTGCCATAGACAAATTTAGTAGATTATAGTTGGGTTTCATTTAAAAGCAACTAATCAATCACGTAGCTGGAATCAACCAATCAGAAGCAGTAGGTCTAGCCCACATGATGGAAGCTTAGATTAACAAAATGGCATGCCCTCACAGTACACTAGTGGTAGAACCAAAAGGGCCACCTTTATCAATCGAGTATCATATGCAACTAAGAGTGATTTTTCAATTAATATAACATCATGTTAGGATTGATGAAGAAATAATTTGAAAAAAATAAAAAAGCTTTCACTATCAGGTCATTAACTACCTGTCCTGGTCATCACCCAGGCGCAAAGAAGATATGACAACTTCAGCAGATTCATCATCGAAGTACACATCCTGCCAAATATCAGATCACTGAGTAAAATTCACTATTATTATTATTTTTAAACAAAAAATTGTATTATCATTATCCCACTCTCCTACTTCAAGAGGCAAAATGGTTAAGGTGAACTATAAAAGATTCCATTGGAACTAGCTCCCCAATCCATTAGTCTAAAACCCAAAAATATTCAAGATATCTAATTTAAACAGCATACATAAATTTTTACCTTTTCCATTTTTTTAAGAAATTGTTCTGGATTTTTTTCCCCGAATATATCCTTAAAAAATGGAAGAATTCAAAAACTTCCCAATAACTTCACAACAACAATCTGACGAGAATAATTAGTTACAATGAATTCATTTTTTATGAATAAGAGTGAAAATAAGCTAGGTCTGGGTTGAGTTGAGCCCAAGTGGGCCCATTATTATCATTTTTATTATCGGTAAAGTGGCCCCATTATTTCAGGCCTGTTAGAGTAAAACTAGGCCAAGAAAGAGCCCAGACCACACGATGATGGCTAACTAAATATATAATATCCAGGCTAGGCATAAATGGAGCTTATATGACTTGTATGAAGTTTCAATGAAAGCATTAACTTCATAAAAGCTTTAGTTTACCCTTCTTCAAAATTTAGGTAGTGAGACTTAGGTACTGTGAACTTAAGTTCCAATAATTTATTAGTGATTTGTTTTGGAACTTGGAATACTGGGAATCATAGCAATGATGGTGAAACATCCAACAGTAATCAAAAGAGTGTCAAGTGTCATTAATGTAGTAAACCTGGACATATAAGAAAGAATTGTCCTGTAAAATGAAGAGCAGAAATGCGACTGGATGAGAAGATGAAAATAAAAGAACATGTGCCTTGGGGGAATCACTTTGCGTCGAAAACAAGGACAGCGGGTGCTTGGCCTAAATCAATTATGAGGATGATTGGATAGTCGACTCTGGTTGCGAGCATCATCTTACCAGTGATGAACTGAAATTCACCATTTTCTTCATAAAGGGCTAGCCCAGCCCATTTCTACGTGCGTACAATGAAGATAATTAAAGAGGGGAGATGCTCCTATGAGAGCATCTCTCACCTTATTCCCCCACCTTATCTCTCATAGTAAGGTGAGAGATGCTCTCATAGGAGCATCTCCCATTAAAGAGCACCGTCGCACAAAAGATAATTATAAATACAACAAAACTTTCACCAAAAAAAAAAACTATAAATGCTACAAAGTTTTCAAGTATCTAAAATACATCACTCATGGTAGTAAGAGTGAGCATGTTGCCACAAAAAGAAAATTCTTCCGATCTGTAAAACTGTATTTGGCTCCTTTTCGTTACAGATGCCGAAGGCATTCACAATTTTGGATATTTTTCTCATACTAGAATTCCCAAGTCGCAAAATTCAGGAAGGAATTTTCTCTAGTCCCAAATGTTTGAGCTAAATGCACTCCTAAAACTTCAGTCACCAAATACAGACACAATATGGAACATGCAAATGGCCTTATCTACTACATATGGCAAAATGAGTTATATAAAAAAAAAGTATTACTCAAACATACCTCATCATCTCGTTCAAGCGATCCATGAGCCTGCTGCAATTACAGTGGAAGTGCCCAATATTAGTGGGAAATGAGACTACTAAAGGAAAATGCTAACCTGAATATAGTACTGGTCATGTTATCCAGCATATAGCACTCAGAATACCAGGCAAATTGGAAAAGAATGGCTCATGGATGGAGCTTACATTGGGAAGGTCTATCTAATTGGATGGACCATTGGCCGCATATCATTGGAAAACTCTGCAGCTATATTTCATACTGTTTTACATTTTTTTCTTCTTATTCTGTACTGAATCTTGTGCTGGTCATATCCTGAACCTTATTTTTGTTGTCCCCTTATAGGTCAACCATCAGATACCTAAGATTGTCAAAGTAGTGAACCTCAGGATTATCCAGAGTGGAACCCATCTAGGAACAGTCTGGGCCATGAAACATCATGGGCACATCTATGAATGCTGTGCACCAAATAAGATATGACTGGAGCATTACCATTCAAAAAATAAAAAAAGATATGACTGAAGCATTAAGTTCCGGTTACATTTCTGTAAAATCAAATCAAAACAAAATATTATTCTGAGACTGTTCTCTTCAAAAGATGCTAAGATGGTTAAGCCATAAACCTGCACTCTATTACATTTAGTCGTCACCACTTACAATTATTATTATTATTATCTATATTATTCTAATTCCTGATTAAGGTCCAAAGAGAGTCATAAAACTCAACTCACTATCCATAGGCCATAGGTGCCAAAGCCGCACCACGCTTGTCAAACCCTTCTCAACCTGTACCATGGTTGTGTGTGTTTTGGGCGTGTCAGTGGGTTTTCCCTTTTTTGGTGGGGTACATGTGTGTGTGTGTGGGTTACTACAAAACACTCCTGTAGGCAGGGCCCACTTGGATGCATGATGGCCTATAATACAAAATATCAGCCCATTCAAATGATTCCAACCCCTAACCCTTAGTTTTAAGTCCTTAAAATTTAGTGGCTATACACTTTCTCTGTTTTTATTTTTTATTTTTTTATTTTTTATAATAAAACCCGATGTCTGGAACGTGAAAATTTTGGGTTTGTGGGAATTTCATAGTAGCGTGTTTGAGTGTTGGCAGTATGTGTGAAAAGACCGGATTGACCGAAGGTGAAAAAAATGGCATTCCATAAAGGGACAAGGGGCATTTTGTAGTATCTCACACACTTACCAGGAGGAAAAAAAACTTTGTTGTCAAGACATCTCAAAATTTACCTCTTCGATGTCATCGTTATTGTAAAGGCCATAACGAAATGCCTCACTCAAGTTAGTTGCTAGTGCAGCTACATCATAGTCTCTATCTCGAATATCTTCTTCATCGCTATCCCTAGCTCGGTCATGTAATCCAGTTGGCCGCCTGCAACAGTCAGCAGTAGATAAAATGACTGCACATTTGTCCGAGACAGAGAACAATTCTGACTTCCAGAACATATACTTAATTCAGACTAAAAGATTTTGTTATGATAAAACAAAGTAGTACTAAGTAGTACTTTGTTAGGCCTACTTAGAGTATCAGCATAATCCTTTCTTGCAAAAAGAATATCTAACAACTTGCTAGTTGTAAATTTGGATAAATACTTCATCAAAGAAATACATAGGTATAGGGAGCCACAGCACAACCATTAAATACACAATTAGATGGCAATACTAAAGCTGTGGCTGGTCCAAGTAACTAGTGATTGTTTTCTTTGACAAAATCAAATTTGTCCATTTAGTGCATTAGTCAATGTGTTCTCCCAATAAAGAAGAAATCCAGTAGTCAGGAAGGCCTTAATTATATGACCATGACGATAAACTTGATTGCAAATTTTTTGAAGGGAAAACCACAAGCGGCCTAGATAGAAGCATGTCTCACAATACGGGATGCATTGATGTCATGGGCTCATGGCCATGAGCAATGCTTCAAAATTCATAGTAAATGCTTCTAACACTAAGGTCAAATATTATTTGATATCTCCATCACAAGAACCCTTAGCATGGTCGAAAGTGCTTAGTTTGTGTGTGAGAGTGAGTGGTGAGAGAGAGAGAGAGAGAGTACTGTGTGGCCCACTTTGATACATAACAATTGCAGGTTAGAGGTGATTGGAAACTCCAATGACCGTCTAATTACCAAAAGTTCAATGGTTATATAGGCACTTGAAAATCATTAAACTTTAGGGCGGTTTGATGGTTATGAAAAATCAAATCATATGGAAATTTGCACCATCTTTAATCCTTATGAAGAGTTTCTATCTCAACCTTGATCCCTTGATTGGCAAGCATCAAGGTGGGCCCCAAAGAAGGGTTAGGGGCCCCAAAGAAGGGTTAGGAAAATTGGATGACCATAAATCAACTTGATAGGATTTTAATTGATTCAATGGCTTCAAAATCAAAGTGGAAGCATAGTTTGTGTATATAATGCTACGTCATTTCATATATATATATATATATATATATATATATGGGGATATTCTTGTGCAAATGGTGAGGGACAAACTTAATAGGGCCCACCTAGGAACCCATTGATCATGAGACTTGTGGGGGATGGAAAGAGACATCTTGGATGAGCCCATATATCAAATTTGGGATCAATCCCATGCTTCTAACCCCTTCATCCATGACCCACAAATTTATATTAAAGGAAAAAATTTGACCCTCGATCTGGAGAAGTGAAAATTTAATGGATCTAGTGTACTTAAGGGGTCTCATGTGAGTGGATGGTTCGAATGTATTATAAAGTCAACCCTACTATGTTGTCCCTCACCATAATGGATGTATTCATGTGCATCCATCCCTCACCATGTTATGGTGAGGGACAACATAGTGGGGCCACTTTATGATTCATCCAAATCATATACACACATGGGACCCCCTAAATTACAATGGATCAATTGAGTTTTCACTAATCCAAATGGATTGAACCATTGGATTGAGGGTCAAGTTTTTCCTTTAATATAAAGTTGTTAAATCAATGGGCACGCATGAAGGGGTTAGAGACTTGGGATTGACCTCAAACTTGATATATGGTCTCAGCTAATATGACTCTTTCCATCCCCGCCAAGTCCCATGATCAATGGGGCCCTAGGTGGGCCCCATTAAGTTTGTCCCTCACCATATGGTGAGGGAAAGACGCACGTGAATATTCCATATATTAAATTGACTTCAAATTTGATATGTAAGTTAGGCCCCACATGGATCTTTCAATCCCCCTTGTCTCATGACTAGTAGGGTCTCACGGTGAGCCCCAATAGGCGGTCTATACCATAAACCGTAAGGACGGTCCTTACAGGACCGCTTTCCTATATATATATATATATTTATGGGAGATGCTCTTGTGAGAGTTACTCTCACGGTACTATGAGAGTGAGGGGTGGGGTCCCTCGCATTTACGCTGTTGGCATTGGATATGGATGGGATGGCCCCCACCCTTACTCTCATAGTACCATGAGAGTAACTCTCACAGGAGCATATCCCTATATATATATATATATATTTCAAATGGAATGATCATATCATACATGTATATGTGTACATATGATAGTTACAACAACCAGCATAAAACTTTAGTCACGACCCTAACATGAATTCTAAGAAAATCCAATTCGTGATCATGCTAGGGCATTCTTCCCTATAAGTAAAGGTTCTTGCACGGTTGCACCAATTTGGAAGAGTGCAGGTAAAGAAGTTAAGTCCAATAGAAGAAGAGAATTCGACTTGCTACTAGGAACATAGGAACCTTAATGGGCAAGAATATAGAGTTGGTCGATAAAATGAATAAAAGAAGAGTGTAGCACTTCAACAGAAAACAAAGTAGAAGGGGGATAAAGAAAAGCAACAAGAGTTAATGTAGCATGTCTATAGAATAAGAAATGGAAGAAGGATAAAGATAAGGAGCTCATTGATGGGTATAAACTCTACCGCCCAGGAAAGAAGGATGCCCAAAATGGGGTACGAATAGTAGAATATAAGGTGCTTGAAAGAAAAGACTGAGGGTAAAGAGACTGAATGATGAACTTATAGCAATTAAACTGGTGTTACAAAGATAAAATTCATATTTCATAATATTAGTGCCTACGCACCCCAATCCGGATTAGATAAACTCGTAAAAGTGTTAAGAGACAATTTTCGGGAGAAGATGGATGCTTTAATATAAGAGATTCTGATTCTAATTAGTGAAAATAGTCCTACGAGAGCACTCAAATGGATGAGGAGTGGTAGGGTATGAGAGAGTGCATGGAGGATATGGGTTTGGAGAAATGAATGAGTTGGGAGACATTATCTTAAGCACTTGACCTTATAATGGCAAACACCAACTTTAAAAAAAGAGGGCCCCACTAGGTCCTGTGCACACAGGATGCATAGGAAAATTTGCCTATATACAACCCATAAAGAGAAAGGAATTGGTCAAATTGGAGGGAATCTAGCAAGGTCTGAGTTAACTCAGACTTGGCCAATTTTTAACACCATGGTCTGGTGCCGGCCAATTCATGGTAGGTGTTGACAACCACTTACTCTAAAAGCTTAAGCTGCTAGAGAACGGTGTAACAATGTATATCAATGCCACAACAGTAGGGAGGTGGGAGTGTTGGTTAGAGGGGTTAGGAATCTAGGTGGGTACCACATGGGTGAGCTCATCATAATTCGTTGTTTGTGGGGACAAAGTTGTATGTGGGGGTTGGTGGGAGGGTGTTAGGATTCTAGGCAGGTACCATATGGGTGAGCTCATCATAATTTGTTGTTCGTGGGGACAAAGCTGCATGTGAGGGTCAGCATGAGGGAAGGATTACAAGTGGGCCCCACCTGGGCCATCACCCATCTTAGTCCATCACTCGCAGGGTCAAAATCTGTGCGCGCCCATGCTTGTACACGTGCATGTGTTTGTGTAGATAGCCCGGTACTCTTCCGATTGGACTGCATACTATACATATGCAGTCCAGCTTTGGAGGGCCCGCCTAGAACATTCCAATCATGGGAGGAAAGGATTTTAAAGGCCCCATCATGGATTAGGGATGAGTAACAGATTATCCTCATCAATACTTCATATCCCTTGATTTGATAGCCCAAAATAAATTAATGGTTTTTTTACAACAATTTTTTGAGACTCAATTCAATGGTGAATGTAGATTGGAATTTGGATGAGCATCAAATTAGGTTTGATGCTAAGTGGATCCCGTAGAGCTGGACCCCATGTAAATATTTGTTGCCCTACATGCTTCTCCCTAAAATCCAGTAGCATGGGCTTTCATCCTCACTATCTTCCTCTGGGAATATCAGATGAACAATCAATCACATGATTTGGAGATTCTTAAAAACTTCGTAAAGGCCCAAGAGCGATACAAACAGATGACATTGCATGATCATAATCAAATGCCTAAAAAAAAGACCTACCCGCAGGCCCATTGATAAACATTTTCCAATGCATTGCGCTTGACTAAGACATTTTTATGCCATTCAAGCCATTCATTATTGTCCTGAGAAATGACAAAAAAGATTAAATTAAAAAAAAAACCATTTGCATTTGTGCACACATAAGTTTAGGTAATACTACAAAAAAAAAAAAAAAAAACACAATAGCAACATATTATATACATGAACTTGAGATGCCGTACAAAACTAAACAAAATAAAGAAGAAAATATAACAAAAAAGAGTAGAGACTACAAAAACCAACCTCAAAAGGATTATGTACTTAAAACATATATCATTCAACATCTGATTGGAAGAAATTACTTCTCACATCAACCCTACGCTTCATTGTTCAAAAAAGAGAGCTTTCTTTCTCGTGAGTTTAGCTTGTTGATACACTTGTATAGCATGCACTACCAAAATTTCACTATGTCGTGAAACTCTTGCCTTTCTTATTATTTCATTATTTGCCATGCACATTCTTTTGGTGCAACAGGTCTCAAAAAGGGCTTGTGAAGAGTGGACTCAGGATTCTTACAGTGCTTGGTCGTGCAAGATGGGCTTCAGCACAAAGTGGAGAGGATAGATTCAGGACTCATGAGTGTGTCTTCTGCCTATTTCTCTGGTTTTAATCAACAGCTCTCCCAAAGGATTTTTTTCCAGCTCAGAGGGGCCTTTGTTAAGGGCATCCTTTATCTTTTTTTTTTTTTTTTCTTTTTTCCCTCTCTTCATTATCATCAGTGAGGTCCATAGACGTATGGCGGGGGTGGCAGGGGCAACTAATCTAATTAGCAGGTTCACACTAACATCTAACGCCCCAAGGATTAATCTCTTGCAGTTTGAAGATGATACCCTCATCTTCTGTGATGCAGTAGAAGACCAGTCAAAAACATCAAAGCTATCCTCCCTCTATGCTTTCAAGGGTGTCTAAACTGAAGGTAAATTTCTTTAATAGCAAACTTATTAGGGTAAGGGCGAAAACCAATTACCTTCATCATCTTGCGGATATTTTGATCTGTAAAGAGGGTCATCTTTGGCTTCCTATCTCGGCCTTCCATTGTGCCTTGGCGATGTTTCTAAATCCCTTTGGTCCCCAGTGATTGAAAGAATGGAAAGCAAGATGGTGATGTGGAATGCTAGATGTTCATCTCTTGGAAGTCCCATCACCCTTATTCAAACAACTATCTTGAATCTCTCAAAGTACTTCATATATGATATATCTTATCTTTAGATGTCCAGTGGCAGTGACCAACCTCACAGAAAAGCAGCAAAGGGATTTTCTTTGGCAAGGGCAAGATTAAAAAGACGTATCACTAGGTTGATTGGGGATCAATTTGTAAATTGAAAAGGGAAGGAGGTTTGAGCCTTCAGCCTTTGAACAGGTAAATGCTTTAATGGGTAAATGGTTGCGAAGGATTGGAAGAATCAAACAGCCTTTGGAAGAATGTTCTAGATGCCATATGGCCACGTATGGCATCTCTAGAGGTGGTGGGGACTGGAGATATTCAACAGGCCAACTACCATTATTTGGCCATGTGGAAAGGTACCATTTCAGTGAAAGATGCATTTTGACAAAATTTTAGATTTCATATGGGTCCCGGGAAGAGGATTCTGTTTTGGCTGGATACTTGGGTGGGAGAGTTCCTTGGCGGACCAGAGCTATCCAATTGTGCCCAGGACCGTCATACTAAAGTATTATATAGATAGTACGAGTAGTAGGGATGTAAATGGGTCAGTTCCGGTCCGGGTCCAGGGTGGACCCAGAACTAGAACTATTAATGAGAGGGTGGAACCAAAACCGTTAATGAGAAGATGGAACCGGAACCGGAACCAGTTCTGTATATAGGATGGGTCCAGGTCCGGGTCTAGGTAGAGAATGATATAGGGGAAAAAAACTAGTTTTTAGGAGTCGAGAATTGAGGTAATTTGTCGGGTCCCGGGTCCACAGGTAGGAACCAAGGTGGAGCCAGACCCGGACCCGTTTACTTATTGGGACCTAAATAAGGACCCAAACCCAGTTTTTAATGGGTCAGAACCACCAAGTAATTAGAGAATCAGGACCCATTTACAACCCTAACGAGTAGCTAAATCCTTTCAGCAATGCTTGTTTTAAATGAGGTAAAGTAAAAGTTGTGGTAAAGCAACCTTAGCAATCAGAAATTGAAGACAATGATTTAACATGGTGACAGAATTGGACCACTGGTTGTCCAATTCCTCTAACATGGTACACATCTTCTCCAATTTACACCACCATGGCTTATCTAGCCAATAAAGATACAGTGTAACAGCATTTATCCAAGCAAATATTACCCAAAATGTCAGTGAGAGCAAAAGGTCATCAAGCAAAGGGAATGAAGACATGTCAATTATTAACCTGCAGATATGCTTGTATTTGGTCATTGTCGGTCCCTAGTTGAATGAGTTTATTTGATAAACGTGTCAGGTGTCCAATATTCCCTATCCTCGGTGGTGATCTTCCTTCTGTGGGCACTGTTGGCTGCAAAGTAAAGACCACCCAACAAGCTTAGTATTTACAATAAGTTAAAGCCAGTAACCTGGGAAGGTCACAAGAACAAAAGATTTGAATGACATTCAAATGGCATGGATGCGAAGAAATTACATTAACCAGAACCTCAAATCTCCCAGATTGATGGTGTAAGGAAGGCTATGCCAATCATGATAAGGACAACAAATTAATATTTAACAACATATAAGTACAACAACAGTACCTTGTCTGAATCGGTTGACAAAGCAAAGTTCTTTTCGGCATCAAGGATTTTCCCAACAATATCACAATGTTGGAGAAGATGATCAATAAGAATAGTCTTCTTGCTCTCCAAGCATGATACTATAATGTTTTCCACGTGGTGGTGCAAAAAGTTATTGTACGGATACCTACAGTCATGTCAGAAGTTAACTTGTTTATCAGAGTTAAAAAGTAGAACTCACAAAACCTACCCCAATAGATGGGATAAAGCCAATCCCATGATGATGAGCTAGAGTCGTGTCAAAAAAACAATAGAATGGAGTATTTTATCGCAACATTTAAAAATATTGAAAACACACAGCTTACTCAAAAAATAACTGCAGGATACGTTGTATGGCCCTTTGCTGAATCAGTTCCTTTTCAGCAGTCTCACTACCAACCAGAACTAAAACAGAAATGAACTCCACAATCTGAAAATTTTCAATTTTAAATGATAATCAGTGTTGGCATTTCATTAAATGGATTTAGTGGATTTAGACTTCCACAGAGATAATCAATATCGGCAAGTAAAGCATTGACCAGACCATCATGAGGACCAAATACGATAAACTCTAAATAATGTTGAGATGTGACAACAGTTCTATGCTGGCAAACTGTGAGTATTGTGTGAACGACAAATCACACTACATCATTTCTAAGATAATTTTACTCATTGAGAATTGGCAGAGAGAGAGAGAGAGAGAGAGAAAAAAAGAAGAAACCTTAAGACGATGCTTCCCAAGAGGAGGCTGTAGCTTGCCATATGTGGTGGGTAAGGCCATCTCAGAAGAAGAAACATCCAGAAGCTTAATCAAATTGCCTGCAGCAGAACTTAGTGATCAGGATTTCAGCTTGTTACATAAGTGGGATTTTCATATATTAGCCAGACTGAATTTAGAGGATCTATAAAGAGATGGTCTTGATTTGGAAGTAGTGCTCCTGAACAACAGAAATTGGAAATTCAAATCTTAAAGTCAGTATTGCAGTCCTAGTGAATGCGAGAGTTTTAAAGAATTTTCAAACACATCCACTCTCCTAAGAGGAATAGGCTAGAACATCAAAGATTGAATGATCTAAGTCTTCGAACATTATAATATGAAGCTTCATAAAAGGTATTTTAGTGTACTTAATATCTTGGGATAGTAATGAAGTACAATTATTGGCACTTAATATCTTGAGAATTATTTAAATCCTTGACTTCTTCAGTTCAACCGTACTTTTGGACCCATGGGCCAGAGAGCGAATGTCAAGGTGGACTTGCTGGCAAGAGATATAGAGTTTCTCCTTCATGCGCTCCTACTTTGTCTTCTTTGATTGTGGTTAGCATTGGGTATAATGATTTTATACACATGCATCTCTGTCTTTTGTCTTTTTGTCATTTCCTTATGCACTTTCTACTCTTATAATAATTTACCTGTTACCCATCAGAAAAACAAATAAATAATGTTGGTTGCCAACATTCTGATGGTTGAGTGGTGTTGGCACTTTAGTATCACACACATGCCCAGGGATTCGATCCCTGGGTCTTCAAGTCAAAGTATCACTCCTGAATAATAATAACAATGGTCACCATACTCGGATAACTTGTGTAAATTGTAGAGACATGATAAAAAGGATTGGAAAACCAAAGCGCCCCAAAACCCATCAGTTTTGAGCACATTGATTTCTTGATGGCTGGGTTGCTAAAGAACCACCTCTCTTGACCAAAGAGGATCCGCAAGTGGACATCTGTGGAACAACCAGCCCCATCATAAGCTGATATTCATAATTTTGATCGGGAGTTAAGTAGGTGAAGGTTCTACAAGGGAGGAACTAGTAGTCACGGCAAGCGGGTTGGGTCAAAACAGACCAGGTTGACGGGGCATATCCATGGGCCATACCAACACATGTTTAAATGAGTCAAGTAACTTCAACCCACACCCGTTACAGGTCAAACTGACCCAACCTGCATAACCCATATTCAACGGAGGTCAACCCGACCTGTAGAAGCATGGCCCAAACCCAATCCAAAATTTTTAAATGAATTTATTTATGCGGGTCAACCCAAGATCAACCCAATTAACAGGGTTAGGGAGGTTGACCCCGAATATATTGCGGGTCAGGTTATGCAGGTCAAATACAGGCCAGGTTATGTGGGTCGGTCGGATTTTGCCACCCTAGGAATTAGGAGCTACTGAATATGATGCTAGTTAACTGAATTTCATTCTCTTCTTGTGATTTATGAGGGGAATCAATTTTATGGGAGTGAATAAAAAATATTGAACATTATCGTTGTTTCAGTTTGGAGGGGGCATTTTTCAGATCCAATACATCAACTGCCACTCCAAGGTTATTCTTGAGCCTGGCTTTGCTGTGTTTGTTGTTTTTTGGGCTTTTTTGATGCAATAAATTTTTTACAATTATAATAATAATAATAAAACTGTTACTCCAAGGTTGACATCGCCCAAGAGATTACTAGCGCCTCCCTCCCTCTCTCTCACACACCCACCCACCCACACCAAGCTGTTGTACAGACCTAAATGTCACTCATCCAACTGTTCCTCAAAGTGGAAAGGGACAGTTGCTCTTCAGGAGAAACTGCATAGGTGGTCATCTTACCAAGGTTTTCCAGCATGCCTTCAACTGTATCTGGACTAGCAGTTACAGATGATCCGTGGATCTGCTGGCCTCGAAATGCTTGATAGGGAGTTGTTGTTGATCTCTTAGGGTCCAACAAGGATATGCACACTGACAGTGAGTGGACTAAAACAGACTTAGGCCTGGAACCTTCAAGTGCATGGTGAAATAGTCTCCCAACAAAGCTGCAGATAAATCACAGTAAAGCACAAGCTACAATTTGAGTAACTGAGTTGCTATAGAGAGGGGTTTGTGGTGGGTGTGTGAATAAGAGGAAAAAAATGAGATGAACCAAGATTAAGAAAATGATTACCTTGGGCTCAAGATTTTAGCAGCAAGCCCAGGAGGAGCACAACGAGTTATAGCGCAGAGGATTTCTGCAGCATTAGCATGTACTTCAGGGGAATCCTGTTCCAAACATATCAAACAAGAAAAAATTGTGTATTGAAGGTTTACATATTTAATCAATCTGGCACCATGACTGGATGCAAATATTACAGAAGGAAAAAATATTTTAAAAAAAGAAAAAGATAACAGTGCCTCTTTAAAAAAATTCATGTACTATCAACAAACAAAAATAATTAGACCAAAAAATGACACGGCGGGCACTTACTGAGGAACTGAACTTATCCACAATCATCTCAAGGAGATTCATATCTTCTAACCATTTCATTGAATCCATGTAATTGGTATACATATGTTCATCAGCACCAATCAATCGGATTAAAACCTGCTTGACAAAGGGAAATATAATGACATTAATTCCTGAGAAATGAATAAAGAATAAATGTACTGGATGAGGATTCAAACAATGAATATGTTGTTAAAAAAAACTAGAGTATCACAATTAAGGACCAGGCGACCAGCAACGAACAAGAAGGAGAAATTTCCTTAAGTGCTACAGAATGATGGTGCTATGAATATCCAAACGACTTTCGCAGATACATCTATATGAAATGATGTGTAATCAACTGATAGTAGCTGAGGGTTCAAAATTTTGCTGCTGCATCTACAGATTAATACAATAGCCTAAAAATCACCTTTTTACTCATAGAAGGGGAAAGAAAAGAAGGAACACATCAGAAAATGTTATGACAGCAGCATATACAAAATATTTTTAAATCAGAGGCAACAATAGGACACAAACTACCAACCTCCATAATAGATGTAGTGCCAATCAGATCAATCAGCTGCCGAAAAATTTCCTGATGACCCTAGATGAGCACAAAACTAAAGGATCAGTACCATGCAGCAAAAGAGAGGCATGTAGACAAAAATAATTAACTGCAACATAATATCCCTAGACATCATATCAACAAGTTATTACAAAAGCACAACAGAAGGATAGCAATTTGAAGCATCAAGTAGCAGAGAAAACAAATACATACAAGGTAAATAACAAATAAGCCAAAATATAATATTGCAACTTGCTAGCATGATAATGTAAAAGAGAAATGCAAATTCAAATTTTTTTTTTGATAACCTAGTACCTTCAGATTCATACCCAATAGTTCAGCATGTTGATGCAGTATAGAAAAAGAATACTGTCAGACGTGCTGCTGGTGGTAAATTCATCAGGATTGGCCGAACAGATATTTCTGGTCAGAAGTGACCATTCTTCAATAGCTCCAACTTTATAGACTATAGTTGCAGTAATTACTATTTATTCATACATTATTCATAACAAATTATTCCTTTTCCTCAACAATCTTTCACACACATCAAAAAGGAAGAAACTCCTCAACAAGGCAAAAGAAAAGGAACAAACCCCTATTCCTCCGATGAAAGAACAGTAAGGAGACCGCACGGGCGCACACTCTCACACCCTACTAGAAGAATGAAGCCATGAACCATGATGTTTGCCATGGTTTTACTGAAAATCACATCCAGTTACACTAAGCAAAAAACCACCAGTAAAGGAGGGAAAGAGTGCCTTCTAAATGAAATCACATCCATTTCAGATTTTCTTAAGCAAAAGCAAGAAAAAAAATTCTAACCGATCAATTTTTAAACCTGCCCAAGACATAAAATAGAGTCATTTAACCAGCGAGAGAACTAAAGGCTGCCACTTACTTGAACATAATTCATAAAAGGCACCGTTTTACGCAACATCAAACATATAACAACCTACAAGAAAGGAAACAGAACATAAATTGTCATCGCACCAACTACAAGTGAAGCAAATAACTCATTGAGGCAATTAAGAAGTTCGATGGTATTACAGCTTAACTTCTTCACAACCATGCAACTTTCACATGAAATATGGAGAATTGGCATTAGGTACATAACCTTGAGTGAAGAATTGCAATGTCATATACCTTGCTGAAGTACCCAGCCAGCAATGTACTGTGTGAGCGATCAGATTGCAAGAAGGAGAAAAGTAAATGCATCAACTGTGAAAAAAAGAAACACCAAATAACAGATGAACATTAGAATATATAGCTAAAGCCGCAATAAACAAAAACATGACAGGAATAAAATCAAAATAATCATACCTCCTCGTCTTCCACTAAAGTTTTGAGTATAATATCAACTTCGCAAGTAAATATTTCACAAGCAACAAACGGAAATCTGTGCAATGATGCCATAACAAAGCAAGCATATAACACATCAAGTTACAGATAATAAAAAGGAATATTTCTTGGCAACAGAAGTATCCATGGAATCCACATGTAATTTACTTGAAAGTGCGTCTCTTTTCACCATCATCAGGAGCTTCATCGACAATATATCGAAGCAATTGCTCCACCTGAGCTCTTTCCCGTAAACTGTAAGTAATTAGAGGGTCAAAAAGAAGAAGAAGAAAAATATAGAAGGTATTGATTTTTTTTTATTTTTTTTCAAAATGGTTTTGAAGACATAGTTGCTGTGGAATATCACTTTTCAATATAAATGATAGTGTAAGTGAAAAAGTTGTGCGTATTGAGTAACTGTTCTCATATGCAACCGTGGTTTGAAATCAATGTCATTAGATCATACCACAAAAGCGATAGATCATGGCAATACACAGAATATAAAAAATTGTTAGAACTTAGAATCCAATGCTCTTTTTCATTATGGCGCAACATAAGGGTATGAAGCAGACTCCCAAAGTTAAGTAATTAAATAATAAAAAATCAACAAATTGAATGATAACCATATATGCACAAGCTTTTTAGGTAGATCTTTTGATGTTTAAATTATTGTCTCCATGTGCTCTTCCTTTCATCTATGAATACCCCTTTCCATTCCACTTTGTACTATAATTGGTTCTAGTCCCAAGTAGGCCCCACAAAGTAAACCTCACAAAAAGAACGACACTATAATTGGAACAATATTTCATTAAGAGCTAGTCTGCTTACATGGTAATAAATTCCTAAGAATTCATGGTAAAGGGGATTTTATCAAATCATTAAAGAAGGAGTTGACCAAGCTGAAGGAAGTGGGAAGATTAACCACCTCCAAAGCAGAAGGCCTAATATTGCACAAGCATGACCACTGGTCTTCCAACATTAAACCGAAGGAAAATCACACAAATCATCATTTCAATATCATTCATCATCTCTTTAACTAGAAAATTACAGAATATATATACTCTGGAGGATATTCCCAGCTAGCATGAATCTTATCACTTAACTGGATAGGTTCTTTTCTCCTAAAGATTGGGAAACGGCCATACTTGAGAAATGCGTCTTGGACCCCATTTCGGTTTCGCCTCCAGACCAAAATGCTTCAGCTGTTTCGGAATTTCAACAAAACATTTCTGAATAACGTTTCGGAAAAAATATAAAAATTGAAAACTTTTGCCTCAAACTGTCTGTGCTGAGAAAGCCAAGCCCATTGGTGGAATTTAAGAAGTTTCCTAAAAGGCGAAACCAGAAAAGTTATTTAGGGTCAATAACTGCACCAAGTGCTATTTTTACCCAAGGCTTTACCTCTTTGAATAGGGAACATTTATTTTGAGTGGTTTCATTTTTCATAAGTGGCTCATATTAGAAAGGTGCAATAAATAAAGGTTTGAAGTTTTTGTAGGCTCCACATGGGGTCTATATGTTAAAAATCTAAGCAGCTCAAATTGTCTACCATTTATGGTGGTCAGCTAAATTTAACTTTAATAGAAAATTAAATGGTCCCCAAATTTGTCTTAAATTTGGATAGAGGAAGGATTTTTTTCTTGGTAAGCTTAGATTTAAGAAGTGTGCCCATCGATGCTTTTTCATTTATAAGCTTATACACAAACTTTACCGGTAAAGATGCAATATAATATTAAAAAAATTCAAAGCATGCATTACAGCATAATAATATGCTTACACATATACCAGATTAACAGAAGTTATAAGATCATTATTTTGAGATTTAATGCATCTAAAAAAATATTCAAGACAGACAAATGAAGCAATCAATCATCTAAAACTAGTGTCAAAGTGAAAATAAGAGATGGGATTACAAATTGATAAGACGCCCGTTAAGTGCTTTGCATTCTTGAATTATTTCATCCTCATCGAGAAGCTCTTCCAAAGTAAATTTATCCTTATCCAAAATGGAATCCACCTAAAATAAACAAATGAATAAGCATGGTTATTTAAAGTGTAAAAGTAGATTTGCTCCTTCAGACCACCATAACATTTTGGTTGTCCACATCAGAAATATGCACGACAACTACATACGTAGTAATGTAAAAATAGAAAGTGTTACCAAAAAATATAAAGATTCAAAATAACACCATAAAGGAAAAATCAACTATATCAAATAAACCAATATGCACTTATGAAAATTCTATTCAAAATTCATTTGTTAATAAATTAAGACCATGGTATTGCCAAAACGCTATATGCTTATTAAACTAGAAACACTAAGAAAATTTTAAAGTGAAAGTTAAGCATTTCTTTTTAGAATAAAAAATGGTTTTTTCATGTTTTGGTCCTTTTGGAAGAATTAAATTTTGAAAAGAAAAAAAAAAAACAGATTTTAAGGAGGTTTAAAGGTGAAAAATTGGCAAGTGTCAAAAGGAAAATATGTAAAAATACAGAAAAAAGAGAAAACATGGTTACTTATGTGCAATGGCAAATATTCTGAACAAGATTAAAACTGATAAAGTAATATTAAATCAAGCATTTGTGAGCTATGATACCCGGATACTTGTACAAGCCCAACATATCTGTATCAGACCGATACGACACTTGTATTGGTATCTGATATTGCACCGATACTTGTAGGGAACAAGTTTAACGTATCTTACTTAAAAAGTCCATTATTTCATATAGTTCTTTTTATATTTTTTACATAAAAAATGCTAAAAAGGGACGAAAACAATGATAATTTCATTAATTCAAAAGTGATCTAAAGAAAAAATTAAGAAACTCGTATCCGCATCCGTGTCCTAGATTATTAAAAGTGAAGAGTCGTATCACTGAGTACCGTATCAATATCTGTATCTGGGCATCATAGTCTATGAATTAATTCTAATAAAGAATATGGATAAAATTTTGTAGAAATTCACTGACAATCTGTACAATGGAGATTTCGGTAGGAGATCAAAAGTGTAAATAAGTTTCTTTTACTCCAGAGAAAAGAACACCAAGAAAAGACTAAAGCATAGTACAGCCCAGCCGAACCCACGAAACACGTCAATCAAACACCTATTCTAAACTCTAGACAATCAATCCATCCAAAAAATGCTATACATCGAAATAAACAGTAAATGGTGAAGAGTGGTTTGAATGTGGGACTGAAGCATAGTACAGCCCAGCCGAACCCAGGAAACACATCAATCAAACACCAAATCTAGACTCTAGACAATCAATCCATCCAAAAAAATGCTATACATCAAAAGAAGCACTAAATGGTGAAGACTGGCTCGAAAGGCACTTTAATCAAGACATGGGACTAGATAGATTTATAATGGTGCTCTAGAAATTTGGGAATTCATAAAGTCAATATCATGAGGGTGATGTCTGAAGTTGTCCCAGCCTGGCCAAATGGAACTCTGGAACAAAAATGTGGGTTTCTAATTTGACATGAGTGAAATTGGAGATACATAATGCTATTACAATAACAATCAGGCTCACACTGCATCTAGCCACATCAAAATGTGTCCCATTGCCTAATATCTATTGAAAGAATGATGAGCCATTGGCAACATTGAGTTAATATGCCAACAGTTGTAAATTTCAAGGCAAAAATGAAGAATTTCATGGAACGCAGGATTGAGAAACATGTTCCTAATCAAATCATTAAAAATATTGCCAGTACCTTCTTTTTCTCTTTATGACAAGAAACAAAAGCAAATTCCCGAGATTACGAGAGCATCATAGAAAGCAATGTTGAAGAAATGCATGCCCACTGTAGTAAAATATGCATAACATGACAAGGGTTTAATAATGGAAAGGAATACAAAAGGAAAAAAGTTTTGGAAAACCCTCGTTTCTCAATGTCAATAAAACTAGATATGCAACTATAAGAAAATCTACTCTGTGTCATGACGGTAAACAACTGGGTGTCATGACGGTAAACAACTGGGACGACCCAAAAATCCTTACTAAGAAGATACAAGCATTGACCAAAAAAAAAAAAAAAAAAGGAAAACCCCAAAATAATTTTTGTTTGGAGGGAAAAATATAGGATGACACTAAATTAAATAGGCGGAGTGGCAGACAAGAGTTATCAAGAAAACAAAAATGGCAGACATGATTGCAATAGGATTTTTCTGGATTTCTTAAACTATTAAGAGAGAAACGTAAATGCAAGTTGAATTTTCATATATCTTTTTTCTTTTTTTTTTTTCTAGTGAGAAAGCTTACAATTTTAATCAAATTCTTAGAATAAAAAGAACATCAATCATACCCAGCATTCAGCATACCATGACACCGATGTTCCCCCATTCTAGAATTTAGGAATTATCACTAAATTGGCCACTCGTGAGTATTCTTCTATACCTAGATGTGAAGATATAGCTACCATCTCACTAACAACATTAGTGCAATGTGACAACATTAGCCACACCTACTCATTATGTTGACTTAGGTTTGAATCACTTTAACTGATTACCATTGAAACCGAATTTAAATCCAAAAACTCAAAACACATAGTGAAAGCCTTAGATACTGGAAAAAAAAATTGGTGTATCGTCATTTTAGAATTCTAGGAATCCAGCAAAAAGAAACCAACTAAATTAAGTAAAGCACTGCAAACATTCTGCAATAAAAGTGTCAAAGCATCTCCAGCCGCGTTTATCCAAACCAAATCAAGTTTCTCTGATCCAAACACAAAAATGAATCCTCACTCCGAACAAACATAAATGCATCCTCCAAATCTGATAACAAATTGAGATTTGAATTCCAGCAAAAAATTAAAAAAAGCATGTAGATTAGAGAAGTTAAAAACTCACCGGCGAAGCGGTGGATAGTCCGGCCATACGCCAGAACATCTCGTCCAAAAAGAATCGAAACCTATTAACCCTAGAATCTCAGATCTGCGAACTCGAACGCCAGTAAATCTTCAGAAACCAAAATAGAAAACCCTAGAATCGAAAGGAAACCCTAGAATTCCTTTTCAAAGAAGGATTTCCCGAGAATTGGAGATAGTTAGATAGATAGATGGATGGATGGATGGATATGTACAGAGAGAGATCAACAGTTTGGAGATGAGATTTGAAGATTCAAAGGAGAGATGAAGGGGATTTAGGTGGAATTGGATCAAAAGGCGGGGATTGGAAATGGGAGGAGAAAGAGAGAGTTAAAATCTCTGCAGGAAAAGGAGAAGGAGAAGCAGAAGGTGCAAGAGCAGGAGGCCAGAGATGGGTGAGAAAGAGAGAGAAAGCTCGGAGAAATGAAACGAAAAAGAGCTTTTTGGAACCCCGGTACACTTTTTTAAAAAGGTTTTCTCAAACTCTCCTCGTGTCGTGCGGAGGGTAGTAGGGTTGGGTAGGCTCACTTAATACGCATCCCAATTCCCATCCAATCGACGAGGTTGGTTTAGAATATGCAAGTCTGTCCAGCGAAGGCTAAATATCATATAACCGCAAGGAAGCTCTGGTCTAGTAATACAATTTGTATCACGAGATTGTTGGAGGTTGTAGGTTCAAAATTAATTTTATTATCACATTAGAGTTACATGAGAGTTTATCCGAATCCTTATATAGCAGAAACGAAAAAAAAAAGCTAAATATCATATGAATGATATAAATCCTAGTCTTACTTTTCGCAATTTCAGATTTTTTATAACTATATTTATTTTCGAGATTAATTTTTTTTTCGCAAAATATAAATCATTTTATAAAAATACGTAGGTGATTGTGAATGATTTGAATTTCTCGAAGCAAAGCATATGTTTAAAATAAAATGGAAATTAAGCTGATTTGAGAAATACTATTGGATATGTACATGCATGCATTCATGTAAGTATGTTCAAAACTGAATTTTAGTGAATTGTCAAGATGGTCACGAAATTAGGGCTGAATATAAAAAACTATAGGTCAATAAATTGCCAGTATAATTTCAAATATATAATTACCATTAAATCAAAAGGCGTGTTAAGAAAATGGAGCTTTCGTTTCCTCCCTATAATTACCATTAATTTTAACCTTTCACGTATAGTAAGCCTTTGTATTTCATTAAGTGGTTCGAATGAAGAATAAAAAAGGAAAGTATTCAGAAGTGACCATCAAGTAAGCTTCCCTTTATTGGAAATGAATATTCGGACTTCACCTTAGTAATTAAAGTCTCATGAAAGTTAAGATTTCATATACATTGCTACCTTACATACTTCACCTCTTACCTTCTATTCTTCGCAACTTTTCTCTTTAATTATCTTTTCCTGGAGCTTATTTGACCATGAATTCACGTGCATTTAATTCATATGCATTCCTTTACCAAAAAAATATTCATATGCATTCTATCCAAAAAAAGACAAACAAACCCAAAGGCGCACTACTTAACCATTTATTCTCCATCAAATAAGTCCCACTGGCACCATGCAAACTATCATAGTCCATTTCATGCCAAGGATCAACCATAATTCACCTCCATCTCACATAGATTGAAAAACCTACTGATTTAAACAGAATTCAACCATTCAGCACTCTAGATTTAGCAACCATTTTACAATCAAGTGCACTTTCATAAGGTGCACCCCACCTTCATTCTCACCTTCATTCAAAATAAGCGTTGATCCATGATGATGTGGTTTTCAGATAGACGGTTAGACCGTTGATCTGATGGGGTGACCCACCCCCCCAGAATTAGATTGGAGTAAAGAAATAGAATCGATTGAAAGTATGATGATCTGAATTAGTCTTGCCACTTAAAAGGAGTCATCAACCAGTTGGACTCTTTAGAGTTTAGAGATTGCCCATCCAATTTAGCAACTGTTACTATAAAATATTTTTACATGGTCAAACAAACAAATATATTGTGGATTTTTTCCCAGTTGTCATTCTCCCAAATTTCCCTAAATGCTTAAAACTTCATTTGGATTAGATACTGCACTTCTGCTCATCTTCATGGTTTTTTTTTTTTTTTTTTTCTGGAGCCCATCCTCATGAATTCAGAAGACACGTAATGAGACAAAGATGCTTTCATTTTGAGAGGCATGTTATGCTACAAAGATCTCATAGGACCAACATATGGGGTGTTTTTCTGAAAACAATTAAATACAAAATTGTCATCTTTCATCTTGCTCTGTTCAAATGCACATGGAGCTTCAGGGATTTCTGGAAATGCATCTGCAAAAACAAGTATCTCTCTCCATCCTCGTTCTCTTTCAAACCACTGAGAACCTTATCAGCATATTCAAACTTGGGCTCGTATAGGTGCGACGAACAAGCAGCCTTGAAAGTTAATAGCTCCCAGTCACCTGTAGTAACCAAGTTCACAACTTTCATCGATCAATTGAAAGAACTAAAGTTTCAAAAGAGGGAAAAAAAAGTAATTCAACTCTGGATCTCAGCATCCCATAAAAAAAGATGAAATCATCACATTGCAACTGAGGAGAATTCTGAATCCATACCACACCCCAAATGAACAGGGAATATTATTATAAAAAAAAGGCCTTAAGAGCGAGACTTATGGCCAAAGACAAAAGTGTCTTTCATAAGATTTCTCGAGACACAGCCTCCACTGCAGGTCAAAATCCTTATTGTTGAGGGTCAAATCGACCACTTCCAATTATTTTGTTCAGTTTTTTTGTAGGCCTCAAATTGTTTCATATTTCCAAATTTTCTAACGTGCATATATTTTCTTTCTTCAAAGGAATCCAATTCTAGTGCTTATATTTAAGATAATTATCAAACACACACCCCTGATACTAGGCAGTTGGCACCCAACCACACATGTCAAGATCTATAGCAAAAATATGCTGCACAATACCAAAACTAACAACAACTGGATTATCAAAGCTACTTACTGGACTTGTGCCCAGTAGATCCTAACCAAGAGTAAAATCTGTTTGTAATATCTGAAACTTCCTATTCCCAAAGTAGATTGTTCATAATTAAAAAAAAAAATAATAATAATAATAATAATAGAGGAAGAGGAAGAAGATGATGACAACAATGATGAGGGCACTGCAGAAAGAATGACAATGGGTACAGGACTAGAGAATGAAAGAAAAAAAGATGAAAACACATATCTACATTCTCCAGTGCTCTCTCTCTCTCTCTATTAAGTTCTAAAATTTCATTCTCCAAACACAGAACAACTGTATTATATAGCTGATGCATCCGTACCAACTATTTTAGTTTCTAATGACCACTTTTTAAAAACTCATTCGACTCGACTCGTGGATTGACTTTACTAAATGATCATTGAGAGTCTGGCGAGAAAAATGAGTCACTTGCTCAGACTTGTCATAGTTGTATGACTGGAAAACCTTCCAATGCAACACAATGAGTTAGAGATTGTTCAATTTGATAACTTTCCACTGTTCAAAAACTAGTAGAATTTTTGAGTTTTTGAACATTGCTAGGTCCACCCACCTGGGAGTTGGTGAAGCGACTTAAGGTTAGGGTTTGCTACCCACACCTTGTGTTGAAAACTGCCCCAAATTTGCCTGCTGTGAGTTAGTGTGGATTTAGCGGGCGCCACCCTAGAGATTAGTCCTGTTGGGTCAAAGACCTCAGGGATAACTACATCGTCAAAAAGAAGAACAGTGCAAGGTCCTTGAAATCACAACAAAGACAAATACCCACTATTGCTGAAATGTGTTATCAAGTAGCAACTAAGAATGACATTCATCTAAATCTCAGGCCCAGAAATAAACAAATTGGAATTGAACAGCCTCCTAATAAAAATTAATCCTGTTTGTCTTCGCCTAGTTACTATAATTTTCCATCAATAATATTTTTTTCATTTTTCTTAATAATATTCTTAAATTTGGATGGTATTATTATTTTTCATTGGCAACATTTTTCTTTCCATAAATAATTTTAAGATGCTTTTCATATGAATTTATTCAAGAAATCCCCCCCCCCCCACCACCCACAAAAAAAAAAAGGAGCAAAAGCCAACCCTCCAATCAGCTAGGATCATCCAGTAAATGTCAGTTTTGTGGTACAGCCCATCTAAACTAGACTTGGAGAATTACAGCTATATTCCACATGAATGAATTTAGAATGCTTGATGACATGGATCGACAGCATCAGCTCTTCCAGAAGCTTTACGCAATTAACATGGGAGAACACCCAAGAAACTTACCTGCCTGCACCTCTGACAGATACTTGTCTTTGCTGAAATGGCGAGAAGACCACCATCTACAACGCAGCCTCCATGACTTTCTCGCCTCGCTCTTCATAAACATTGGATGAATTAAATTGAAAGAAGTAGAACATGCTGGGTTGCCGACAGTGTCATTTGTGTGTTGAACAGTTGACATGCAATCTTCTTCATACCCAGAATTCAGTGTAGTCTGAAGTCCAAGAAAACATGATGCAAGCTCTCCCCATGTGCCAGCCAATCCATAGGTAGCATCCAAATGCAAAGCTATCATCTCCAAAAGTGATTCTACATTGTAATTTCCTAGTTGCAGGCAAGTGACACACAAACAGTTCACAAAAGTCAGGACGTTCTAGCAATAAATAAATAAGCCAATACACCAATATTCATTTTCTTTCCTTTAAAAACATAGTGCAACAAACAAACAAATTGCAGCGTAATAACATGCAGACCAAGATATAAATTCATATGTTTCATGGAACCATGTAACAAATTTTACTCTGGAGAGTATCAACCATTTTTGTACAATCTGATAAGCTCCGCTAATGAGTGGCTGCATGTTGGATCTTTCTTCAGGATATCCTCATAGGAGGTCGAAAGAACAGTCGGCTGCCTTCCACCAACACACTCCAATAGACTAGCCCTCAACCTGCAAAAACAAATCGTGGTTTTAGAAGGAAGTGCCAAGTAAATATATTTCACTGTGACATGGGTCAACATTTGCAGCTTACCAGGAGTAATCACAGAGACGAGAAGCATGCAATACACTAGCATACAGCAAAAGAATATACCAAACAAAGAGACTCCATTCTCTTTAAAAGAAAAGAAAAAGAAAAAAAAAAGAAGTTGTCAAAAGGCACATGACTGCCATGTGATGAACCAAACAAAATAACACTGATACAATAAGCAATAAAGAAGTTGATATTCTATTTCATCAGACATTTGCTTGGCATTAAATTGTAAGCAGGGACCAGCTTTTAGCAACCCAAACCTTTCATGTGAAGGATCCTATCAAGAACGGGAGTTTAGTTGTCAATCCATAAGACATAAATACGCAAGTTATGGTTACAGAGAGATATCTGAACGACCCAAACATATAAAAAGCTTAGTAAATAAGAGGTGAAAGTGAGGGCTATTTATAACAAGGATATAATTGTAAGTAAACATATTTTAACAATATATTCATAATAAGGATATAATTTAGGGTTATCATGTAACAAACACTACCCTATTCAACCGCCTCTTTCTTTCCCCCCTCCCTTTTCTCTTCTTCTTATTCCTCTTTTTCTCTCACTATTTTCTAGTTTTTTTCTTATTTACAAGAGGCAAATGAAGGGAGCTGGTTGTCATTGGTAGGACCATGGATTGCTGGATTGCTAATTAGATACTTGATTGCAATTACAAGAAGCTACTTATCCATGAAGATGCTCAGGCAGTATTATGAGCCCATGTCACACACAAAAAGACTAAAAAGAAATTCCATGCCAACAAAATTAATTGAACACTTGGGTGCCAATCACAAATGGGTGTAAAAAAAATGAGTTTTAAGTATTGCTTCAAACTCATTTTGACTAGCCTGAGTCTGAGTGAGTAAACTCAACTCAATAGGTCACTGAGCTGGAAGAACAGAATGAGTCCAACCAAGTACTTCGTTAGACTCGGCCCAAGTTAAGTAATTAGATAGCCTTTGGAGTCAATTTGAGGTTTGACTTTTCAAATATTGATTTTGGGTTACAAAAACAAGAGGTGAGACTTCAGTGCAGTTCCCATGTACAGCAAAGTACCTCTTCTATGAGTCCTCTCTCAACCAAATTAATCAAAGATCTCAAAAACAAGTGCACCGTATGCATGAGCAACATTTGAAATTTCAGCCCAATCTGAGGCCCACAATTAATCAAGTTACACAATATTAAATCCATTTGATTTCTCAATTTCACAGATAAAGTTAAATCACATGACAAACATGATTAATCCAATTGTTGGCCCTAAGGTTGGACTAAAATTTGGGACAAGGTCATGTAGCATACACGTCTTTGAGCAGTTTAGATTCTGAAGATACTTAAGTTGAGTGGAAGATACCATATTATTTCGTAAAGTTCTGGCGCTAACGTGGACATTGGCCCAAAAAATCAGAAAATAATGGGCGGACACTGTTTTCCGCCATTCCTGTTCCATATCATTTCCACAATTTGGAGCCCAATTAAACACATTATAACAACTCATTCCTTGTGAATGATAATACCAGAACAAAAATATAGGCAATGTAGACATCATTATGAACATTCAGTTAGAACTATGACAAGTATAAATACAAGAGTCCGGTTAGGTGTAACAGTCAGCTTATAATACCTAAAAGGCAGCACTGAATTTGAACTTTGACAGAAATCCTCAAGCTCCTTCAATGCCTCATCGACTTGGTCAACAAGCAGCAACAGCTGGTGAATGAAAAATAAGTAGAGAATACACCCTCAAGTGACAAAAAAGGACTAAAAAAGAAGTCAATAAAGACAACAAGAAAGTTATCTAAAACCCCATCAAAATAAACTAAATTATATAACTGGATGTTGACCCTTTTTTTGGCCTGCCCCTTTTCCAAGCTGAAACTCTCTTACAAAACAGCAAACAGCAATCAGCACAAGTAATATACTGTAAACGACTAGCGGCAACATGACCCCTTAGAAGATTCAGGTTTACGTTCCTTGGTTTCCTTTTTTATTAGCCCAATTAATAGCATTCTTTGAGTCACCTTCGATTATAAGATTACCTTTATAACTTTGAAACTTCTAAGTGCTTGACAGATGGCAACTCAGCTTCATTGGATTCATTCCTTCCAACTGGGTCTGAAAAATAAAGAAAAACTTCTCCCCTGCTGCTTCTAAACACGCTCCAATTTCTGTTAGAACCTATGATGCACGGATAATTCAAAATGGGCAACGTATCATGTCATATCGTATCCGATACTTCACTTTTTATATGTAAAATCCATGTCCTTGCTGAGTCTATGGCGTGTCCCTGCCGTATCCATGCCATATCTGAGCATCATAGGTTAGAACAGGCTTTCCACAAATCCAATCTTCCACATTAAATTTGAGCAAACCTCAGTTTAGCAGGTTTAAAATAACATTAGGTTTTTCATGTCAAACACCCCCTCCTCTCCTCCTCCATCTTTCTTCTAAATAATAATAATAATAACAACAAACAACAAACAACAAACAACAACTATTATTATTGTAATTATTACTATATAATAAAAATCATTGAGGCCTCCCCAATTCATCAATACACTAGCAAAACAAGCCCACGCTAGGCCTAGGCCCAAAAATAAAAAATATATGCTATTTATAAACATAAATCATTTATCATTTTTAAAATTCTATATATCAGTTTGTTTAAACAAATAAATTGTAGCAAAATTACATAATCTGCAAAATAAAATTTGAATCTAAGAAATTTCCCATATTTTGATTTTTTGTATAAAAATTTGATTCAAAAACCCGAAATGCAGAACAAATTGATAAAATTTTGATTTTTGAATCTATAAAATTTCACATATTTTGATTTTTTGTGTCAAAAATTGATAAAAAAAAAAAAAAAAAAGTCTGACATGCAGAACAAATTCTAACAAAAAGAAAACAAGTTTTTTTCAAACAAATTGAACATATATATGGAATTTTTGTTTTGTCTTATGGATATCAAATCATTATATGACTGTATAGCTCTCAATTCATGGACCTCGCGGGGCCATGTGGTCAGCTACTCAGTTCTAACAAAGAAAGTCCATGTTAAATCAGAACACACACACACACACACACACACACACACACACATATATATTATACATATTATATATATGGGGGACATTCATGTGCATCAATCCCTCACCATCTCACCCTATGGTGAGCGATAGATGCACTTGAATATTTTCCTATATATATATATATATATATTATATGTATAAGGGTTGCATGGTCCACCTATCATCATTGTATCTCATCTGATGGTAAGGTTCTAATGGTCTTTGAGGCCTCAAAATAGTATTTATTTCTTTTCTTGTGATTTTTTTAAATTGTTTTTTTTTTTCAGACATTAGCCCAGAAGAATTAAGCACAACTTTCAAATCTCTATTTTTTTGTAATTTTCATCACTCCAAGTGGGCCCGCATGAGGACAATCTGACCGTTCCTGAAAATCACTATAACAAATAGATACATTTCATATAGTACACAAAGTATGAAAATCTACATACTCATGAAAGATAAAAAGAAATTTCCTCTGAGGACATAAAGGAAGAGAGAGAGAGATACAAAAAGGAAGGTAGAAGATGAGAAGAACATATAAACAAATTTCCTCTGATTGTTTTTGGAAGGCAGTATAACGAATGTTTTTGGGGAGATTTTCTTATTTACATCTCTTTTTCTCTCTCAGAGATCAGCCCACGAACAACAAATTCGCCCATCTCTTCTTCTATTTTCTACTTCAATGACAATCTGAGATCTTCAATAGCATTGGAGAAAAACCCAGTTCATTCTTTTCTCTCCTTGTTTGGAGAAGGAGTTCACGACTGTGAATTCCTATGGCATGTGTAGGTCTCCAAGTTGCGATTTTCTTTGGTATTCAGTTGGGTTTTAACGTGGGCTATCATTACCATTACATTTACTCCTTCGAGAGAGAGAGACGTTACTTCTTATTAAATTTCTCACCAATATTTCTTAAGATGAAGTTATATTCATTTATGTTATTGATCATATCTAGAAAGAGATTTGATTACCTTCCTGATTTATAGGAGGTTTAAAAAACGCAACTTTTTTTAAGAGAAAGAAACGGAGATGTTACATAAACACATGCGTTAGAGAAGGAAGAGGAGAGGGCATATGGAAGGGAAAAACCATTGGAAAGATTTAAAGGGTAGAGAAAACATAGGGTTGGATTTAAGACATGACAAAATCAAATTGGGAGTCAAAATCAGGCCTGATTTCTCAACTGAAATCAGTTGGCTTCATATTATATAATTGACGCATTCATTTCTTTGAACATCCTTTTAGCCGACGCCCAATGTGCTACTCTTGCCCTTATATGCTCCAAAACCTCTTCCAGCTGCTTTTTCTTATGACCGAAACCCCTGACATTCCTATCCTTCTAGACCATAATACTGTTTGTGCCGGCAACTTCTACAAAGTTATACCCCTTAAATGAAAAGGCCACAATCCCCATTAAAGAACTGATTCCCACTCGTTGGATTGCATCCAATGAACTCCAAACAGTGATACAGTTTTTGTCAATATATCTTTAGCAAAACAACATCAGACAAAAAGATGGTCACAGTTTCATCATCCTCGCAGCAAAAACAACATGACAATTGTCTGTCTACTGGAACGATCCCTCTTCTTCTGAGACTCTCCTCAGCACGTACTTTTAGAATATTAAACCAAGCCCAAACTTGTCCTCTTCTACCTTTTAAGCCAGAATACTAAATTCTAAACCAACCCATGGCCCTGTAGAATGATGGCCAAACCCCGTCCATGACAGGCTAAACATGAAGCCCAACCATCACCAGCCCTAAAAGGAAATACTATAGCAGTCTTTAGTTGATGTCAGTATATTAGAGCAACAAGAGAGATAAAACTGCTTAATTCTGGTATTCATAGAACATTGCAACCTCTACCTCTTGTCGTACTCATATAGATAGGACTTAGTATCAAACGTATGTTTGTAATCAAATATATTTTTTGCAGTAAGAATGTTCAACTCACTACATGAGAGAGGGCCACTCACTCTTTTCTAAGTATATAATCTGAAGTTGTGAAGAATGTAATAGAAACTATAAAGGTAAGTTCAACTAGGAATGAAGTTTCAACTTCCACTTTCACAGATAGATAAAAGAATATTAATGCAATGAGTTTTGAAGCACCTGTATCAAAGGAAGCAAGGCAGCCGATACAGGTGGAGTTGAATGAAGAGCTTGTCGTAAATGCTTCACTGCATTAGCATGATGCTCCTTAGACGTTTCCCTCTGCAGGTAGGCAGAGTACATATCCAATGTTGTTTGTCCCACTCGTATAGGTAACAAAGATGCGTCCAAGTCTTGCATTAAAAATAAATGATGCATTAAAAGCACTCAAGCATAAATAAATAAAAATAAATTTTAGAGAGAGAGGATATCAAAATAGGCAAAACAACAAGAAGTTAGGACCAAGGTTTTAAATCCCAGTGTTGGTCATCGTGCTGGTTGGGAGAGGAATGAGTTGATGCCACCAGTGCCGCTCCTATTCCAACCATGCCGGACCACTAAAAGCCTTCCATTCTTTAAAAATAACAAAAAAATCAAGAAAGAAATAATAAATGATAGCAATATGTTAAAAATATGAATTTGATAATTTAATAGTAATTATAGAGTTTTTCTTAAGGCTAGCGTGATGTTTATCACTTCTTGTAGCTAATGGAAGGATTCTTTAGGACATAGAAAGCACCAAATTACCATACAAAAACTATTCATAACATAAAACTCGTACCAACATTAATATAGCAAAACACTGGATCATAATATTAACTAAGAGGTGGGTGCAACTAATTTCTTTAATACTGCATTGAATTTCAAGTTGGCTTGAGCCTATGTTCATCATCATCATTACCATAATCTCTAGCCTTAATTGGATAATTATGAAAATCCAATGGATAGAATACCTTAGTGTTATCAAACAACCCCAGCATCATCATCACATTGGTAAACCAAGTAGCGTTGGTAGTCAATTTCGAACTGTCCGTCATCACAGTAACACCGCCTATGGGCCCCATTATCTATATTGGATACGAATTTGTTTCAGCTGCAATACTTTTACATGTCCCTTTCTCTTCAAAGTTAAACTCAGAGGAAAAATGAAAAAATGAGTTCATTTTTTTGTTTTAAGTTGAGTTATTGTGTGGCTCAGTCTAGTCTAGTCCGTGCCTTGTCCCATACTAGTTTTTGCCAATTCGTACCAATCCATGTCAATCTCATACTTGTACGTCCCAATCCTCTGTCAGTTTCACCCCATCCATGCTGGTCTGACTAAATGTGTTGGTGCTGACTTGGTCGAGTTGGGGCATTTTGGGATCCCAGACCCTAATTTGTATAGGTACCAATCAGCATCGATTCACTGGAGTCGACTCAGAACCAGATGAAACTTCAACCATGGTTATGACTATCACATGTGTGACTCAGAAAAGACAAAAGGGTAATAATATTAACTTAAGTAGTTAAAACACAATGACACCAAACCTAGGTGGCTCTCAACAGCATATAGTTAAATGCAACATGAAAGCTTCACTGCTTTTCTGTAATGCAACAAGCATAGCTAGCCAACTCGGTGAAACAACTCAATGAATTACCCAAGTTGCTTGGCTCAGCAAGGTGGCAAGCCTAGTTACCTCTACAACTCACCATATGAAAAGTTGGTCGAAGTTTGTTCCATGACTTGCTAGAATCGGTTGACTCAATCGCATTGCAGATAGCCACATAACTCACCTGCTTTGTGGAGAACCTTTTTAAAAGGGAAAAAAAATTGTATGGATACACACCAGCAATTTTAGGAAGGAAATCTTCCACTCAACAGCTGCTGTTTCATGTCCTTGGGAACCTTCCAAATATTTAAAAAAAGAAAAAGATAAGTTTTTGAGAAACTAAGTGCTTCAATATTTCATCTTCACTTATTAAGAACATTAAAGATTATTGATTTTACCCGTGGCATGGTTGGTGAATTAACTTTGAAAGCCTACAATTATTTGAAAACTCTAATATTCTTATTCACAAAGTCAAAAGAACAAAAATAAAAGAATCGTCCAGTATTCATGTGAATATGATTGAACAGTGCAAGATTTAAAATTTTCAATTCTTGTCGATCAACAGAAGTAAATATCGAATCAATATTCGGGATCAATAAATTATTTTCCTATTAGAAGATGTATTCATGATTTCAAAATTGTGCTTTTTATATTCATCAACCATTTTAACATTTTTTAATATCTTTAATATAATTTATAATTTAAATAAAAATTGACATGACTCCGTGAGTCACTGAGTTGACCCCACTCCCGGGCCTGCTAGTCAAGCGTACGTTACAAGTCGGCAAGCCACGGCAACAGGAAAGCTCTTCAAGGAAATACAGGCTTGTTGAAGAATAATATGATTCTTGATCTAAAGTATACAGAGAGTATCATAGGGCCATATACATGTGTGGCTGTGGGTGAGGGACCTCTTTATCCATGTTGAAACTGATTTGATAAAGGGCTTACTGAACATTGGAGCTCACTGGGACAAAGCCCAAAGACCATGATGCATAAGCCCAAACTGAGGATCATATATTTTCTCTAAAGCTATATAAGAATGTATTGACATTATTTCATGCAGCAACATGCACAATGGAACACAGAATCAAGGAAACAGAAACATGACATATCAATGTTACCTCTAAAAAAAGGGGAAAAAAAAGAAAAGAAACATATAATGCAAAGTAGGAGACATGAGAAAAAGACCAAGTTACCATATGGAAAAGAAACTGAAGCATCTATAAAGTTGTTGTCATGGTTAAACGACGAGGCTTCATCTTCAAACATTTCAGCAGATGGCTTCATGGAGAATTCGCTAGTGGACAACTCGTGATGGCACTGTTCACTTGGCCAGTTAGCTTTAGATTTGACTATATCAGATTGAGCAGGAAATTTCACATCTTGCATAGCGACTGAACTATGATTGTTCGAGCAATCATCTTGTTCAGGTTTTACATAAGGAACGTCACTGGAGTCCGTCCCATTTGCATCTGATGCCATATGTATATCAGAATTTCTCAACTGCATCTCTTCAGGAATGCCCGAGTACCATAGCTGATAGAATATCAACCCCGCCAACATATTTACAAATGGATCCAAACGAGATTCAGGTGCTTGCGAAAGGCTGAAAAACATGTGATGTTATGACCAGTTACAAATATGCCTTCAATGGACTACCATATGCACTTAAACACATCCTTAGTTGGAAACTAAAATAAAACAAGAGGGCATGTGCACAAGATCTTGAAGGCATTCATGAGACATAAATTGCATAAAGCACACTGTATCCCATGACACAAACATAATTTACTGTAGGACAAACAATTATACCATGTGCATTGTGAATGAGTTGCAATTGCTTATGCAACAGTGGGAAACTTGCAGTCTATCCCCCTTGTAACACAAGGACAAACAAGTTGTATCTGCCACAGTAACCAATGTAGACATTCATCTGAAATACACAAGCCGTGCATGCATATTAATGTAGAATGTCCAAAGCATCCACCTATGATGCACGGATACTTCAAAATAGACAATGTATCGTGTCGTATGGTATCAGATATATCACTTTCTACGTGTAAAATCCGTGTCCTTGCCGTGTCCATGATGTGTCGTTGCGGTGTCCATGCCGTATCTGGGCATCATAGGCATCCACTATATTGCAAGAGCATACCCAAAACCCATATCAAATGAACGACCTTAACCATCCATTGAATCTCTAAAGCTTATCAAGTTCATCATAGCCAATTCTCAGAAAAGAATCGTTCTCAACACAACTGATTCTCAAAATGGATATATCCGCAGCACAGAATGACGCCAAACTGGCCCTAAGGTGCTTTGAAGGAAAGGTTCCGGGTAGTATGACATTGGTTGTGACATGTAGAAGCTAAATTCTTCGTGGCTTACTAGGCTAGATCTATGCCAAGTAATTTAGCTTTTCACCATAGACAGATGTTAGTTAGAGGCAGCTAACAGCTCTAGAGTTGTGCATCACACCCAGCTGCATTGGACAAAAAAAGCCTCATTCATTCAGACTTAATTCTCAGCAACAGTGGGAGGACTCGTCACTCGTCAGGGATCATTCAGCTTCTACAGTAAGAAGTATCTCAAGTCCAGTAGGGTTTCAGTCAATTGATGCAGCAAAACTGATGAGTGATGACTATTCAAATGGGGCTTCAAGTGGTCAAAAGCCTCAATACCTTTCAGCCAATGTAGAAAATGATTCAGCTTGCACAATTCTGTCGGGCTTCCAGTTATTGCACGGCCTTTTGGCAGTTAGCAGACATTATTGAGGAAGTGCATGAACGGGATTAGAGAGCCTCTTTTGTGCATGCACCTTAGTCACCTAATACAGAGTACAGATGCCTGCATTGTGGCAAGGCAGGGGGTTGGCGGCTAGATATAGTCTTTGGTAGCGTAGCACCTTTGTCATTGTGATGGTTCTTCTCTGGCCTTTCAGGGTTTCCAGTTTGATTTTTAGTTTTTATGGGTTTGAAAAGTGCAGGTGCCGGGTTTGGTAGGTGCCCTCTCCCATCCCAATCAGTATATATCTCTTATATGATAAATTCTTCTTCCTCAATAAAATGTTACCATTCCAAAAAATAAATAAATTTGTAATCAACATCAATGCCCATTATAGAAAGACGAAACTCCTTTCTATAACTCTAGGTAAATAAGCAACCAATTAAGTAAGAAGCATACAATTTGATAGCGTCGAGAGCTTCTTCAATATCCCTTTGGGTAAGACTGTAAAGAGCAAACCCCAGCTGAATCAGGTATCGTTTCTGTTCAACAATTGAAATGTGAGTATATACAACATAGACAACACAACAGGTCTTCCTAGTAACTTCATTTCTTAACCAAAATTTAGTACCATAATTTCCTTGTGAAAATATTAAAAAAGAGCTTCTCAGTTGAATAAGAAACCATGAAGACATTAATACGTGGAAGCACGAAAGGATGTGGTCATGAAACCATTTCTAAGTATATAAGTATCAATAAACTCTAAATATATGTTTAATGAACTCTATCATCGGTTTGTAGCTAATCTGCCTTTTGATAGCGTTTCCTATAGGGAAAAATAAAATGCAATGATCATTATTGACTAGTATAGCATTGGAAGTTCAAAACTTTTTAACAAAAAGCAATGCATATATTTAGGAAAATCCCACACTTATCCAATGGTCGTATAAACATTTTCACAATAAAGAAATGCATATATTAGGAAAACTCCACACTCATCTAATGGTTGTATCTAAGAATAGGAAAAGAAATGACTAGATCGTCAATTCCAACAATTTTGAGGATATCAACAAGATAAGTTTTGCCGATCACTTAACCTATTACACTACTTATTTCCCGCCATCATCAATCCTATGCCTCAATGAAAATGTCTTTATCCCTATTCCAAGTCCTGATGAAGCATTCGGTCAGATGGAAATAAGTACATGACTCCAAACCAAGAACACAGGACCCTTGTGACAGGCGAGTCCTTGCTCAGTCCAAATAACACATGATAATAAAATTATTTTCGTGGTTTTTTAAATAAGAATATTGACATGGAGAGTTGAGCACAAGAGGTTATACAAGTATTAAATAACAACATAAACAGTTTCACATGGGTGCAGAGAAGTATGGAAAACCTAAATAAGTACCTTGGTTACAGCTTTCCCCCCAGCATGCTTACTTGTCCAGATATCATGGATGTGCTTGATCTTCATAGGGTTGAGGTGAGTGTCCCCACTCCTACTAAGAATCTCCAACGCAGCCTAAATATGCAAAAATAAAAAAATAATAATAATAAATAAATTGGATATTGGAAATGCATCAAGATATCTCCTATATTTTCAATGGGAGAAAAAAAGATATACAAAATAGCTCAAGATTAAAATTGAAATGTGTAATCGAGAAGCCACAGCATTTATCTGCACAATAATATTTAGCATCATGACCAAAATAGGAACAGTGCTGCTAATGGAAACAATAATAACCAAAATTTATAAGCTCTTGAAAAATGCAACCCTTAAAATTGAAACTATAGTTCAGATACCTGGTGACTTGCTTTGAACTCATCCAAGCCAACTCGCCAAAGACATGTACTGGGTCATAGTATTGGAAAAAAAACAGGCATGCACGAGTTCAGCCCACATAGATCAACTCAAAATTCATCCAAGTTGACTAGTATTTCATTTGTGTCAACTCAAACTGAATATTGGGTCAACAAGCTTGTAAAGATTACTACGGAGAAGAAGATGAGGAAGAAGCTTAATCTTTTTTCATCTTTTCACTATTTATATATATTTACAACCCACCAAGTGCTTGGTCGATTCAACCTATTGAAAAACCTAGCCCTATCGCCGTTCCTGATTTCTTGAATTATAATTAAAATGGATAAATTCACCCTAGTGCAAAAAAGTGGCAATCAAAGGAGAAATACTCCTATGTCTTTCATAAGTGACTACTTTGTAAGCCTAATCAACTACTGGCTGTCACTATTATGAATGGATCATGGACCACAAATTACAATAATTAGGTAATCCTAAAAATGTTCAATTTCTATCCACCAAACCAAATATATATATATATATATATATATAAGGAAATTAAAAACCTAGTTCCAATGAGCGAATATCCAAACGAATAGGATCATGAATCAGCATAACTTTCAGCTTATACAAAAATGGCAATCTGGGTTAGTTTGTATATGACATGAATGACCTGGATGAGCTCCAACCACCCACAATTGTGAGTTGGAAAAAAAGATGTATATAGTAGCTCATTCCACTGGCATCATAGAAGATAGAGGATCATACCAAATACTTTTTATGGGTCAGCATGGAAAAGCTCCTATGAGATGTTCCCTTCATCAACATGCTCAATACACCACTTGCTTCTTTCCAGTTGTGCTCCCTCAATAGTTTGGATAGAAGGTCAGCCAGTCTAAGCCGATGTTCAGTCGATGAATTATTGTACGGGGCCTTTCCTTTGGGCTGCATAAAGTGGACTGCCTTTGTGGGTTTCTCAGGTACTGCATTAGAGTCGCTATCAACTACTTCAGAGAATTTTCTTTTGCATTCCGTGTTTACATCTTTAGCATCTGTTGCTTCCATCTTGTTATTCTCCCTGAAAATTCAAAATAAGAAAAAGGGGTTTCAGGACCGGGCAAGCTGTGACATACTCGATTTCCATAAGACGATCAACAAGTGTGTGAGGAAGATACAAGATCAGTTTTTTTTTCTGTGAAAACAAGTGAAGTCTGTTGAGGGCGAGAGAGATTGAAGAAAGGGGAAAAGAGAGACGGATGGAAGCCTACCTCTTCTTCTCTCCTTCTTCTTCCTCTTCTTTTGTTCCCTCTCCCGCTCTTTTTCTTTCCGTCTCCGTCTTCTTAGTCCTCTGGTTTTTGTTTTTTGTTTTTTTTTATCTCTCGTGTTCTTCTTAGAACCCTCGCTTTCCTTTACTGGGTTTCTATTTTTTGTCTTGGAGAGACGAGGAAAGAAACACAATGGGACGATCTGTTAAATCCAAACCGTTAAAGATAAATGCAATCCATGGATGAAGTATGTTCAAATTTTACATGAATCGGAACTAAATATATAACAACATAATTAAAAGAAAAATAAATAAATATTATTGAAATCTATAATTTTCTTTAAAATATTGTTGGAAAGAAAATAGATTAAAATATATATATACTATGTAGCGAAAAATAAATAAACGTTCTATGTACCTTCCTCTCACACAATTCTTTCCGTTTGGCTTAGTTTAGCATTCAAAGAAGAAGAGACTCTTCATTTTTTTTTTCTATAACTAAAGAAAAAAAGAAGAGACGCTACCTTGTGTTGGGAAGTCCCACGTCCCAAATCACCTGAGTCCTGAGTTGGACATGATTTCATATGTTTATTTGGGTCTTCTACCTATCAACTTATACTTTTGTTTTTTTATAAGAGTAAGTGAGTTCTTCATTTTCAAAAAAAGAAGCTTATACTTTTAGATTGGTATATGGTTTCTTACGTAATATTCGTCCCATATTGCTTCTTAAATTAGTGATCTTCACTACATTTCTGTGGTTAATTTCAGACAAGATGTCAAGCTCACTGATAACTTTCGCAATTTGACATGCATGCACCAAGTCACATTTTCTTTTTTGGTAAATAAGTCACATTTCCTAATGGCAACTATCCTGCAGTTTGGTAAAACTCCTTTGTAAATTACACCATAGTTACCTTGTCCAAACAATTTTGTGAGACTCGTAATTGTTTGTTGCACTTTCTAACTCTTTGGCCGTAGAGATCTTGAATGTATTGTCTTTTAGGAGAAGAGATTTTTTTTGCTGTAATGGAAAGCCTTCATTTTGGTGAAAGAATTTGTGTGTTTAGTGCTCTTTCTTTTCCTCCATACTAAGTAGGTCCAAATGCTTCCAAGGAGCAGAAATGGTAGGATTAAGCCTATTCCTACACGTAATCCTACATGCACAAATTAAACTATATGATTTCAGCTACATAACAAATCCTACATGCACTAATCTTTTTTTATTTATTCCGGCAGTGATGGTTACAAAAAAAATGGATTTCTATGATAGACCACTGGCACTGGCTAGAGTTCAGTTGACTCATTCGAACAGGCAATTTTTGTTTGATAGTAGGGGGACCAATCCATCAGATAGATAGATGTATATGGTGGTCAGTAGACAACTAGAGATCAATTGAGAGATGGGATGGTAAGGGTGGGTGTGGACTGATCGGTGAGTGGGTGTCCTTCCTAAATCCTAAACCACAAATGCAGTGATCATTTTTCAATTAGGGGATTCGTTTGTTGCACTGAAGATTGTGAACTGTCTTCCCTCTAATATCATGATCCAAAGCAAACCAAACACACCCATTGAACCAAAAGAAATCATCAAGATACTAAAAGGGGGGGAAAGAGAATAAGATAGAGACATGATAACACAGTAATTTATAGAATAAACTGATTATCAAGCATAACAAACAGGTTTATGAATAAGAGAGTTTAAAATAGAGAACAATAGAGAGAGAGAGAGAATCGAGATAGAGAAATAGATGGGTGTTTACAGAGAGAATGAGAGATTGATGAGACAGAGAAAATAAGATAGAGAGCGCTTGAGAGAGGGATATTGAGAGTTTGAGAGAGATATAGGATGAAGAGATAATGAGAAAAAGAGACAGAGAGAGAGAGAGAGAGAGAGAGAGAGAGAATGAGATTTGGATAGTTGAGGAGGGCGGCTGGTTCGAACAGTGATGCAGAGTGGGGGATAGCAGAAGACGAATGAGGTTTCTGACAACGTCTTTGGAAAGTATAGAATTCTCTCTTTAAACCTGTACAGTGGTTGGAAGAAAAAACTCAATTCTTCTTGGGCGACATTTGTGAATGTTGGATGTATATTTCCAAAATCACATATACGTCTTTTCAATAACATGTGCTCCCTCTTTGGTCTATTTTGTGAATGTATTTTTTTTTTTTAAATACATATGTTCCTTTTGAAGGATGTAACCCAATTTAAAGGGATGTCTTTCAACTCTATAAATTAAAATTATTTTTCAAAATTTTTATATAGCATTCAAAATGAGCAGAAATACATACAAATCTTTTGTTTTTAACATTAAACGTGTATGCTGACGAGGATTAAGGGAAGAAAGATTTGATTATCATAATTTTTTGGTTGATTTGAATTTCTTAATTATTTTGGTATAAATGGATTTATATGAAAAATGATATTAGTTTTAACATAATATTCAGATCGCACGAGACTTAACGTGCACAAGGGCTTCATGCTGGTAAAAATGGATAAGATATTTTTGAGACAAAAGCAAGTGAGGTATTTCGATCCCACACCCCTCTCTGACGGAACACACCGCTAGAATTACACATCACCTACGTAAATTAGTGAATTTGATGATGCGCAAATGCTACACATGTGATACATTTACACATGTAAATAAACGATAAACGGTGGAAAAGTTGCATTGATCAGGTTTTCCGCTCTTTTGAACTGCTGAAGGGTCTGTTTGTGCATGACCACAGAATAGGAAACCTTTATTTTCTCTTCCGCGGCAAGACCTTTCTGACGGTGGAGGTGGGACTTGCGCATCCCTCTTGGCGAAGAAAATTGGAGGCTTTAAAGGCACCGGAAATTACGGAGGGATTGATTCCGCCCTGCACCAAACAATGGCAAGATGTAGCCAGAATTTCAGGCGCCATGTCGGCAACCGTTTCCATTGAATCTCCCCCTGCACAAACTTGCCCGAAAGGTGGTACTGTCCATTGGTCCGGCTTTCCCCTGTTTCGAACGGCGGAAAAGTGGTATGGTCAGGTTTTCCTCCACTGAATGATTTTTCAACTTTTTCCACCGTATCAGATGGCAGCAAAGTTGTTTAATCCTTGTACTTTCTTAAAACCTCTTGAAGTCTGAACACAATTGTACTTCAACACTAAGCATTCAAAGTCTAAGAAGATAAGGAGTTCTTATTCGAAAATTCAATAAATAATTAGTATGAAGTAGAGTTCGAATGCTTGGTGTTGAATTTCTGAACTCTAGTCCTTCATGATTCACATGCATTTAGTTATATGCTGTATTATGAACTCACAAGTTCGGACAAGTGGAGATCCATTTTGAAACTTAACTTGCCCAAAAACATTCTCTTCTCCTTAATAAGAATAATTGGCAGTGAGCTCCCATGATGGATCATAGTCCGAAAGCTTCTACGAACTAATGTCTCAAATTTGTCAACGGTTGATCTAATTTTTTTTCTCCTTTGCGGAAGACTCAAACACACACACACAATTATACAACGTATTATCCGCAACTAGCTATATTTCAAAGTCACACTATGGACTAAAAGTTGTTATTTGGTAAAGGACTAAAGTACAGAAATGTTCTCTTAGAAGCTACGTTGCATGCATCTAGCTTCAAAGGGCTCACCCTTGATCAATGCAGACCCATTCACGCTTTCATGTCATCCACCATGATCTGGCATTAGCCTCAATTGTACTCATATCAAATAATTATCTACCATTAGATTGAATTTAAAAAAAAAAATTATGGTTAAAAGACCACTAAACTATATGATTGTTAAATTAAGAGCTAAGATTTTTTTTTTTTTTGTTGGCTCTTACTTACGAGAGACCTTTCCACCACGGGCATTGTGGCCTTTATTTACTTAGAGACCTTTCCACGTAGCCCACCCTCACTCATAAGAAGATATCAAAGTTGGCCCAATTTGGCCCCATAATCTGGACTGCAAAGAAGTTTGCAATCTCTGCTCACAGGAGACCACTGTACTACTACGAGTATCACTCCAGAGTCCATACCAGTTGGAAAGCAAAGGGGAAAAAAGAGAGAAAAAAGTTGAAGTTATTGAAATTACCATACAAATATGTATGCCTAATTAAAAATTTAAAAAAAAAATTCCCTTTCCATCCATCCTATTTTATATAATACAATGGGCCCCACCTTTGGAAAAAAAAAATAAAGAAAAGCCGACGACAATTGGCAAAATTATTTACAGCTATCCAACATAATTTCTGAAGGGAAATTAGAACAAATCTAAACATCAACAAATCCTCTCCAATTCCCAATTAGTTGGGTGGAGTCCATCTGATGGTCTCACGAACAATATCAGATAAAGAACATAATCAGTGAACAGAGGATCCTACGTGTAACCACCTATGATATTAAAAAGAATTGGTGGAAATTTCAAATCAAGGCTTAACTTTTGGGCACATTTCAAATCAGGACCAAAAAAATAAATAAATTACATTTATAATCAGGGCTTAACTTTTCCGCTTTTCTTTAGGATCAGGGCAAACCTGCGAGAGTGGCAAATGAAGGTAAGTGTAGAACACAAGACCTCTCCACTTCTTGAGGTCGAGAGTCCTTGTGATGTACCACCAGAGCAAATTAGTAGGACATAACAACAATCCAATAAACAAATACCAAAAGAATAATAGACAAATCCACTTCAACTTGCATGCATCATTTCTACTGATTACTAATCAAAATGTGATGTTCCAAGGAAAATCTACAACCAAAATACAACATTTCATATACAACCAAAGAAAAGAGGCCAGTCTACCACCTCCTCGCACTATAAGAACATTTCATGTCGTGCAGATTGGAAGTCCTCAGTCTTTGAGAGAATCTTAAAAATCTGTGCACTACCTGCAAATTGTTAAAAAAAAAAAAAAAAAGGAGCAAAAAAGAAGCTAATTATGTATATAAGATTATTTTTTTTAAAAAAAAATTGGAGTTTGGAAATAAAAAATGCTGTGCCAATCGAAAATTTTTAGACGTGAAACGTATACCTTGTAACTCAACTTTCATCATCAAATACAAATGATCCAAGCGCATCATGAAAATCAGAAGCAATAATCACTCTCCAAAGATCCAATTGGCAAGTCATTCAACTTGGGCTATGTCACAGAAATTTAAGAATATATATAACAATAAATTAGTTTGATTTTATGTTGGGCTTAGGAAAAAATAATTTTTAAAATAAAAACTTACTTTGGCTTCAATGCGGGACACTTCGCCTAGCATGTCCATTCTTTTACATGGAAAACACAGTTGACCTTCTCTTTTTGCCTTTTCGACAATTTTCAGTCTCTTACCACTTCCCTTTCATCTAAACCCAGGTTCATGGTCTTGCAGTTGCTCAGCATTCCGCTTCTTTTTTTTTCATTTTGTCCGCTGCTATCACCTCCTATTTTTGAATTTATATATCGAAGCTCACTTTGAATGCATGTGAAACTTTTAATTGCAAATTCATATGCATCTTGGGACAATGCTCCTTCATCAACAATGTTGTTGAAAAATAGAGATAAGTTACTATGCCGTGCTAGCAATGAGTCATCAGAAATAGACTTCACTTCATCACCGCTTCTATATAGTACAATACTTTCTCTGGCTCTCCTCGTCCATCTCTTCAGAATGTATTTGTGGGGCAAATTTGCTATTTTAACATGTTTCAACACACACAGAACATGTCTACATGGGATTCCTTCGAACTCAAATTTATGACAATCACAAACTGCATGTACATGTGTCTTCTGGTAAACAACCAGTTGTGGCTTTTCCGTATCACTTTCCAAAGACCCAACCATGTAACTACTCTCATGTTCATTATCGATTGTAAGTTCAAATGTATATGCCATGGTGTTGAAAAGCTCTCCTTGAAATTTGGTGAAGACTGTTCTTGTATATGTATCTGCCATCTTTCTTTCCATAAGCAATGGCGTTTTTAATTTTGGCCCTGTGCTGATTGTCATGTGATCATCGATCAATTCCTGATGTTGCTGTCGTGCAACTGCTTTCTCATACCTAAGTATGAAGTCATAAAATGTATTTTCTGTCCACACATATTGCTTAATGAATGCATTAATGCCTTTGCTTCTTAGAATACTTTGACATACCTGCGAAGAATTTGTCTTTTAGGTATGCCGGTATCCACTTTGCATGCATGTCATATAAAGAGTTCAGCCACTCATTATCTATCAATTCATAAGCTACTAACATATTCTTCCATTTTATATGAAATTCTTCAACCTCAGAGTTATGTATACAGTCCTTGAAAGTTTCGGTAAACCCATCTTTATGTGCAGTAGCTCCTAACTTTTCAAACATCTTTTGCATAATGTGTGAAATACAATAACAATGGCAAGCATCTGGAAGGACCATAGCTTGCTCTTGTCATTGTCATATCTTGATCTGTCATAATTGCTTTTGGGTTCTCCAGGCATAGCAGCAAGCCATTGTTGAAACAGCCAAACAAAAGACTCAGTAGTTTCGTTAGGTAGAAAGCCACAACCTAACATTACTGAACAACCATGATGATTCACCCCTGTAAATGGTGCAAAAATCATCTGATAACAATTTGTGTTGTAGATTGTACCAAATGACACCACATCCCCAAGTGATAATATGATGATCGAGCAGATGGATCAGCCCAAAAAATATGTGTTATCTTGCCCTCTTTGTCTGTCTCAATATTGAAAATGAAAGATGGATTCATCTCTTTCATTTCTTTAAAATGCTCACACAGCATTTGTGCATCTTGACCCCTACTCTCTTCCCAATGGTCCCTCCTGTGATTTCTAACATCTTGTTCAATGCAGCCCATATTCTCACAACCTCCAGCTTGCATTTCAGATGCACCCGTCTGATGCAAAGGGCACACATTGAGAGAACTGTATGTATCTAATGGTGATTTCTTCACCTTTGACATTTTACGATGTGACTGTAGGAAGTGTGCCTTTTTTGGGGAAGCAAGCATATGGGAGTGCTCTTCAATAAAACCACAAACTATCCATTTTGACCCTGATTTCTTCATTGACATGTAAGCCCCACAACCATCTCTTGTTTCTCGTCCAAGTCTTTTTACTTGACCACTGCTAAACAATGTCTTTTCATTACTATGCCCTTCCCTTGAACACACATACATCTTCCAGATTATGTTCCGATCATTGTCATATTTATTAGAACTAGAACGGACACTGAACCCTCCTCCTTTCGCATATGAATTGTAGAATTGGTATCCATCATCTACCGAGTCAAATTCCATCCTTTTTTTCGGCTTCCTTGATTCTGGTACTTCAGGAACATAAGAACGCTTGAGTGTATATGAAACAGATTCTACGATGCATTGACAAGCAGCATCCTCAATCACCTCGTTGGTATCATCCATACTCATAGATGGATGTGTTCACCAATAGGGCTGGTTAAAAATGAAGATAATTACAATCTCAAAGATGACATGCCAAGAAATACTGCCTGATTTGTAGCCAAACGAGAGAAAAAACTACCAACCCTATAAATTCAAACTACTTTATAAATACTAAGAAGATAAAAGGTCTTTACAAAAAAAAAAAAAAAGACAAATAGTATTGTCTATGCACCGTTAAGTCTATAATATAAACTACTCACTTCTTATATTCACAGTGGGGCCATATTCAAGATCCATACCACTCAAAATCTAGCCCCCCGTCCTTCAACAGTGAGAAATTTCTCTCCAACGGTGAAGTGAAACCCTTTGCTTTTATCCATTAGTGGAGCCCATTGCTGTGAGTCTTTTCTCATTAACTGTAAAACAATGCTATGCGGGATGGCCATGTGTGTGAGAGTAAAGCCCACCAACAAATCCAAATCGCTCAGGTTTACCATCCCACCTAGTAATGGTACTATGGGAAAACTTCACTCCAATCAGATGATGCAAGACCGTCAAACTGATCACTATTCAAAACAATGGTTGTACTTTATCTTCCTTTTGTCTTTTTAATTTTGGTTGGGTATCTTAGTCAACTTGACGGTGGGCATAACTCCAATTGGAGTGATACTTGGGGCATAGCCAGGACAAGGTAGGGCAGTGATTCGATCCATTTTGAATTTGGCGCAGAGATGTGTTCAGAGAGGAAGAATTTAATGTAGGTCATAGCAGTATTCTTAGTGATACAAATTATCACCAATTAGGCAATCATGCCTTGCCAAAAATCATCATGTTTGAATTTACAATCCTAGTCATCTGTTTCGAGGCATAAACGCCTCCCCCCCACCCACCCACCCACCCACAAAAAGAAGAGGTTTTTTGTTTATGGTCTGGTTTGTTTAAATGGAATTGAATTCCAAAAAATTCATCATAAAAATGAGTTCCAACAAATGTTTATTAAATAAGTGAGGGGTGAAGGATATAATGTGGAGATGTAGATGGGACCTGGGATTTGATTTACTAAGGTAAGGGCAGTGTATTCATCTTCCATCTCCCCTTAGTTCATTTTACATTGAAGGGGAGATAGTTTGATAGTCATTTTTAGATCTTCATCTTTGTTTCTTCAATTTTAGCCACTTCTAGGAACACATTTCTTGGAAAACTCAGGAATTCAATTCCATGCGAACAAGCAAGCCCTAGAAAAATGCAAACATCATTCTTATTCCATACAGTGGGGTCTACCTACGGTAAATCCAAACCAAGCCACACAGCCTAGGACTGGCCAATTTACTCTAATCCAACCATTACCCTCCGTTGAATTGAATTTTCCACTTACAAAAACCACAGAAGCACCAGGCCCTAAAATGAAGCATTAAGATAATCTCACTCAATTGATTCATGGCCAACACGGAATCTACATCACATCAGACTCTTTCCACCCCATAGCAATCCAGGTGGGCCCAAGCAAAAGTGGCAAATTTGTTAAAGGTTTAGATCTTGTCTTTTAACAAGTGTCCCTCATGTATCACTCTACTGGGGCGCGCCTATCACCTATCAACAGTCCAACCCTCAGATCATTTGCCAATCGACATGGACAGTGGATATGACTGAAAGGAAGAAGAGAAGTTTGGGCACACCTCAAACCAGATTGGCAGCTCTCTATCTACCAAAACTGCTTGGACTTCTTGCTTTCTTTCTTTAAGTCTGATCTTAGAGCGAAATCCTGCGCCCATGGGGATGAGCAATCGATACAACGTACCACAAACATCTTAGATCCAAACCATACAAATCTGAAAATGGAAGGGAAAGAGGATAAGAGAACTAATTCTATAATTCACGGGAAATTCAATAATCCTCAATTAGTAGTTGGTCCCAATTTAGTAATCCTCTAAAATAGTAATTGGGCCCAGATTTAGAACGATCCCATACATTAGACCTGATCAATCTGAATTTGGGCCACCTCCCTCATTATGGAGTTCTGCAAAACAGCCTTTTCTGCAGATGTTGGATAATTAAAAATATGAAAGATATCATGCCACATTGAATCCGTAAGTTCATTCTTTATGTGTAAAATCAGTGTCCATACATATCCATCATGTACCAAATCCATAAGTAGTTTGCTCATAAAAGTAAATACCGATTAAAATAGGACATGTGGCAGAGTTTGTAGGTCTCATTGGCATAACAAATACTTCAGGATCAAGCCATCTACAAAAAATCAAGTCCATTGGATGTTGTCAGCTATCCGATCAAAGATCATTAAATGGACGGTCAAAATAGAAACTTTGCTTACCATCAATTTCATGGTCTTAGATTGGTCAGCTGGCAACATTCAATTAACTTAATCCCTTTAAAGAAAGCCAAATTCTAAAGCCCTCTTGTATTTGATAGCCCAATGAGCCCCACAAACTCTGCCACATGTCCTATTTTAATATATACTTTTACAAAGAAACCATGACGGAATCAGGAACTTTTATGTCCAAGCTTATATATCCATCATAGAGGTTCACTTATAAGATCTATACCACACAAAATAAAGTCCTTATGTATTGGCTATAGGCCAAATTTGAGTCCAATAGAGTTGAGTCCAATAGAGTTGGGCCCACTATCAGATTAATCACGTGTAAAACATGTGCAAGTTATTAATCTACAAGCGGACAAATTCCTATTGGACTTAGATTTTGTCCAAAAGCCACATACAAAAGGAAAAATTTTATTATAAGTAGCTTGGATTTCACAAGTTACGCCCCTATTGATGGATTATGACCCGGCAATAAGATTTCTCTGATCTCAAAGAAGATAGGGTCTGTAGACCTTTGGCCACTTTTCTTCAAAAAAATGCCACCTCCTAGAGGACCTTCCTTCATGCATGAAAATTAAGGCAGAGCGATGGATGTTTTGGACACACACAATATCTAGCAGATTAAATGATTCCATACCTTAGTTTTCGGTCTTCACAACTTAATGACTATACATCGTAAACACCTACTATGATAAAATCCAACAGTGATTCATGTACAGGTCAGTGTCAAACTAGGACTTGTGCTAATTCAAAGGGCATGTGCGTGACTTGTGACTTGAGTGGCCAGGAATTCATGTACTAGCCATATGAATCTCATCCCTCAAATATAATCTCTAAGTGGTAATACAAAAGATAAAAGAAAAAACAGATTGCTAGATGTATCCTCAAAACTTACCATCGATTGGTAGACAACTTGTCATTACAAATGGCGTTTTCTCTTGCATGTATACTTTTGTTGCAGTTGTCGGCTGAAACTGGGTCGAACTAATGGAACAACACATTGCAGACCATTGAAATTTATGATAAAAATTATGCATGATTCAATCAGCTGTATACTGAAACAAAATCACCAGTTCTTGCAATAAATAGGAAAGGGAAGAATATGATTAGTGTATGGCAATTTCCCAGCAATCTCTTGGGGCAAATGTGATTGCAGAGATAAAAGGCAGAAGAAAAAAAAAGGCGGTGCCCAGAAACAAAAACAACAGCAGCATTTCTTTTTCCTTCATATAGATTATGAGCGAGTGACGTCCTGAACATCATTTTTGTTACGCATCGAACATGAGAAACAGGTTGAGTTGTGAAACAGTAAAAGGAGATGTGCATGGAAAGTCTATAAGGAGAAGATTTTCAGTGGGAGTTGTTTCAACTGCTTCCTTGTAGTTTGTAATTAACAAGATTCCTAGTCAATCAGTAACCCAAACCCTGTTCAAACCTTCATCACCCTAATCCAAGTCACAACCAAAACCTAATCTAGAAACCCTAACAAACAGACGCCCGAATCCTAAACTATGAAAACCTAATCCAAAAGTCCAATCAAACCCTACTACAACCTCCAAGTCAAGAAGTAATCCAAACCTCAATCAAATGCCTATCCCAGACCCTTGCCAAACCGACCGTCCTTGTTACACAGAGAAAGAGAGAGGAAGGGGAAAAAGGGGGGATACTTACCTGTATTTGAAACGGGGATCCGCAGAATACGGGATTTGAAGTATTTGTCAAAGGGAGAGGGAGCGAAGTGGAGGGTGGCCACCGTCATGAGAAAATGCAGACAGCGAGAGTGCACGGAAGTCGACAGCTTTGTGGGGGTCAGAACGACTACTGAGTGCTGAGACAATTCGGGCCCGACTGTACGAAACCCGACACGCATGGCGAGCGGTTCAGGTTACATGTGGCTGGCACTCGTGACGCGTGAGACGGTCTTGTACGGTGAGATCTAAAGGTTATAAAATCCCTGCATTTTCTACGAGGAGTTGGGATCCCTTATTTGGACCAAACAGGTTCCTCTTCCTCCAGTGAAAGGAAAAAATCAATTCTACAGTGTGTCACCCTGTTTGGACCAAATTAGGGATTCAGATTCTTTTCTAAACCCTTTTTTTTTTATTTTAAGTTCTAAACCGTTTTTTGGTTAAGGGCAATTCTAACAATGAATTGAAATTTATTATAAATTTATGATATGATGTAACATATTGTTATATTTTAAATATACCGTTTGATGTAATAATTCAGAAATTCAAATCATTTGAAAAATGCACGTATAACTTTACGAATTTTTATAATTTTAAATGCAAGAGGGGATTGAGCATTTAAAAATTTACTTTGGGAGTAGCATTTGGAGTTCTTAGAATTTTTCGAGACAATAATTCTTACAATTATTCTAATCAAAGAGGCTTTTAAGTGGGATTCTTTGCTTGTTTTTTCAGAAATAAGAAATGTAGCATTTGGGTGAAAGTCATGCTTCCCGATCTTCAAAATATAGAAAAATAAGCAAAAGAAAAGAAAATCTTTTTGCAACAGATTCCCACATAATTTCGATGAATAGGGATGAATAGTGTTTTGGGTATGACTTTTAACATCATCAATTTTTCCGTTCTTTTTTATTTTCATGGCCCTGCAGTGAAGATTTGAACCGTTAATCATTTAAAAAACAATCAAAGTGGCTATAAGGCCAAAAATCGGTCATTAATTCATTATGGCTTTGAGATCTTTGTAAAAAAGAAGAAGAAGATATTAGTAAATGACCAATTATGGACTTCTTTGGATTCCATTTGGACAATCCGAGCTGCTAATCATCTTAGGAAGGCAAAAAATGACTAGAGGGGGATCAAATTTGGCAACTTTTATCCTCGTGGATCGTGAGATAACTGAAAAAAATCCATATTGTTCATTTGTCATTGAGCACAATAATAATAAAAAAAAATAGAGTAAATGGAGAGAAACCCATAAGAGAATCAAGGAAGATAATCTTGGTGAAAAAGGTTTTTACTGGCATTGACTTTTCTCTGTTTATCTTGTTTTATAAAAACGCTACAAAGTCCTCGGTAAATAGGAAGAGGGGTAAGATTTTTATAAATTCACATTGTAACCTACCGCCATATGATATTGCAAGCATCATTTCGTGTATGAACAACTATGTGAAAATTATTGACTTTCAATAATTTTGGGGCAATTGTCGGGTATAGAGGCAGTTGTACGGTTATAATCCATTTCGATTTTTCCATTGGTACCTGCACTAGCAACATACAGCAAAAATTTATGGAAATGCCCTCTATATATGCAATATCAAGAAAAAGATTTTGCAGTGTGACATAAATGACATGAAAATCAATGAAAGAAGATTTTGCTCAGCCTATTTTGAGATATCACAAAAATTAACAATTGCAATGTCACGCCATTAAAGATAATATTATCTATTTTAACAGCATACAATTGTATAAATCATCTATGAGGAAATCTTTAAATTTTCATAAGAAGGGGAAATTCTTATTGAGACATGAAAGACTGGTCAAGAGCCCCTGTATATTTGTATTTTAGTCAAAAGATTAGCAGGTGGACCTGCAATGAGTATGATATACCAACTACTAGTCATAAATAAGGCTTAAAATTTCAATGATCATGTTATACCACCGTTTTTCTTTATCAGAATTCAAATAATTCATATGTGAGAGAATTTCAAATTCTCAAAAAGTTGTTCCGTTAAGTGGAATTCCAAATCCATCTTTTTTATAGAGGATTTAAAATTCCAACAAATAGTATAGAGTATAATTCAAATAATTCTAAAAAATCTTTTTGATAGTTGGAATTTAACACTCAAAAGAAACATAGCATTTCAAATGTCCGGTGTTAAAATGTCACATCATGTCTAGAAAAACTCATAACCTCTCAAAATCTCGACATAAATTCGGATAAACAAACAACCTTAAAATCTAAAGCGCTTAATCTAATGAAACCTACTGACCTTTTATGCTATGTTTAAGGAGGGGGAGGGGGAGGGGGAGGAAAAATGAAGGGGAGGGGAGGGGAGAGAAAATTAATTTTACCTCTTCTTGTTTGGATAGTCAAAAAGTAGGGGAATAAAAGTGAAAAAGTAGGGTTTTATTAATTTGTGAGGTAGAGGAACAAAGACCATTTTATCATTACTTTTGCAAAAGTTTCCATTGGACTAAAAAGCAATTTAGTAATTTCATACATTTACCCTTCTTTCCCCCTCTTTGGAGTAGGCCCTACACTCAATTTTTTCTCCAAAATTTCCTCTCCCATTTTCCCTCTCTTTTCCTAAACACCCGCGATTCCCACTGTCGTTCCACTTTTTCTTTTTTTATTTTTCCGTCTTCGAATTTTTTTCCCTTCCCAAACGGTACCTTACTCTCGCACTCAGCATGGATCCAGGTGGTCCCGGCATTCAAGGCCGAAGGACATGTGTGCAACGATACCACGACAACCTCTGACGAGGTCTCACCTATGAGATGTCAACTTCTCGTATTCTTTTCTCACAGATAACGTATTCTTTCTGGAAATCCCAAGGCCACGTTGCAGCCACTCAAAATAATAATCCGAATGCTTATGCACGGATGTGGGTCTTCCCTGCCGAGTCTCTCTGTGTTGATTCATGCTCATTCGAGTGAGTACATTTCAATCCAAACCGTCTAATGCATCAATGTTGATTATTCCTCAATAACCTTCGGTGGAGATTGAGAGTGAAAACGTCATATGTCTATGTGCAGCGCTAGTGATCATACATGCTCCAAGCATGGAATGCGCAAGAGTTTATGGCTCAATTACGAGCCAATAGATATTGGAATAGCTTTTAAATGAGAAAGATTAGATCACCAATTGAAATATTTGGCACATATGAGCTCAATATAAGGGTCACGTTTGGGCCAATTTGGATACATGGTGAATTAAAGTATGATGAGATGAAGTATCAAATCAAGAGATAATACAATATAAGGTGTTATAATGGTATTTTATTTTTAGTTGTTTGGTATTAAATATTTTTTATTTTTTGTATAGAAAATTTGAATTTTTTTGTCTTTTAGTAAAAAAATGATGTTTTTTTTTTTTTATTCGTAGGGAATTTTAAAATTATATACGTTTGATATAATCATTTGTCATTTATTGTCTGAATTCACTTTACTTTATTGTACTTTAACTAGTTAATTACCAAATACGTCCTAAAATGAATGGGTGTAGCAAATCTAGGATTTCACTCGGGTCAAAATCGCTAAACCCGTATGGGCTGTGAACACAACAGAAATATAATAAAAACTGTGTTCTAATAAAAAATCACCTATTTAACCCAACCGCCCATAGTCTAGATCGATTTGAGTCAAAATAATCTCACCATCTTACTTTTCAAATTCGGACCCCATAGTTTAGATGCTTTGTAAAGTGAGATTTATCTGTGATTAAATGACAGGTGAAAATTAATTGGCTAATGTCAAATTTAATCTCATGCTAACAACATGTGATGACCTAGGCCACAAGTTTTGATAATTTTTTGCCACAAACTCCCAGGATAAAATCATCCAAAGAATTCGTCAATCAAGAGTAATATGTGTTTTGAAAATATACAGTACTTTTAGACATCACGCATGACAACATTCATAAAATTTGAGAATGACGCAACATTGATGTGATAACGTCATTGATATTTTACAAAACTTCATGGGTTCATAGAAATATATACATTTTGAACATCTTAAATATAATGGCAGCTTAACCGTACGGTCAGCTGCCTCTGCCCCATCTCTTGGTCTGCCACCCATTTCCTTGAGGCCCCCACGCGCGCCTCCTCTTTCTGTGGATGTAAAATGCCAATGCAGAAGAAGCAGGACTGCCCGCCAGAAATGCGGGCAGAATCGCAATACAATCCTGCCCGCTATGATCATCAACCCTACGATTTTCCATCAACGTAGATCAACGGCTCGAATTCATCGACAGCTCTAATCCTCGAGCCGCTACCAGAATCGTGGCCTTTCCCGGTTTTTATCTTTGCCTAAGAAAAAGTTATATTACGGTGCACAGCAGGACCATCGTTTCACGGCCTTTTGGAGGGGGTGGAGCCATGGGACATGTGAGAGGCTGGCAATCACTAATGCTTGTAGAATTTTCAAATGAGTAATGTTATTTAGATATTCAAGGCATATCATAGGATTTGTCCAAAATTCTGTTAAATTTTTTTATCTAAATAGACTTTTTTTTTTTCAACCATGGCCAAATTTGGCTTCTCATTAGGGACATTAAAAAAAGAAAAGAAAAAGAAAGGGAAAACCGTATAACCGACCAAACTGAATCAACGGTTAATAACCAGTTTCACGGTTCGATTATAGTTATTAAAATCTAAAAACTATGCTTCACAGTTTAGTTACTATTTTTAATCTCAACTGAACAAAACTGTAAAATACGGTTCGGTTAACTGTTTTTCGGAAATACACAGTTAACCAAACTGTTACAATTATTTTACGAGTTAGATTATACCTGTCTTATGTTTCATATAATTGTATTCCATGATGAATGTTTGACAATTTCATTTTAAGTTTTTAGTTGTGTTTATTTTTCGTGAAAAATGACGGTGTTGTTTTGTTTGGTATGTGTTAAATGATAGTGTTGTTCTTCATGCAAAGTTTAAGGGCAAAGATAGAATTTTTTTTTTTAAGTAACAATTAATCGTAACCGAACCGTCTAATACGGTTAACCGCGGTTTTATTTTTAACGGTTTTTAGGATACGGTTATAGTTACGGTTTTGAAAAATTGAAAACCGTAAAATATGATTCGATTAATAATTTTTCTAAAATAAATAGTTAACCGAACTGTTACACCCCTAGTTCTTATAATGACAACGATCATCACCGGTTCACACTGATTTCATCAACAAATGGCCTGCATTTTTATTCAATTTGGAGTATAGGAGGCCAGGTTTATAAATTTGCTAGTTGTTTTTACCTCAAAATTACTATCCTCAAGTACAATGCCGCTGTACAATATTTTATTGTAGATAGAGTTGGACCTTCAATTAGAATTATGTGCATAACACTTTCCTGCACACAAAAGATTGTGATTTTTTGGATTTCACAAAGGCCTCATTGATGAATTTGTAGAGTAGGATCCCTATTCACCTCTTTCGTGCCACACGTGGAGTGGCAAATGAGTCCGGAGGCTTGGCTCATAATAATTTTGTTGGAGTTTTTTGGGGTCCACTTAATCAAAACATAGATGGCTCAAAATAAATAAATATTCATTTATAAAATTCATGAGATTTTCAGTTTCCTCATATAATTATCATATCATATTAAGTATTTATAAATACAAACTATTGTGCATTATATTATAGGGAAATTTCTCTCCATTGAACAAATTGCATGGTGTTCACATGTGGTCGCTCATGGAGCCACTTATAGTTTAAGTCTATCATTTGGGGATGGATAGATGGACAAGGGTCACGAGAAAATCAGTCCCATCAAATTATCGTATCTCTTGATTTAAGAGTTTTAAATTTAATGATGTATTAATGATGCTCTTTTTTTTTTTAAGTAGATTAAATCAAATGGTCACAAAGGTTCCATGAAAAAGGAGCTAAAAAGGTAAGCCCAAGTGGGTTCTATAGAGTTGGACGCCGACGGGACCCGGAGCATGGAAAATTGCAAATCCCGCGAACCACATTACGTTATTTTGACCTTTCTCCAAACAGAAAATCTTGTAAAAATTCGCGTTCCAAGCACAAACAAATTCGGTAAAAAACGCAGAAACTATGAGAATGCCATCTCTCTCACTTCCAGAGAATAAATGCCAGAAAGTACTCTTCTTCTCCTGATAAACAGAATCCTTTTCGAACTTGCGTCATCTTCCTCTCTGGTCGCGGAGATTCTCCGAAGAGGTAAGAGAGATTACGAAACCCTAATTGCAATTTCCGTATGTCTATCTGTAGCTTTGATCTGCAAATTCTCCTCCTTTCCTGTTTGTGTTTTCTGTTCGTGATCCGGTCGGATGAAACGATTGGCGACTTTCGATCTGCTTGTGCGATTCGATTCGTTGAAAGAAACCCTAAGTGTCGAATTCTCGCTGGATTTGAGCACAGAGGGTTGGTTGATCGCTTATTCTTCTGAGCTTCTTGCAAAATTGCAGAAGATTTCGTGATTTTGAGCCGTGAGAGTCTCTGTTGATGTTTTGATTCGTGTTTGGTGAACGTATTGCGGGTTTTTGGATTCTTTTTGCTGCGATTTCACGCGTTTTTGCGAAACTGGCGTAGATTGTTTGTGTTTTTTTACAGCGATGACTTATGTTTCAGTTGATTGAGGAGCTCAACATTTATTCTTTGGGACGTTTCAGTTGATCTTTTGTGTTTTGGCAGAACTTTCTGTGAGTTTTGATGAAGAGTAGGTTTCTTGAATTAACTGTGCACTTTTGGGTAATACCAGGGCACTTTGTGCCCCTGATTTGGTTGATTGGGCCTTTGAAACTGGGCAAAATACTGTTCTAGTGTGCACATGTGCACGCATGTGTGGAGACGGGAAAGAGAGAGTGAATCATAATGTCTTTGTAAAATTACAGCAAGGTACAGTGAAACATTTTATGGGCCTCATATGTGAATGGGAACAAGCTGCACTTGAATAGACAGTGTTTAATGGTCAGAATTTCGGTTATTGACATTGATTTTAATGATTCTAATGCGGCCGCCGCCGCCATCATCTAGTTAATGTCGTAAAAAAATGATGAGTTTTAATACTAAATAGAATTCCGGCAAGTTTGCATTTTTTTTTTTTTTTTTGGGAATGTAGTAGATTTCTTGTATTTTATTGGTTAGAATTCTCATATGTTGCCAAAGAGCTGGCTGATATGTTGGTTTCTTGAAGTACATGTAATTTTGAACTTTTGGGAAAGTGCTCTAGTTATGAAGCTTAGTGACAGTGAGAGTTTCTGTTAGTTTTGTGAAACAGTTAATTTGATATTTGTAATTGCAGAGGGATACAGTATGAATGAGTTGATTTTATTTGGATTTTACGTCAAAATATATTTTTTCTCTTATTCTGGTATTATTCTGTCTATTTTAGCATGTACTTTTTCTTGCCATCTTCTTCATTTTCTCTTTCTTTTTTCCTCCTATCTTCTATTTTTAAAAAAAGTACTACCTTCTATCGTCTGTATGCTCTTAAAATGAAGGGCCAACATCTTAAGAATGAAATTGTTTGTTGTTCACCTTCTTCTGTTATCATTGTGAAAGAGCTGATTGGAGTGGATTTCAAAGAAAAGTTTTTTTTTTATTCTGTTCTTTTTTTTTTTTCCTTATTTCCTACTATCTTCTTTGCCATTTCTGTTCTTCTATAGTTATATAATGGTGTAAGAAAAATCAGTGGTCAATATATAAAATTGAGGATGGAATTGTCTGTTCATTTGCTGATTGAGCACCTTCTCTGGTATTTCAGGTTTCTTGTGCTTTTGAGTCCGTAGGGAAGATTGGAGGTTAAGGTTGTAAGTTTTTGTTTCAGGATTTACAGAGATGTTGTGGACCATATTTGGTTTTTTAGTCTTCTAACTTGAAGTGTGAGATGGAACCTGAACAAAAAGTCTTTGACTGATGTTGTGGTAGCTTCGACCTGGGTTCTTTTATTTTTTCCAGTGGCAGTTTTGGGAGTAGAAAAAAGTTGCATCTGCACCAATGACATCTTCAGTTCACGATCTGTCCTCTGAACCTGGTAAAATTTTAAAATGCATGTCTTGACTCCTTTTATATGGCTTGCCCGTGTTGAGAGATGCAAATTCCTTTTACCTTTTCTATTTCTTGGAACACTCAATTTTTTCATTGTTTAATGTGAGCTGAAATGTGAAATGTGGTGGAGGCATTTTTCTGTCCACCGAGTCAATAATTTGTGTGTATTTGATGTGTGTCGAATGACACCTTTTATAGTCAAAGGCCTCTCTTTTCTACATTCTTTTGTAAGGAAAAGATTATGAGGAGAGTTATTTGCCTTCCTATTACAAGGAAAATGCAACTAAAAGCATTTTAAGTCGAAGAATTGAAGCCAACATGCCATCACTAACTTGAGGGTTTTGCTTAAGGAAGAAAACTCTAATTTAAGCAAACATTTTTTGGTTCTTTGTTTTTTTTTTTAGGCAGAAATGATCTTAAAATTATTAAAGAGGCATGTTTGGAGCATAGATTTATCCATACATGAATTATTTGGGTTCGTCTGCAATTGTTTTTTAATTTTAAGTTTTTCTCATAAATATTTGTCAATTTTTGGGGATCTTTTGAAAAGTTAAAGATTTTTTTCTTATACTGTGCTGACAAAAACCATTTATTATTATTTTCCCCTTAATTTCAATGTGCCTTAGATCAATCCCGTAGTTTGAGTTGTATCTGAGTATTGGTATACCTAGAGGTGCACATGGGCGGTTCGGATCAGTTTAAAGAGGAAACCATCAACCAAACCGAACCCATCGGTTTACTATTTTCTCAAACTGAACCGAACCGAACCGAAACCGAAACTGAACCAGTTCGGTTGGGTTCAGTTACGCTTTTTTTTTTTTTTTACAAAGAAATGACAGTTCAATTGGTGAGAGACGTTGGACTTAAAGTAACGGAGTGAGGGTTCGAGTTTCTTCAAGTAATTTTTCATATTCCTTTATAAATTTTATAAAAAAATATATTTATATAATTGGTTCGGTTCAGTTCGGTTTGAGTGGTTTAACCGCACCTTCAAATCAAAAACTGAACAGTTTGAAGGAAATCCGAGCCATGATCGAACCAATCTACTACAAAACCGATCCGAACTGCGGTTTTTTTGTGCACCCCTAGGCATGCCTAATGAGTTGTATCTGAGTACTGGTATACCGCATACTACTTGGTACATAGTACATGATTGATGATGTCATGATACTGCATAGTAAATACTACATAATGATCTTTCCGATACTGCTATTTTTTCAGTTATTAATGAAAATAAACATTAAAATCTAACATTTTCTCGTATTTTATTTTTTTGGGATATTTTTCAGATTATTTAACATCACTTTAAATTCACACCAATAATTGGTACCTATCACTGCACCCAATGCTATCATTTTGGGGGGAAGGTGGATGTGCCCTCCGCAACCTTTTTTGATCCTTGATTTTAACAAAAAAAAAAAAAAAAAGATGGATTAGTGTGGCATACAGCACAGTAAGTCTATTACATTCACATCATCACATGCATATAAATGATACAGTTGATGATGGCCTGCTAACACCTGATTTTTCTTGTGTATCAGCTTCACTATTTGCCTTCCGGCAAGAGTGAAACAAAAGGCCCTTAGTTTGCATGGCTGTTTTCTCATATATGGCATAATAGGATCTCCAAGGAGGTGCCATTTTAGCATGGGGCAAAGAATCGCACTTTTGGGGTTAAATTTAACAGAAACAAGGAGCTGCATAATCTCCCATCTAATGGTTTGTCCTAAACATTGTATACTTAAAGAAGTGACTGTCTTGTTGACTACACTTTACTCTGAAGTTGGGGGACATTTACAGAACCAATATTCACCTGGCCGCTTGTTGAAATACATTTGTGACCTTTATATTCTGACAGCTTTTCTTGTCGCCATTATTATCTTTGTGATGCCATATTCTATTTTAGAAGGATTGGGCTTCTGTAGTGTAACTTGTAAGGTAATAGTTTATGCGTGATTACTTAGAATAGTCTGATTTCTTTGGTTAAATTTGTTATACGCCTTCTGTCTGTCGCTTGAATTTTGTGAATGAAGAATTGTTTTAAGGGAGAAAGTTGTTAGAAGCCCTCTGTCTATCTGTTATATCTGCCCTGCCATCTAAATTTTGTAAAGCTCTTACTGTGCACTTTCTTGGCTGGCTGGTTTTGATTGGCCAGACAATGGTGGATCTCGTGAGCAGCAAAAGCAGACACAGAACTTGCAACCTCAGATCCAAAATCAGCCTCCTACAACTGGTTTAGTTCATCCTGGGACAGCATCAGCATCTGCTGAGTACATGATGCCACATCCACAGCTTGATGTGGGTCACACTATGGTACTTTTCTATTTATTTTTTCTACAAAATCTTGCACACATCACAGCATTTAATAAATTGGAGCCTTTTGTTGGAGAGCTTGGTAATTGACTTGTGTTCTGAACCATTTTTAATATTTTTCTCATTTCTTTTGGCTTCTAATATTTGAGAAATCATCTTACAGCCTAGTTCTTAAATTTTTTTTTTAAAGCAGTCCCCTTATAGGCAAGCCAGTCTTTCATTTATGAGTCTCTGTTTTGGTGTTGATATCATCAGGATTAGTCTCTGTGCGTGTGAATATGTGCATGTGCGCGTGCATTCTCAGGAACATAACATAAAACTTCATCACTACAATGGTTGAGGGTTAGGCATGTATTCAGAATACATGCGTACATATATTCTAGGCACGTATAAATTATGGAATTGGAAATTGTTTTTGTTTAATAACCAACCAAATTTGTCATTTTTCACCTTCTTCCTGACCATGTATGGTGGGATGTCTTTGCACAATATGTGGTCAACTAAAATAGTATTTTGGGGCTATTGCTTTGATTCAAACATGCTCATTTCCATGGTTGTCACTTATGGTGGGGTCTGAATGCTAAGAATATATGAATAGACAGATAGTAATAATTTTTCGTCGATTAAGTTGACTTTGGTTGAATTGTGAAGTACAGAAAGACAAGAATTTCCTTCTCTCTCTCTCTCTCTCTCTCTCTCTCTCTCTCTCTCTCTCTCTCTCTCTCTCTCTCTCTCTCTCAATGAGATGCACTGTAGTGCTGTTATATTGTTCTCTTTAATTTGTTTTCTCACCTAAATGTAACTGGAATGCTAAAAATATCTCTCATATGCCCCTTCTTTAATATGTTTTTTTCCCTTTGTGAATGAATTTTCTTCTTTAATAACAAGTGCAACTAGAATTCTATTACTAAGGTTTTTGCAAGCTCATTAGCATTGAAATTTTCTTTCTAATGAATGTTCAAGGCACACCAATAGAAAAATATATGAAATGGTAGATCTCCTAAAATTAGAAGATCTACGCTCTACACTCTTACCATGAGAGATCAAATGTAAAGAGTAAATGTCTTACAATATCACATCCAAATTTCCCATTATTGAATAATGAACTAATGATAATACCTTTGAAGGACATGCATAGAAATTTATTTATGATCACTTAACACTTCGTGTCATCATTTGACTGCATTCCCTGACAGCTGCAGTGGGATGTAAATTGTCTCTCTTTCTATGAAATGAGTATATAGAACTTGGATTATTTGTTTGGGCCTCCTTGTCTCTTTGGTTATATGCTTACAAGAAAAAGTCGTGTGTGTACCCATATGTGTATATTTATTGCATAAGAAGCAAACAGTAAAAAGCACGAAACCAAAAGCTTTATTAGGAACTGAAATATTGTACATTTTCCCTTTTCATCTAGATATTTAATTAAAAGTTAAAAATCCAAAACACCTTAAATTGAAAAAAAAAAAAAAAAGTTCATGAACACCCTATTATCACATGTTCTTTCAACTTTATGTAAAAATATACAAATATGTTTAACTCATGTTGAATACCCATTTAAGAAATCCAAAAAATAACACCAAATCTATAAGGCTAAAATTTAGAATTTTTAAACAGAAACACTCAAATCTTAAAAGTCTAACCAGAAAGCCTAAATTTATTGAACTCAAATTTCATACATGTTTCACAAAAAGAAGGAAACTTGTAGTCCCTGCTTTCTGGCTTAATTATCTAGAAGTCTCTGTAGTGATGAGAATTAATTTTTTGGTCTCTAACTTATACAAGTTGTTGTAGTCCTTTTGGCTTTTGGTTAGAATCCATTTAACAAATGACACAACTGTCCATCCATGGTGGAAAAGTTATTCATTTTGACAATTCCGACTTTTAAAACCAGGGTTTCCATGCATGGGTGTTACATAATGGTTTGGTGGGCCAATTTCACTCCTATTAGATAATTGTTACTCTTTGATTTGAGAGCATCGGACCTTGTTGATGTTTTAAGTGTATAATTATTTAGTATCTAGAATCAATGTATGCATATAGTTGGATCGGTGCCAAAGTAAGGTGAATGCCAATTCCTGGGATTAAAAGAGTGCAAACATATTAGATTTGTCAAAGGTAAACTGCTATATAGAGCAGAGTTACCTAGTGTTGGTGGACTCCTGTTAATAGAAACTCATTATGTGAATCATGAAAAGAGTCTTGACCAAACCGTTTTTTTTGTTCACATCACTCAAAAATCATTTTTCTTCTTAACCAAACTGAGTTTTTGTTTACATCAGCCAGTTCTTCATGGTTTTTCAAACCATGATCCCTATCTTCTGACTGATTGGATTGCCTTTTTATTGGTTTACAAGTTTGAAGTATGATCCCAATTTTTCTGACTGTTGGTTCACCACTGACCGTTGTCAACAAGCTTATTCTTCTGCCTATTTCTAGATGTTGGACCAACAAGTAGATTTTTCTTTCAACAATATCCTCTTCTGGCTATTTTCAGATCTTCGACTGATGAGTAGATTTTTATCCCATGGCCGATCCATAGGATGCTCTCCCAAGGAATTGTCCTGACCATATATAATCACTCCATGTGTCTAATTGGATTGCAGCACATCTAACGCTTTAATCAGAGCACTGTGCTTTTGTTACATTTTACTTTTACAATAAACTCAGATGGATTTTGGATATTTAATGGAGGGAAATATAATTTGCAGGCTCAGACACCATATGCATATCACGATCCTTATTATGGAGGCATCCTTGCAGCCTATGGCGCACAAACTATGGTAAGTTGCTTCCTTCGATGTCAATTTTCTGTTAACTTCTGCTAGTTGTCGATCAATGAAAGAACCACGGCACTCGTTTTGGATTTGGACTTCATTTATATATAATATTTATTTCTTTAGTCATGGCCTCTTTCAGATCCATCCTCATTTTGGGATTCAACCAACTGGGGTGCCATTGCCATCAGATGCAATTGAAGAGCCTGTATATGTCAACGCAAAGCAATATCATGGTATCTTGCGGCGCCGGCAGTCTCGAGCAAAAGCTGAGTTAGAAAACAAATTAATCAAGTCCCGCAAGGTAGGTTTTCTTGTATGAGCTTCCCTTGGACACTTCGTACTCAGCATATCGACCTTGAATTTTAGTCCTCAACATTCTTTTAGTAAAAGCCATTTTGTAGGTAGATAACAGATGTCGGCTCCACAAGGAGCCCTTCAGGTGAAAACCTAATATTTCTGTTTCTAACTGCAATTCTTTCTGGCATTTTTCAACTTAGGTTCAGCCTCAGACAGGACAGTCAACATTTCATTTCAGCAGTTGTGTCAATTCCTATTGGGAAAACCATGGGCCTGTTGAGCTCTTTTTTAAACCATGTGCCGATAATTTTGTCCCGTAAATGACGGCAGTGCATTTGAATAAGCCGAGGTTCCAGGACTGGCCATAGATAATGGGCAGGTAGTTAGTTTGCAGGTACCTCAGAGTTCAGGGAAATTGAATTACCTGTTTCTCTGGAGTCTGGAGTGACACATGCTTAAAATAAAATGAATGCTTAACTGCACTTGCTGAGGCAAGAGACCTCTCAATCTTATTTTGGTGGAGAAACAGCTTTTAAATACATTGAAACATTTTCAACTTTGTCGCATTTGTAAACTGCCAATTTCTTACCTTTATTCATCTTTTAACACCTTACGAGTTTGAAATATTTGTGTAGCCATATTTGCATGAATCTCGACATCTGCATGCACTAAAGAGACCCAGGGGATGTGGGGGCCGGTTTGTCAATTCGAAGGGCGACCAAAATCAGAATGAAGTGTCTACTCATGATAAATCGCAGCAGCCTGACCATGATCCCGACCGTAATGACTCCTCAGAGAAGGCATCCTTATCATCCTAAACAGGAATATTTTGATATGATAGAAAGTATCTGTGCTGCATAGGCTATTTGAATGTTTCCAGATCCATGCCGGGTTTGCCCAAGCAGGTCTTGTGGGATCTTAGGTGCTCATTCACCTGAGATGTTCTTCTCAGGTCTTGTGCCTTTCTAGGAGAATTCCACAACCTTTATAAAAAATGACTGTAGAAGTTCAGATGTTAGTGTAATAGGTAAAATTCCGATCTCAGTGTGAAAATTGCTAGTTGAAGAGTTTTTCTTGCCTGTTTTGGCGGTAGTGGTTGATTAACCGTGTATAAGTTTTTTCAGTCCGTCCGGTCCAATTGTGTAGACAGATCTGCGCCCTGTGAATATTATGTGCCGTTTCTCAGCATGTTGTTATTTATGATCTCTGTGTGAATTGATTGAAGATTTATGCATTCTTTATGCTTTAATGGTCATGATTCCTTCATGGCATTGGCATTGGCATTGGCATTTGGTTGAGGCTGAAATCCATGATGTTAGAAGTTTTTATGGCTTTCCAGGGAGGGATAGATAACCTGGGCTGTGTTGTTACCTCGCACAATTTAAGCAGCACTGATAGTCTCGGCAGTTTGGAGCAGATTCTGGACTGGTATCAATGTAATGATATATGCTCTTTTATATGGATAGATGTTCACTGACGTTACAGAACAATGGTTGAAAAATAAATAAAAAAAGGGTTTGGATAAGTTGTGGTTTAATGGATTTGATTTGGGCTGTTGATCATGCCCCTTTCTGCTATTTCCTCCTCAGTTTTCAGTGCACATTTGGGGATTCTCCGATTTCCCTATGCGACGTTTGTTTGGCTTGTTAGGTCGTTTCCGAACTGTTTAGAGGTTATTATGTTTATATTTAATAGCTCAAGTGAATGCAACTATAGGGCTGTGCTCAAGTGTGGATGTCTAATGGACCCTCCTCCCTGCGGACTCTCTTATGGGGTGCACTTTGTGCCGCACCAATCATAGAGATGGGGAAGGTAGGGGTCGAAAGATCCAGATAGGCCTAAATGTGTGCAAAATTTTAGCTCCATGATTGGTGTGGAATTTGGGTGTCAATTTGGGCTTCAGCCAATTTTAGGAGGGTGCATTAGCTGGCATCATATTACAATTGGCATGATGTGATAGGATGGAAAAATGTTTTCCTGTTGTAGCGAAACCGGGAAGCCGGACTCATTATGTTCACTATCGTTGGTTCTGCAAAAGTTATCCAAGGGGATGCATGAGGGATTCACTCAAGTGGAAATCTACAGCAGAGTCAGTTAAAAAAAATTAAAATAAAATCGCCAAAATAAATGCACTTTTAGAACTTCCTCTCTTTCATCTCGCTCATGTCTCCCTTAATAAAATGTGTTACTCCATAGAAGGGACGAAAGAGGAGCAAAAAGGAGCAGAACCCGAGAACAACCCATATGGCCCCCCACCCCCAGCATGGGTGGTAGTCTCTTGGGGTCCAGGCCCCGAGCCTGGGTACCGGAAAAAAAAAATAAAATAAAAAAAATCCATTGTTGCATCTACTCATTGATAATTTCAACTGTTCGATATAAATGCCATCCGTCTTAGTATATATTTTCAAATTTTACTAAAAAAATTGAGTTGTTTCGCTGTAAGATTGAGCATTTTAATAATAATAATATAATTAACATAATTTTATATATTATTAATCACATGCATTAATCAGGAACCACTTTTATCATTTATGTTCTCTGATAACTAACTTTGATAACTCCAAGGGGGTAGTTCAGTTGGTCTAAGACCACAGTTTGAATTCGGAGGTTGTAGGTTCGAAACTGCACTACCACACTGGGATTACATGGAAGTTTATCCGGCTTTCTTATGGTCCAGTCCAAAGAATTGGAAACCTCCTACAGCAAGGAAAAAACAAAAAAGCAACTTTGATATATTTTTGCCCGTCCAGAAACATGGGCCAACTTTCACCCATTACCTGACTGGGCTGAGTGCTACTAGTTATAACCATAGCAGCGCTTTTACACAAAACAAAAACACAAAAGAAGGGACGATCGATCAGAACCTCCTCTGACCCATCATCCCAAGCCCACCATAAACACCATGGAGTTGGAGAGCGAGGCCATCAAAGCTGCTTCGGAGGAGGTCTCACAGCAGTTTCAAACCCTAATAAAAACAGACGATGTCGATACTCTCAAACACTTGCAGCATTTGATGTAAGCGCTCCATTCGATGTTTTCTACAATCCTATAATCGGAGAAACCAACATAGAAAAAAAAAAATTCCTTCTTTTTTGCCCCCTTTTGGAATCTGAAATTGTTGAATTGGGTCGGTTGGTTATTGATTACCCCAGACATGGAGGAGGAATGAAAAATCTAAATTTTTTGTTTTGATATTTTTTCAGGGAACTGAGAATTTAAGGATTTGGGGCCTTTTTTGCTTTTATTTATTTATTTATTTATTGAAAATGGTAGACCACAATATTTAGAATTAGAATTTAGATTTGAATTCAGAAGCGATCTTGAGTTTATGTAGATTTTGTGCTTGATTCTGTTAAATTTGGATGTCTTTATGTGGGATTTCATTGAATTGGTAGAATTTTCCTAGCAGAAAATAGATTTGATGGCTGTAATGTGTTGGCAAAAATGATCTTGGATTTATGGTGATTCTGAACATATTATACTGTTTTAGGTTGTTGTGATTTTTTCCCCTTTCTAGGAGGTGGTTCTCAATAGCATTGGAAGGTGTGTTTTGTATGGATGAGTAAGTTTAGCTGAATAACGGGAATTTAGCTTCAGAAACCGATTGCAGGAGTCTTTAAAATCATGAATTAGGTCCCTGGTACAACCCTCGTGTGCACCCTTGGTGGAGTGATGCTTGAATGTCTTCCTAACACAACCAACAGACTATAAAACCATTGTTGTACCGTTTCCCATCACCAATTGGTTTTGGGATAAGTGGTAGCTCAATGGGGTCTAAGATCCTACAATGAACATGTAATGGTTTTACTCAGGCTAGAAGTATTCATTAATTCAGATGAGAGATGAGATGCAAGAGGTGAAAGGTTGCAAATTAATAAGGGGTTTGTGGTTAACTGTGTAGTTGGGGACTTGTAGACTTGCATTTGAGGTGCTGTCAAATAAAATTAGTGACAGTTGTTTCTTAATATGTTTTATTGTATATGGTGTTATGTTCTTGATATGATTTTTTTCAAGAAGATCAAGTTTACGCTGTTATTATTGTCATCTATAATTGTGAAAGGCTTTAAAACATTGTAACTTTCAGGGTTGATTCTATTAGACGAACAAACATGGATTCTTAAGATTACATCTATCAATCCTTTATCATAACCCAACATGCAGACATCTTGCAGAAGGCTATAGTGACTTCTGCAGAATAAAATCCAGGAGTTTGATCAAAGTTCATATGGAAAAAAGCTAATTTCAGTAACTTTTCATTGTTTTTCCTGTGTAAAATGCATATTGGGATATTGTGTAAGCATGTCATACCCATCTCCTTTAAGTTGGATGAGTAACTTCTCCTTTCACATTCAGATTGGGAAGGCTACAGGACAGCAATGCCGTTTTGTCACATTTTAATGACTTCTCGGAACATTGCTATGCGGAGGTTTCTGGTGATCTCTCAAGGAATACACGTCTCTTGAAGTCTATGAAGGCAGACTTAGATCATATATTTCAGAAGCTGAGGTATGACAGATGTTTTTTTTTTTCCTTTTTTTTTTTTTTTTGTCACCAAGGGAAGCAAACACTGCCAAATTGTATATCTTTTGTTTTTGCTCTCATATTTGTTAAACAGACTATTTCCTGTTGAGGTTTGAAACAATCGCACAAGTGGGCAGATTGAGTTTTTTGGTTTGTCAACTTGTCATGTGAGACACCTCTTGTACATTTCCATATAACTTTCAAGCATTTGCCAGAAGTCAACCATCAGTTATATAGTGTATATGGCTTCCTCTAGTTATCTTCTAAATTACTATTTAGCGATAGGGACCATTAATCTTCTGTGGTTGGATATAGTGAGTTATTAACTTTGTTGCGACAGCTGACATTAGAGGTTTTCTATGATTATATTTTGACTCCCTCCATGGGCATACATGTGGATATGGCATGTGGTGTATGCCACTTTCAAACTCTGGAACCGATAGTATCTTTGATGATTACTTGGCCTGTACACCAGGCCAGTCCCCCTTTTCTTTCATAATCAAAATAACCCATTTCGGGATTTTTAGAAGATGGTAGATTTTCAAGAATCCCCTACTTCTAACATCACCATTTTTGAAAAAGATTTTTGAGACCAAGCGCCTACCAAAACAGCCCTATAATACTAAAAAATTGTTTAGAACCCATACAGAGAGAATGAGAGAGAGAGGCTGTGAAGCCTATATGAGCAGAGGAGATTATGATTTTGGGATTTCTTGAGAGAGAGAGAGAAATGGGGGTTTTGTTCCATGGGGGCTAATGGGCTTTATTCCATGTGGGCTGATCCAGGTAGTCCATATAGCCCTAATGGGCTTTTTCCAGAGTTGTGGGGGCCCCATGTAGCTATACATGGGTCCGCCAGTGGTTGGATCAATACATTCCCCCTTGAAAAACCTGCAGTGGCCCAGATATTACTTAGATCTCACTGGTGGTCACTTTGAAATTCATGCCATCCATCTTCTTCACAAGTCTTTGAGGTAAATACGAACGCTAGCTGTGAAACCCAACCACATGGATGAACCTTCTACCGAAAAGACCGAAAAACATATATATATATATATATATATATAAAACCGATTGTGCCAGTTACATCGTCCGTCCTCTCCATGGCCTTTTCATGCATCTATACTTTGATCATGACATGCTAACTATCATTTCTTCTATTATTTATTTGTAACTATCATCCTGACTTTTGGACCAGAGCATGTGCTCTTTGCACGTGTAACCATGTTTGTATGTGCTAGATTTACATGCATATGCTCAATAAAATATTAGAAATTAGATATGATAAAATCCTCGCTTTCAGTATTTATCATTCCTCGAGAAATTTTCTCATCAAATCACTGTTTCAAACTTAATGGTGTAACTTGGAATCAAGCTACCTTCTCAAGAGTTTTCAGTTCTTTATCATTGAATGGTCACAGTGGCCAATCTTATGTCCACCGCGTTATAGATTGTGGATCTTGTAGCCATCTCCTATTTTCACTAGCCTTCTCCAGAGAATCAAAACTGGTGCCATTTTTTGGTGGATTTCAATCAATCTGGCACTATAAGCATCTTTAACAGAAAATTAAAGAGAACCCTGTTTTTTTTTAGGTCTAATCCAACAGGATTTGGCACTAAATTTTGTTCGTGGTTGTCTTCTTATTGTTGCTATTGTTTTCGCTGCCATTATCGTCATTATTGTCATCTATGTTGTTGCCATTGTCACCACCACCACCACCACCACCACCATTATTTTGTATGGGGAAAGCATGCATAAATGGAAAACTATACTGTATAAGAGGAATATACTTTATGAATTAACAAAAGTATCACCTTACTATAGACAAATACATCTACCCCAAAAACACCTCCCACCCACCAACACTGTTAACTCAAATCTCAAGCATAGAAGAAGATAAATCTATAACTGTAATTTCGTTCCCCTGTTTAGCCAACATATCTGCTGCCTGTTTACACTTATATATGTGCACAAAGGACACTGACATTGATTTACTTAATTACCATATCTCGGAGTGAAAGCCAGTCACAAAGGTTCATCAACCTTCCTCATTCCCAATTAATCTGCAAATTTTTGTGTCCCTTAATGACTTGCTGCAACAACTGTTCTCTGAATAGCTTCAAAACCTCATGCACCACCAAAAAAACTGCATGCACATACTCGACCAACTCCACCTCGGTCAAACTCCTACTGAAAGTGAGACTCCACACAACCTCAACCTCAAGACGTTGGTTAACAGACAGACCTTTTTGTGACTCAACCCTATATAACAAAGAAATTTTACTGAGAAGATTGTTCCTAGACCGAATATCTTCCCTACAATGGACCCTTGACCTCTACTCACTTGAAAAGTGGATCCCACCCAAAAAAATACCTTGCCCTTTTATGATTGAATTCCCAATGAGACTCCCTTTTCCAAGCATTAACTTCTTCACCTCTAAAAGATAAAAACTCTACCTGGTTGCTAACCTCCATGACCTTCCGATATTTCTAAGGAATCACCTTCTTGAAATGGGTTGTGACTTGTGGTGGTCTTGGTTAAGCACTGGTTCAACAAATCCATGACTAATCATTTAAATAGCTGCACACAACCACACAATTACAGATTAGAGAGCTCCAGCAATAATGCAGAAAATCTCAGTGATGCAACAATAAAATTCTAGCATTCTAACCGGCCTTGAAGTCTGAACAGATTGACAGCTGCCCACTGGAAATTTCAGCAGTGTAAAAGCTTTTCTCCCTCACGAAGTTCACGTAAACTGTCCTTGGCTGATTAGAGTCGCACAAAAATGGTAATGTGGGGACATTCTAATCCTCAACTCTTATAACAATCGAAAGTTGACCAGTCATTGCACATACCTCATCCAATCCAATCTTTAGTATTCATTTAGAAACTTTTGCATTGCTCAAAAACAATATCCTAGCTGCAAGCACTACTCCTATGCAGCTAACACTTATGGAAAAAGGATTAAATGGAGGAGAAAACATGCTCCTCAACCCATTGACTAGTTCTAGGTTTGGCTGACATTTCCAACCTGATCAATAGAAGGTTTGGGTTTGGGTGGGACCCATACATTCTATTCAACCTGACAACCTGGCCCAATGACTTAGTTTTCAGATTAAGTTTTCCAACCCAATTAATAAACTTGTCAGAATTGGGTAAGGCCCATGCCAATTAATTGATATTTATTCAGCATATCTTTATTTACAGTTACTCATCTTTTTCAAGCATCCTTCTTGGACTTTCTTCTTCTTGCACATTTTTTTTCTGAGTAATATTTTACATCTGTCCTGGTTACATTTTTAAAAAGAAGTTCTAGCCATTTCCCTTCTAAATAGTGGACTTTTAGCACTTTTTAGCATTTTCTTTCTTTAGCCTTACTCTTTTTAATTTTTTTTCTCTTTTTCATCATATTAATTTTTTATCTGTTCAAAAATTTGTTTCATTGAGATGCTACTTACTTTTCTTGTTCATTATATTATCACAATGATTTTTTTTTGTTCTAGTTACTAATTTCTCTGTGTTTCTGCTTAATTTTTGTGGGAGTTGTTATAGGAGCATGAAGGCAAAGATCTTAGCAACGTATCCTGATGCATTTCCAGGTGACTCAGGATCAAAGATACTAGACCAAAGACCAGACCTTGAGAAACCTCAATAACCTCATGTCTTCGCCATATGCAAAAGTGGATTGATGCAATTGCTGCGTACTGTTTATCAGGCAAATGTGTTTTTCTTAACTGAGTTAATGTTCAAATATTTTCTCATATGGGGAGAAGTGTGAGATGAGGAATGTCTATTATTTATTACTGTGTTTTAACTGAATCTACAATTTGTTACTTTAACATGGTTGCGGTTGTTAGGGGTTGTATAGAAATTGCCATTATGTGTCCCATGCAGTGAAAAATTATTTAATTCTAATCTCTTGTGCCTGCAAATTTAAGCTGCTTATCAACTGGGACCATTTATCTGTTGGGCCATTTGCAAGCAACTTATGCGCAAAATGAATGTAACGGAGATGAGAATGTTGGAGTGGATGTGTGGCAACATTTAGAAATGAGCGCTTTCGATAGCATTTAGGTGTAGTATCAATAAGGGATAAAATTATGGAAATATTTTTGAGATGGTTTGGGTATGTCCAGCGTAGCGGATAAGGAAAACTTGGCTGTGTAGGTTGATGACTACCAAGGGGAAAGGTGTAGGCCGAGAGGACGTGGATGGAGGTAGTAAAAGTAGATATGAAGAAGTGCAGTTTATTTGAGGATTTAGCTCGTGATAGATCGGAATGGAGAGATGGGATTTTTGTAGCCGACCCATTATAGTTGGGACAAGACTTTGATGATGATGATGATCTGTTGGGCCCTCTGCAGATAGACCATAGTCAGAAGCCTTGTTTGATCGGAAAACTTCAAATGTTCAATTTCTTTTTCTTCTGTCCTGGATATTTGCCATTGCCAATATTCCCTAAACCTTGGTCATTTCATATTGGATTGCTATGACGTCCACTTGGTCAGTTATTTTCCCCTAGAGTCCCTAGTAGATGAGGATTCGCTGTCGCTAAATAGTACAGATCTGTAGTCCCTAGTAGCTGAGGATTAGCTGTCGCTAAATAGTACAGATCTGTCTCCGGATAATGCCAGAGGCATTATTAGCTGGATTTGAATCTTGAAGGGCATTAGAGCCTCATAGCTTCATCTTCCTCTGCTTCCCATTCACAGCAGGCCCTCCAGAAAGTATCTAATTAAGGTTGTGGAGGACAATCTGATTGATGCAATTTGCAAGATCTTCCCTTTTGGAATCTTAAAGCTACTGCATGTATGGATTGCTGAAGCAGCATGTGGGCTCCATGGCCTGGCGATTCAGATCATTGATTTTAGTAGAATCTCCTTAATCACATTTCATCATTACTCAGTAGCAAACAATTGAAGATCCAATGGATAAGATTTTTCAGCATGCCATCTACTTTGATGCCCATCAGATCAACGATCACCATCCATTTGCCCCAATGATATAGAAACGAAACTGCAAGAAGATGGCAGAGCTGATGTAAATGGTTAGTAGTCAGCTATCATCAGATGGCTCAGAACTTGTAGATTATCCGGTTGTACTCTGTACATTTTGTTAGAATATTTTCAATACTGCTATTTGATGATAGAATATTTATTTTGACAATTTTGAACTTGAGAAAAATTGTGATTTTGGAATTTAGATTTTTCAAAAGATCAGAAAAACTGCTAGGCCAGGCTGTTGGACACTCGCCAGCACAGGCAGATTGATGGGCAAACCTAGGCTGAGAACCAAATTATCAGGTCTAAGTCCATCTCATGGTCCTGTAGGCTTGGTCATTCATAAACAAGCCCATGAAGGTATGAACAATCTCAAACTGTAGGCCGGTACGTAACTTTTTCTCAAATGAGAATACTGACCTTGTGAATTTCACATCTTCTTGACAATGATTCATAGGAAAAACTCTGGGACTCATTAGATGCATTGAATCTTCTCATGGAAATGAGACTTTTAAAGGAATTCTATGGATATGTAATCTTTTTTTTTTTTTTACTGCTCCTTTTTAGGAATCTTCATGCTCCTGTCTAGGTGGTAAAGATGCTAATCCTGTTGAATTCAATGGACTTTTATTTCTTGCATTCAAAGTGAGCTCTCTTTAACTCTTAGGATTTTAATCAAAAACTTTGAAATTCTGCAAGTTGAGTTCTTGGGTAATTAGATCACTTCCTAAAACATTGTTGTTCACAGTGAGTATGAAGTGGACCTAGTGGTACAAACCTGGCACATGTGAGAACCCATCTTTTTCCTATTTTTGGCTAAAGTCTTCCATTACAACCCCACAGATGCAACATCACAAAACCCGCCCCCCACAGGACCCAAAAGAAACATGTATTCTATGACTTGTTCTTGTTGATTAGTCCATCTTACTGCATTTTATTACGATGAGTCTTGTAGTGAAATTTGGAGCAAATCCATACTAAAAGGTAGCCATTCTCTTGACCGGTTCAGGTTTTACTCAGTTGGACCTCAAAGACAATCACCACAGGTAAGATCCAGACATATGATACATTTTTTTCTTTCACATAAATAACCCCCACCAGTGCCACCACCACAACAGATGAAACCAAACACAACTATACAATACTACACTCTTTCCTACTCCTCAAAGAAATTCAAATTCAAATTGCACACACAACTAGTAGTAGTATCAGGAGAAACCTTACCGTCTTTCATATCCCCATTGACTGAATCTGTGGCGGGGTTTGCTCCCTCCTCTACCCTCTTACATGGCATTTCCTTCTCGCTCTTCCCCTTTGCAAGGGCCTTGGCTGTATCATAAGATGCATGAAGACCCATGAAAAAGTAGTACAACAGTAGCACCCCAGTCCACACTCCAAACCTCGCGAACGACAGCCCATCGATCGACCCCAGAAGGAATATGTTGATTGCGATCGAAGCCGATGGCAGCCATGGTACCAGTGGCACACCCCACAGCTTGGGCGCTCTAGCTTGAGGCACCAGCAGCTTCAGACCCATTGTAGCCCCAAACCATATGGGCACCGTCACCACATACGCCACCCACCCCTTCTTGCTCAGTGCCCAGTAGACTGCCGTTGCAATGGATGATCCCAGTATTAGAACGATGCAGATGATCAGCTTGTTGCGGTCCCGATCGGTGGTCACTCCGGTTACATAATATCTGCATAGATGTATAAGGATGGTAATAAATGATCTTATATAGTAAAGGGTGGTTCTTAGGCATTGATCATTTCTTACAATTGAATACATAGGAATTGTAGGATTTCTATTCCTTAAAAAGGATTAAAACTGAATAAACAAATGCAAATTCCCAAGTTTGACGATCAATTATCTTGTCTTGCGGAAATTGAATTTAAATCCTAGTAAAGTGAGGGTACTGGAGCTACATTGCTACCTTATATCTTTCCCGATACCTCTCACCCACCCCCTGACCATCTATTTAATAATCTGAGCTCACTTGATCATGAACTCCCTCTGTATTCAATTCCCATATATTTAATTTAGTGCAAACAAAGAGACCCTTTGTGTTATAAATATGGATGTCCCAATTTCATGGCCAAAATTCAGGTAACTTTTCTTTTTAACTTTTTTGCTCTGGATCGCAGGATATCATGACTTTTATGCAACTTCTTATGATGATTTTTGTCTAAATTATAAAACTTGAGAAATGGTGATCAGATGTGTATTTATTTTTTTCCAAAATGTTAGTTTTTGTATTTTATAAAAAATGAATTGGTTTACTAGTTGCAAAATATATATGATACATAAATTGATAAATTCCTTGATATCTAGGATATGGTGCAAAAAAGTTTAAAAAAAAAAATAGGGTTGACTGAGATTATCAAAATTTGAGTCATGAAATTAGAAAAACAAAAATTAAGGTCAACCAATACGTCAAAACCCCCAACTAAATTCTATGAAAATATGGTTCCTCAAATTTTTATATAGTACCTGCGCACGAGGAGGGCGACAGCGACGAGCATGAAGATGAAGAGCGTGGAGATGGAGAGGAGGTTGGAGAGGATATTAAGAGCGGTGAAGAAGGCAACGACGGCGGTGGCCACTAGCATGACGATGGTGGCGTAGATGGGGGTGCCAGTCTTGCCATGCACGTAGGCGAGGGAAGGCGGGACCATGTGGGCTCGGGCAATGTGGGTCAGGTATCGAGCCTGGCCCACAGCGCCAACCAGGAGGACGGTGGTCATGCCCTTGAGTGCACCAAGTGCCACAATGTACTTAGCCCAGTCCATGCCAACAGCCTTGAAGGCGATCGAGAAGGCCGCGTTCTCGTCGATCTGCTGGTAAGGCTGCATAAGGCAGAGGGTGACTGCAAGGAGGCAGTAGATGGTGGTGGTGATGGACATGGCCCCGACGAGGCCAATGGGGATGTCCCGGGCAGGGTTCTTGGTCTCCTCGGCCATGGTGGAGACGGCGTCGAAGCCAACATAGGCGAAGAAGAGGACGGCCGAGGCCTTGAAGACTCCGCGGGCGCTGTTGGGGGAGAATGGGGTGTAATTGGAGGTGTCGGCCTTGGTGAGGCCAGCGATGATGATGAAGAGGAGGACGATGATGTGGACGATGGAGGCGACGAAGTTGAAGCGGGAGGTGCCCTTGGTGCTCACGACGGCGACGACGCAGACGATGGAGATGACCCCCACGGCGATGGGGTCGAGGTGGCCGTAGTCAGGGCTGAGGCTGTGGACAATGATGCGGAAGTGGTCGGGGTCGCGGTTGAGGAGGGTCGCGAAGTAGGAGGTCCAGGAGCGGGCCACCGCAGCTCCGCCTATGACATACTCGAGGAGGATGTTTCCGGCTGCGATGTAGGCGACGAAGTCACCCAGCTCCACCCGTAGGTACGCAAATGACCCACCTGTTCGCCGGCAATATTAGTCAAAATTAATGTCCTACTATCTTTTGTTATTAGAAGTTAGAATGAAAGTTTAGGGCCACCCATCCATTACATGAATAGATAAGAGTATGGAGTCAACACATGTGTTTGCAATATGATCAATTTGATGGTGCATTAACTCTAATGAAAGTGAAATTTGTCTTAGTAGAAACATAACGTGAGACAGTGACTTTGACTGATATGAGTTTTAAGTGAGCCCCACTGATGACGACTTTATAACATGGAACTTAGACAATTCTACGAGTCAGCTGGCCCTTTGAGGATATGATATTTTGGGCTACGCTGCTTAATATGATTTAAAAAATAAAAAATAAAATAAAAACTTGTTAGATTTTATTAAAAATATATGAATTGTCCATTTCTCAGTTTTTACTGCTAATAATAAGGCTTTCCATATCCCAACAAAAGAATTTTGATCCTCCAAGGCTTTAACCTTGAGAAATCCTGAATCATAGAGAGCGGATCTACAAATGGGGCCCACCTTTTAAAGTCCGAATCATTTGGAATAAACACCCTCTATACATGTTGGGTATTTTCAAATTTTATGTCAATCTAAATTTATTCCACCATTAGTTTTACTGTTTAATTATAAAAGTGGTTACCACAATCTTACGCGATTTCATTATCAATTTCTCACCTGTGTCATTTTAATGATGGGACAAATTCTTTTTTTCTTTTTTTATCAATTTAATGTAAGATAAATTAATTAATATATATATATAAATTAATTTATTTTAAATAATTTAAATTTAAAAAATAGAGTCAGAAATTTTCGACATGCATGACCAAAAGCAGGATCCAAAGTTACGGACAAAAAAAAAAGAAGGGAAAAACAGCATCCATTTCCAGTTTTCCGGTCGACAACCCTAACCATTTTTTTCGTGCGAGTACAAATTCACCCAAGGATCGTTTCCTACGAGTTTGTCGCGGAACTCTACTGTGGGACCCACTTTTTTGATAATCTCAACCGTTGAAAACAGAAATCAAAAGGACCACTTACGTGTTTGTCTTTCGGCTGTATCTCTAATTCAGACGCAACGCGGACGAACAAACGACATCCCCACCTCTCCCAAGTCAACATTTACCGAAACTAACTGTGAAGTGAAATGAAAATGAAATGCTTAGTCGGTTACTCCAACTCACCTGCGACTGGAATCTCCACGGCGAACTCAGTGTAGCAGAAGACGGAAAGCATGGCGGAGACGCCGGAGACGACGTAGGAGAGGACGACAGCTGGGCCGGCATCGTTCTTGGCCTCGAGTCCGGTGAGGACGAAGATTCCGGCGCCGATGACTGCTCCGATGCCGAACCAGATGAGGTCCCACCATGACAGATTCCTCTTCATCTCGTGCTGGCTCTGCGACCGCACCTCGTTCAACTCGGTCTGATCTAAAGACCGAGTCAGGACCCGGTCCTTGAGTCGCATCGGCGTCTCTTTCATGGCCTTCATGTAGTTTCCCCAGCTCTTAAACGACTCCTCTGGCAGAAAATCATCTTTGCTGCACATGCACCATCTCCTCTTCACTACTCCTTCGCTTCCGCCTCCTCCCATTCTCTCTCTCTCTCTCTCTCTCTCTCAATCTTCTCTTTCAACTGTAGAAAAGGAGGAAGAAGGAAGGGAAATTATAAGTAGTTGGCCCAAAAAGAAAACGACAAAAGAAAGCGTTTCATTTTCTTTGGAAGATTCAAAGAGATGAGATGGGAAGGGATTGGGACTTGGGAGTCTGCTTTTGCCTTTTCCTTTGGTTTTGTACAGGGAAAACTGTCTTCTCGATTGGGCATTTTTTTTTTAGATCTATATAGTAAGCTACAGAGAATTCGAATATTTTGAATTTTGAAGAGAACAAAAGCTTTTCAGCGAGTGCAGAACAACTTTAATTACTGGAATAGGAAGATTTGAAGGATTTAGAAAACAAATCGAGAACAGAAAAAGCAAAGATAATTTTAGAAATAAATACAACTTTTCCTTACATTATCAAAAATGGAAAGTAAGATTCTTATTCTTCTTTCTTCTTTAAGATATCTTCAATAGAGAAAATTTACAACCGAATGAAAAACTCAACAAGAATAAAAAGGGAATTTATAACCAGAAAGCTCTTCCTTAAATAGCATAAATTTCTCCAATTTTCTAATTAAAGAAAACTATCTGCACATCTCCAGTTGGCAGAAACCAAGATCCAATAAATGCAAACAGAACACAAGGATCAAGGCTGGAAACAACAACAACAATAAAAGCTGTTAAATAAATTTGGAAAAACTTTTCCTTTTCCAACCAGGTTCAAAGTAAAAGTTAAAATCAGTCAACTTTGCAAAACTAAACAAAAAAAAAATCTCCATCCCTCCAACTTCTTCAACTCATTCCTACTCCTGCAACTTATACAATCACAAATCACAACCCCAAAATTTCTTAAAAAAAAAATTCATTCGAATCGAAATCGTTCTGAAATACCTCAGATCTGAAGAAATGGCATCAAAAGCAGCCTCCTCTTCCTCCTATAAAACTAACAGATATCGATTTCTCCATTCGGCAATTTCGCTAAGTTCCAAACACGTTCAGATCCGTTGAAACCAACAAATACATCTCTTAGAGAAATCCCCCAATCACGCATACGAAACCGATTAAAGAAGAACGAGAAAGAGACAGATTCGATGGAATGCGATGGATAAGGCGGAAAGAACGAGACAGAAATTGAAATTTTTTTAAAACCCGAGATGAAATTTAACTGATAATTTATATAGAGAGAGAAGATAGAAGGTGACCTGAACGATTACGCCGGTAGTTGGGCGAAGAGATCCCGGCGTGTAGCTTCCTGGATCTGGCCGGAATTTGAAGAGAATGGGGTGGCAAAGTGTGTGAGCTGGAAGAAGCGGGAACTGAAGGTATAAATGCGTCAGTGACCGGCGGTAGCCGGTGGAGATTTTAGGTTCAACGGTCCTTCTTGGTGGTTTACATGTCAGTCAACAATACAGCGTTGCGGGCGTCAGAGGTCTATCTCTAAAAAAAAGATGATACAAGCAAACGAAATGCGGCACACCCAGCCAACTGAGGCAAGGAGTTGCTGCTGGATGAAATCCCACACAAGTAAAAACATTGTGGCTATTCATAGTTTGAATTCAGGATAGTCGGGTCAAACTATTACCATTTATCAGTGAGGTAAACATTCTCAAGGTATATGGGGTATGATGATAATTCACGTCCATTTCAATTGCTCTACTGTTGGATTGACTATTAGATGAAAATGTGACAATGAATATATTTATACTTAGGTTGATGTAAAATTCGAAACCAGCCCATGTAGGTTGATTGTGTTTAATTTTAATGGTTTGAATTAAAATAGAAGGAGCAACACTCCTCGGGATTTGGTTAAAGCCTGCTAGGATCTAGATTTATTGATTGAAGGAAGATTCTAAAAAATGCCCCACTTTAAAAATGTCTCTTTTTTCGCCCTCTGTGTTTTTGGTTATAGAGCCCATGTTAAGTCAATCTAGTCTTTTTACACACACTACCCCCATGAATAGTCACAAATCCAAATTTAGCACTCATCTAACTTTTCCTCACTGTTGAATTGAAATCATGATAAATTAATGCCTCTAAACCATTAAATTTTAGGGTCATGGATCAAAATGTTAGGATAATCTTATGGATTCAAGATTTTTCATATAGGTGGGCATTATATGGATCTTTCCATCAAATGGACTTTTATAATCATCATGCATTTCAATGGGCCCAACTAGGAGGTGCGCTTTCTCCTAAAAAAACGTACGACGCTATGTAGTGCTCCCCTTGATTGAATGTGGTGGTTAGGATCATTATAAAAGAGAAGAGTCTCATGCACATGGCTCATTAGTCAGCAGTCCAACTCCAATTTGAACCCCTTGGAAAATTAGTCAGAACCACTACGATGTATAGTGGAAATGTGGGGTAAGGTTCCTTTTGTTTCCTTCTCACACAAAGAAGTAGCTTCATTGTAACCCCCAAGGGATTGACCGAGTAGTCAGGACCACGGTTCATCTCTCTTCCGAAGTTAGAGGTTCTGGTATCGATTCCCGGTTCCCCCCTCTTCATGAACCGAATGTTAAGTCCACTTGTGCTACCACCTGGAGCCACAGGGGTTTTGCCCGGCTTCTCTCTGGGCCTAGAGGGATTAATCCAGCCCATAGGGTTGAGAACCCTTCGTTAGCAAAAAAAAAAAAAAAGAGTAGCTTCATTGATATTTACGTGCATAAGTGCTGTCGTTGATATTTTTGTGCAAATTATATAAAGAACTTCTATAGCTGACACGCTGTTTTATGATAAATCCAAACTGATGCATACACCCCCAAAATTGAATTGGGAGTCACAATTTACACATGTTTAATTACTATTTACCAAGGGCCTATTTGTTTCAGGGTAATTGAATACACGGAAATTCTAAAACTCCTATTTCTAAAAATGGTTAAAAGTGAAAAAAAGAAGTCAAATTTCCCAAAATGACCATCATGTTGTCTCCCATCTAATGAAAAAATGAATGAGGGAAGGTGGAAACTCAAAACCCAGCCACCACCGTAGTAATACAAATCCAAGAAAGCTGAGGGTTGTATTTACATTGCAACCTTCTATCTTTCTTCCCTCACCTCACATCCTATACCTTTACCTATTTGATAATTATTCGTGGAATTCATTTGATTATTCTACACAAACAAGTAAACTTCTTCAAGGTACATGGGGTATTCTCATATTTTACGTCAATATGAGTTTACTCTACTGTTGAATTGATTGTTTAATGAAAAATATAATAACAAATATATATTAAGACTTTAATAGAAAAAGGTCAATCCAAGGGCTTAAAAAACTTGGATTGAGGTGAAAATTGAAAATATCCCATTTAACTGGAGGGTGTTCCTAATTAACGTTGGGATCACAGTAGGTGAGCCAGCTCCACTTTGAGTTCCACTCTTTCTATTCAACTTAGGATTTCTCCAAGTTAAAGCCTGATTAGGATCTGGATACCTTGATTGAATGCCGTAGTAATTAGGATCATGAGAAAAGAATAGTGTCGTGCACGCAATCATTAGTTTTTTGGTAAAAAAAAAAAAGAACTAATGGGCATGTGCAATGTGAACCCAATGTGAACCCAAAGAAAATTAGTCACAACCATATCATTTGGGCCGACTACGATGGATATTGAGATTTGGGGTGGACTCGAACTTCTTTTAATTGCATCGACATGTCCATTTTTGCTTTTTTTAGGTGGGGGTAGGCTTCCTTTCTCACTATAAGAAGTAGCTTTGTCCATTTGTACCCTTTTTTTTTTTTTTTATAACCCCCTGAATTGAATAGGGAGTCATCACAATTTACACGTCTAATTATTATTTAGCAAGAGTCTATTCAGGTAATATACATAGAAATTCTAAAAATCCTATTTCTAAAATTGGCTAAAAGTGAAAAGATAGTAGTCGATTTTTCAAATGATCGATGACCATCCAATTGTCTCCCTTCTAAAGGAAAATGAACGAGGGAAGATGCAAAATCAAACCCTAGCCACCACCCTAGTAAAGCAAATGGTAGGAAAGTGAGGGTTGTGTTTACATTGTTACATTTTTATCTTTCTGTTGGAAAATGGCTTAGAGAACCACTATTTTTTATAAACTTTGAGCCAAAAACTAAGTGGCACCCACTTATCTTTTTAGGTGGGAATACATGGATATGTAACCTACTCCATGAGTATATTAGAGACATGTATTAGGTTGTTCCAATCCATTAAGGAGTGAATGAGAAATTGCCTCCTAAACACCACTACTTGAACATGTTAAACATGGAAACAAAAGGAAGCGGTGAATTTGCTTCCCACATTGTTTGGGAGCAAAACATTCATTGGGTATAAATACACTTACCTTGGTAGTATAAGATGAGCCCCAAGGGGCATCCCACTTTTGTGGAGGAGGGAGGACCTAGACCAAGGTGGGGTCACCACCACACGCGCGCACCCCGAACTGGGCCGGGCTTGGGCTTCACGCGCGAGTTGGGCCTGGCTCGGCCCACTACCCATTTTTTTGGATTCCTTTTTCAAATGGGATGTGTCCTTAAGTGGTGTGACCTTTCGCAGTTGAGAGGGTGTCCAAAGAACTCGCAGTTGAAAGGATGTGTCTAAAGAAGAGATGCATCTGTTCATTTGAACAGTCACTGTTCTGAACAGATGCAACCCCCATGAAAAGACCTGACACAAGCTGTAAATGAGCATCTAGTCCATGCGTTTTTTATCATTCATTCGCTGCTGTTGTGCATTGCATTGTCCAGTCTTCATCAGAGTCAAGGAGAGAGTCCAGCCCCACTATTGGTTCGCCACTGAAGCTCGTTAGCACCTTAGCGAGGGCGAAATTTGTCTTAAGGATATAGTGTTAAACACTAGCCTTGATCAACCATCTTCTCTAAATTTCTACTGTTTTTCTGCCTTCAAACAGTAAGTGAATTTTAATTTCTTTTATATTACTTTCAGTAATTCTATTATATTGATTTCATTCACTATTGTGAACAACTGTCTACTAAATACTGAACTATTACTGATTGTACTCGGACTAACACTTTGTTCCCTCACTTCATATCATACAGTTACACCTTTACCTCTTTTGATAATTCATCAATGGAATCCATTTGATTACTCCACACAAGCAAACAAGACCTAAAAAATTGAGTTGTACTAAAAGAATATACTTATCCAACCATTATAAATTCAAACCCTGATATTTAACGGCTAGGATCATTTTGTATTTTCATATTTCATCATCAACTTTAAAGAGAGATTATATCCATATCATATTAATATATGTGATTGGCATGCATTGAGGAGAGCTCCTCTCGGCAAAATGCTCTTCTAAAACACAAGCATGGCTTCACTTAATTACTTGGCATCTGTTTTCCCTTTCTTAATAGGATGACATTGAATGGAGAGCAAGGAAGGAAATCGTGGAATTCAGCCTAAATAAAGAATTTGTAAAATTCTGCTTGAAATGTATTAAAAAAAGGAAAAGAGAGTCTATCACTAAAAGACGAAATCAATTAAGCTTATTTACAAATTCTAGAAACCTTATTACCTTAATAGGATTTATAAAAAAACCAAGAAATTTTTATGGAAGGTTTTGAAGTAGAAGTTTTCACCAGAGACACTTTATGGTAAGCATGTTTTGAATATTGAGCTCATCTCAAAATTATATTTTGGATCATTGCAAAAGTGATCCAGCTTAACTCATTGACTTTCTACGTTAAATTATGATGAATGTTGTAGAATCTCTTGATGAATCTTATCTTTTAAACCGTATAACCTTCCATAAAAGCCCACTTTCAACCCTCCATTCATGGCGGCCCTGAGTGGATTATGTGGGGATGGGGTATAGGCCTCCACTCGTACAATTCTATTATTTGATTGGAAAGCCTTAAATCATCTTTCCTACACTAAATCTAAAGTTGATAGTCAAATTAGAATCAAGTAGACTGCACGTGCACTTAAGGTGGCGAGTGTGAATGGTCTGGATTTGTCAAAGGTGGGCCGTTATGGCATTTTCAAATGCCACTTATATATGCATCAGCTGAATTGGCATAATTTTAGAAATGGATAAAAACCTAGAGAATTATTTTTAGAAGTCAACAAAACGAAAATTTTTTTTTTTTATAAAATTTGCAAGTGTTAGAGATTAGCTTAGCTATTCTTCTTGGCGTACACTATTATAAGATGTCTTCAATCAGACAGATTCTTGTGAGTCTCTTACATTAGTGAATGACAAGGACCAAAGGAAATAGGAGATGTACATGTTAATTTCATGAGTTTGAGGTATCCTCAAGACAGTCCAATTAAACAATCCTACTTCTTAAATTTTAGATCCTCAAAATTTAATGGCTAGGAATCATGTGAATTTTTTGAAAAAAAAAAAAAAAAAAAACTAAATATTAATGTCATGAATAATGTAAATCTATGGCTGTTGCCAATTCTAAGTGTTAGGTGTTTGTGCAGGTATTGGACTTATTATAGGTGAGCCTTTCTGTGTGAAAAACCGGACACCAATAGAAGGGGCATTATGTAGAGATTGGTAGCTATTGTCATTACTTGTTTATATAAAAATAACTAATTAAGTTAGCTCAAGATAGATTAGAATAGAGGAACAAAATTTGTGTAGCCGACTCAAACATAGTTGGGACAAGACTTTGATGATGATAATGATGATAAAAATAACTAAGTTAATTTATAAAATTTGCAAATGAATTACTAGTTACTCATCTAATATAACATGATGTGGTCTTCTGTACGTTTGAGTCCCAACATCATATTACTTTCGCCATCATTATCATGCACTTCAAATCAGGGACTAGAATGATTTAATAAAACTTATAGTGGACAAAGAGCGTTTCCATCGTTTAAAATGATATTGGATTAGTTGGCAACAACCTTCGCATGGTTTTGCGGATAATGATTTTGACGCCAATGCAGCGGAACTAACACGGCGGCACCTCTAGTGCCATGAAAATGATGGGGGTTGGGGTGGTTTTCTGGTTTTGACTGGCTCCATTCACACCAGTTGTGTGAACCTCATCCTATGATTAATGATAAATTCAATGTCCAAGCCTATAAATCCATTTTGGGGCCTCCTTATAAAATCAGAATCTCTTAAACTAAAGTCTGAATTTCATTTCAATCAAACACAAGCATGGATAAGAACATATAACAAAATATATATAGTATGAAAGCATGTGTCATATATATATATATATATATATATATATATATATATGAGAAATGCTCTCACCTCGCCTCCACATCTCATAGTAAGGTCCCCTATCTCTCATAGTAAGGTGAGAGATACTCGATACTCTCACAGGAACAACTCCCTATATATATATATATATATATATATATATATATATATATATATATATATAGGCTAGGCCTTTGGTGGTTCCAAATAGTTAAAATGCATTAAAAAAATATATGAAACACTTTTATTGTAAGGGAAGTCGCTGCCACTGTAGTATGGTGCAATTCCCATTTAAATTCATTGTGGAGCTCACCTTTTCAAAATCCAATTCGGTTATGAGTCCTAACACCCACTATATTCATTGTATCTAAAATTTTAAAGTTAGCTGCAATGGGCCAACCGTTAGATTGATCACACATGGTGGACTCCCACTATTTCTATCCCAAATAAGAGAGAAGTAAAGTTCATCATGTGTTTCAAATATAGTCAATCCAACCGTAGCTATCTTAGTGAATTGATCAATAATAATTTATACGTTGATCACTGCATAGGGTGTTGGTGCATGCATTTGGCTTGAATCTTGAAGATTAGGTCAGCCCCACAATGAATCTGCCCTTATTTTCAAACTGTTTGAATTTAATAGATTATTAAGGAATTTGTGGGTCTGAGCTGTGGAATTTGTCTGATTCCTGGAATCATGCGGTTGCGGGTGAATTGAGTTGATGGTGGATCCCACATGATCCCGAATCAGAAGATCTTCTCTTGGAAACATTTGCGGGGAATCTGAAACAGGCTGCGTGAGAAATGCAAAAGTCACGCTCCAGCCTTTCTGTTTAGTTAGACTTTTTTGTATGAAATGTAACCATGTGTTTCGTTCGAGAGGTGCTACATGTCCCGGGTTTTGTCCCGGGACATGGAGCTTTTTCCGTTTCGTTTTAGACTCGAAAAGGTTAAATGAGTGAATGCACACCACACCACACCACACCACCCGCATGAGACAAGAGAATCTTGGCACGTCACCACCATTCCTTCTCGCTATTGCGATCTGGCCATTCTAATATTCTATGATCGTCTCATAGTTGGGAATATTCTCGTGGCGTCCACTTGGATGCATTCCTATCATTGATGGTACGTTTGGCAACAGTCCATGTTAGGGGAAAAAGTCCTTTATTTAGAGGATTCTCTCCATCTCCAATTTGTAGAATGTATGATCCAATGGATGTTTTTTTATAAATATTTCAAGATATAATAAGGATCAACGGTCGAAATTTAGTCACTTGGACCCCACATAAACCGAAAAATTTGGAATAAAGGACTGTTTTTATTCTCATTTTCTATAATAGTGCAAATGGTCAGACATTTTGGCACATATCTCGAGATATAGGATGAATCAACAGATAAAATTTGCTCACCTTGCCGTGTTAGACCTTCCAGAACTAATGAACGGTTCCGATCTTAATTGTGGACCCCACATAAACCGAAATATTTGAAAACACAGACTGTGTTGATTCCCGTTTTCAAGATTAATGTAAACGATCAAACATTTTGGCACATATCTCGAGATATAGGAAGAATCAACGGATGAAATTTGGTCACCTTGTCGTTTGTGACCTTCCAGAACTAATGAACGGTTCCGATCTTGATTGTGGACCCCACATAAACCAAAATATTTGAAAACACGGACTGTGTTGATTTTCGTTTTCAAGAATAGTGTAAATGGCAAGACGTTTTGGCACATATCTCGAGATGTAAGAGGAACTAACGGTTGAAATTTGGTGAGGTGGCCATTTTGGAGTTGTTACAGGTGACTAACGGTTTGGATCTTGATTATGGGACCCAAAAGGTACATTCCCAAAGAAAAAACTTATTAATCCCACATCACTGTCCCGGTTATTGTTTCCGTTATTGTAGCTCCGCCTTTCCTTGCTTCAGTGGATTCTTCTTGTCCGAGGGGGGAACATCTGATTCTAATAATAATCAGTTAGCAGAAAAGCCCAGTCCATCTTCTGAAAATCCACGCCTATCCAAACATGACAAATCTGCGCGATCGCAGAAAAGGGCGAGGAATCCCTTGTGAAGGCCGTTGCCAAACGTGCCCTGAAGGTATGATGGATGGAATGATCACTTTGCAAATTAAGGGTCATGTAAAAAACTGACTTCATCGAATCATCCTAGTCCTTAACTTCATACTCTCAAATATTTAATAGTTTACTAATTTTTTTAGATTCAATCCAATGACGAGCATAGACTCGAGGTCCATAAAAATGTAAAATGCTAGATCACAATAGAGAAGATGATAAATGATGCTACACTGGTCAAAGGTGAGCTCAAGTGGACCACAAGTCCCTGTGGTTGGACAATTTTAGCTTTTACATCAACTATTTTTTTTATACAAGTTAGATTTCACACTAAAGTCATGATAGAGGATGGTTGAACTGGATTCAAGACGGCCGGTCATGCTTTCATAACTTCATAAATTATAACTCATAGTAAAAATCACCATTCAAGAAAAAAGGAAAAAACTCATAGTAAAGATTGGAGAAAATGATCACGTCAGTTATCCAATGTAACAAGTTAGGTTGACTCGAGGGTCAAACAACCCCAAGGGGTAGCTCAGTTGGCCTAGGATCATGTTTGCACCCGGAGGTTGTTGGTTCGAAATTGTACTACCACATTGGGGCTACAGAAGAGTTAAACCGGCTTCCCTCTGGGCCCGGAGGGATGAATCCAGCCCAAAGGGTTGAGAACTCTCCGATAGCCGAAAAAAATAAAAAAAAAAAGTGGGTCAAACCCCCCTCCACTTTTTTTTTTTTAAACAGAAGTGGGTCTAACCTTTGATCCAAGTTGTTCATACTACACATGCCCTTCTTCAGTATGAAGAATAAATCCAGCAAAACTTAAATTCCGCTCTACTAAGAGTGATGCATGTTGTTAGATTGATCTGTGTAAAACTGGACACACATCGATATTTAATATCGTGTTTCACAAATACACTACCTAACAATTTGGGGGGTGTATGATGATTTAGATCATCAAAAAGGTGGACCTCACATGGTTTAGAATTTGTCAACGGGTTGAAATCTTCACTAACTTAAAATCTAACCCAAGATTTCATGATCTAGTGTCCAATTTGCAAGGATTTTTGGACCTGAACACATCACATCAATGGCTTGTAAAGTTGGATTTGAAGTACAGTCGGATTGTAAATTATAAAGAATTGAGTGATCCACAAATTTGAATGATCTCATCCTATCCTCAACCATGGAAATCATCACATGAAGCAAGTTGCAATCCAAACTACAAATTAGGATCCGCTAATCCAAGTATTGGTAGACCGAGGGATCCTTTTAGGTTATCTCAAAGTCCAATGGAATTTGAGACTTAGTGAGGTTGTAAGAGCTATAAGATTGATCACAGCCTCACATTAGATCCTTTTATAATTATTATATATTATAGGTGTAGGATTTAATTTTGAAATTGGAGTCCGATTTCACAATTGATTATAAAATTCGAGCTCAATTTCAATTTCAATTTTGAATAGCAACAAATCCAAATCTCGGTGGACTCTCTATGGATAGAGATATTCTCACATGATGGTTCATTTTTCTATTTTGTTGCAAATCTCATATCTTATCTTATTTTAAGTTCCAGTCTCTCTAGGCATGATATTAGATGCATTATTATCATTTTTTATTTTGCAAAAAGTCCAAATCCCCGTGGAGTCTTTATAGACAAAGATAAACTTTATTCATTTTCTTTGAAAATTTTATATAATAGTATTTTTTCTTAAGCCCGGGCACATATTGCTAGTAATTTATTATTCACATATATTATAAATCATAAATATGAAAATTTAGATTTTTCTTAAGCGAGACCCACTCGGAGTCTTGTGACATTGTCTCTTGTGAATTTGAGCCTCCGATGATCTAGAATTTCCTTCGAATAATTCTAATCATCAAGATAGGGCCTTTTTTTTTTTTTTTTGTCTTTTATTACTTAAAAAGAGATAAAAACTTCCGCACTTAACAGCATTATACATGTCCCTTATCAGTTGAGCAACGACCAGAGCTGAAGCCATATTAGGTAGCTCTTTGGACTACTAAGCACTAACCCAGTCATCCCTTGCATTTATTTCTCCTCAATCATAAAGAAATAGTGCGCTTATGTGAGCATTTGGAGCATCTTGGACCGTTCAAAAACATGCATGGTAAAGAATCTACTTAGAATCCATATGTATCCATATTTGTTCTATTTGTCTCAATCATTTTTTATTATTATTATATTGATTTGGGTCATCCCGTTTATTTCTCCTTATCAATCATAAAAACTAAAGAAATAGTAGGTAAAGTCAATTGACTTAGGGTCGAAGGGAGTCCCATGTCAGCATTTGGAGTACTGCTCAAAAACATTCATAGTAAAGAATCTACTTAGAATCCATATGTATCCATTTATTTTATTTGTCTCAATCATTTACATTATTATATTGAAAACCCACAGTTTATTTTGTTTTCTTAATGTTGTGTGTGTGTATGTATATATATATATATATATATATATATATATATATATGTAATTCTTAACTTTTTATGCTAAATCATGCATTTTTTTATCCCAATTTTTGTTTTCTTCTTATGTTCATTTACTCGTTTCTTATCATTTAAAATTTCATAGGTAGGAATTTCTTGGAAGATAAAAAAATTAAAAGAAAAGAAGTTCCAAATATATAATTTAAGTGCAACCCCTCCAATCCTTTTGCATTTCATTTTTCTTTCTTGGTTAGCGCACACTAATTACATTAAAACCCCTAACTTATGTATTTTATCCTAATGATACATACTATGTACAGAAGTTACTTGTGTCGAGCCATGCTGCCCGGGGGCTCGGCCCAGCATGAGCTGCCGGCACGGCACGGTTCGTGTTATGTCTGGGTCGTGTTGGGCTGTGCCGTGCCATTTGGCTTCGTCTTATTCTATCCTTTTGGGCTTAAAAAACTTAATGAATTGCTCTTAATTGTCGCTTCATAGTAGTATAAGTTTGTAGTTAAATAAGTTGGTGAGAGCTATTCCAAAAGTTATTAATAATGACGAGGATGACGACAGCGATTAACAAAAATATAGTTAAATAAATAAATAAATACAGTCATTTGACTTGCTCTCCTCTGAGTTTCAATAATATGCAACTGAATATGAAAAGATCTGATAATGGAGCCTTTTTTTTTCTTTTTTTTTTATTGTGGGTTTTACTTGCTATAGTAGCTAGTGTTACTTGTGACTTGTCCTACTTTAGAATTTGTAGAAATTATTATTAAAGGTACATACATCATAGGAATCTTGGATATTATAAGGAGCCCTGTTTTTATTGAAAGGTACTATTTTTATAAGGAGCTTTAGATGCAACATCAGCTCAACATCTGGTGTGATCCAAGTTGCCCTCAAGCCAGAAAAATATCATAGAATTAAGGTCATCTAACAAAATACACTCTGAAACCAACCATGTAATTGATTAAAAGCAGTCGTTTTCGCTTGGAGTCAAGTCCAGATGTGAAATTGAGCATCTTGTTTGCCGAATGATTGAAAAATCAATTTGATAGAGATCTGATCTCAAGGTCATTCTGCAAGAATACTCATTTATCTCTAAATGGATTTCCAAAAGAGTTCACAAGTCAGTATACATGATAAAAAAAAAGAAAGATAATGAAATAACAATGTTGTATCATCATTTATAAATCTTCCAATGAAAACTACAACTATTGAAAATAGTATAATGATTTTGAACTTTTTGAAATGATGCAACAAAACAAGAAATCAGCCCATCACAATGCCGTATCAAACTGTAGGAGCCAACGTCAACAATATCCCATTCAGAAGATTTTCAATGTAGACTTCTTGTCGTTTCATAGTAGTGTGGAAGCAAACTGTGAGGAAATCTCAGCTTCTTGTGAGGATTCAAACAGCTAGGATATTTCAGTTAATCTTATGAAGTAGCATTCAACTTAATTATTGTATGCAATTAGAGTGAGATAGGATTAGGGATTCATGAAGAATCGGCATAATTCGATAAATATGATCACTCAATGGACTCAAAAGTTTATTGGTTATACATGTTGGTTCTTTATGTAGTTTCAAAAATTCAAAAGTTTGACTTGAAAAAAGTGTTTTATCATTTGCTCTTTTGCTTTATGTGGGAAGTGAAGGCTACTTGAGAACTTGGTATCCCCACTTCTTAAGGCGACTTTGTATGTTTTTCCATTTCCTATACACATTAGAACAATTGGAACCTTTTACCATGAGCCGTATGTGCGCACGCGAGTCTGGCTCGACCCAGGGCTCTGGGTCCGAAAAACGTTTAACCGGGCGTGCGTCTGCGACGCGCATCCTGCGTGTATATCGCGAGCAGGGGGGGTGCAAATCCAGCATAACATGGTCCCTGGAGATTGATCTGAACTTGGAGTGCGACCAAGCCTGATCTGTGAAAGCCGTTGTATTCTGGGGGCAGTTCCAGCAGAGATCCTCTTCGCATCAGGGTTTATCTTGGAAGGGCGGAACTCGTCCTAAAGAAAGCATCGCCTGACGTGCCTCGGTCACGAGCATATGCCTCTAATTTCTGTCGATTCCATAAGAATACAATTTTTCTACCAGACTTAAAACCGGTACTATTGCTCCATTTCACTATTACTTCTAGTCTATAGACTTCTTTACAACTAACAATACACACACGCTGAGATAATTGAATTGATGGTAATAGTTAGTCAGATCATACTAACATCAAGCCAACCAATGATGTATATGAAAAACTTCCAGTCAGTCAACCGTTATTTTGCACGCAACAAGGTAAGTCATCAAACAGTTTCCATCATTGATACCCTACTTTCATGGATCAGAACTTACAAGTAACATGAGCCTTGACTTCCTGCAATCCCACCTTTCTCCACGTTACAGGAACAAAAAACAAATACAAGGACCCTGCCCCTGTTTTATGGAATAGGATTGACTTCCTTCTTTACCCTTCCATCTACAATGGTATGAACGAAAAATCTACCTCAACTGACTTCTTTTGGGAACAGTATGCAGTGAGCTTGTAGGTGAAAGTTCTTTACTCTACAATGGAATTGGTGAAAAAGCCTCCAAGCCTAACCCAAATGGTATTAAAAGGCCAACATAGACAGCCTAAGTGGATACTACGACACGTGGAATCCTCTGAACAATGGCCCTACCCCAGATGGAAGCAAACTTGATTGTGCAATCAGAGGATTCCACTATGTGGATTTTTTACTCCACATAGGCTGCCTATGGGAAAATCAATTCATTTTTAAACTTTTCCATGTGAAAATGTGCCGCACCAAACAATTGAACAATGGCTGGCACAAAAAATTAAAACAACCTCAATGCGTTATAGTTTTCAAGAAGCCAATCAAAGAATATATATCCTAAAAGAGAACCATCCAAATGAAAATAATAAAGATGAATGCGAACAACCACAGATCATTTACCTTGTACAGGCCATCACCGAATTCAATCAAAGACCATGCTCTAAAGAACCATCTACTTGAAAATAAAGGTACATGAGCAAAACAACTACAGATTATTTACATTGTACATGTGTCATTCCAGACTCCTTGAAAAACTGGTAAGGAAGCAGATTACAGAACCCCCAATCTTTGGATGTTTTTTTTTTCCTCTAAAAACTCCGCCACCGTGAGAGGGCAGATTTGAACAGTATAAAAATTACTACATTCTCTCTCAGCAACATAAAGTGAAACTGAATGCACTTTAGTATGTGTTGGCTAGCAAATAAGGACAGAAAAATATAGAAAATAGGAGTAAGTAAAATTCACCAAAAGTGGCACCAGCCCTATATTGGGTCACATTTAGCAGTGGTCAGAACTGTTGAAAAGTGTCTTACCATGCATAGGAAGGATATAAGCAATCATCTTTTCCCTGGAAACAGTCCTAATATTGAAATGGACTTGAATGTGAACCTGGTGGTTTTATGGTGTCAGTTGAATGGTTTGGAATATTTCAGATAGTGCCAATTTGCTCCTTCGCCTATTTACAGTGGGATGTACTCCTTGAAAATGTTCCCCAGTCACTGGACTTTGCTGTGGCAGAGAAAGGAATATACAGTGATTGCCATGGAATGCAAATGTCTGGTAGTTACGTGAACAAGGTGACAACATCTCTCCGGTATCCCCTAACCATTAACAGCCTTGGTATGTTCTCCACCAAAAGATCCATGTATTCCATGTAGAAATATGATGGATGGTTAGCAGGTGGCGCTGGGAGGCTCACGAGAACCACAGATGCCTTCAGTGAGTATTGAAGTATCATCGAATTCAGTTTGAGAGCCGTGTAGAGGAACCTGTCCACCTGTTGCTCATTCACCACCACCTGCTTTCCATCCGCCATCAGCGGCCTCCCTTCTTTTGAAGCCATCTCCTTCATCTCATCAAGGTACGTGGCAATCCGCCGCTGAGAACCTGTAAATAGCTCCATAGAGTCGCTCTGCTGGGAGGCGCCATCTGCATGTGCATCCCAAGATTTCATGGTCAAAACTATCACCTCAGCTTGCATTCGAAGATCATAGAGGAACTTCTTCACGTCAGCCTTCAGCTCCACAGCATCTGTCTCCTCTTCAGCAATACAGTAGACTTGGATCTTACAGCCCTCGAAACTCTCTCTTGTAAGCAGGAGCTGGGACAGGAGGAGCATGAGGCCTCCATCCCTTACAATCCAATAGAGGTCTATTGTTCCAAACTGTCTCTGATACTCACCAGGCCACTCATCAAGGCCCTTGACAATAACGACTGCCTTGTTTGCAGCAATGCAATCGTTGATTATCCCAACGAAAGTGATGGGGATCTGGGTCAAGTTCTCCTTGCGCCAGATCTCAGGGTAGCGCATGACAACTATGTTGGGCTTGAGGTTGCCAAGGCCCATGGTCTGGACAATGGCACGAAAGCCTTCCGACATGGTGGGGGCAACAATGACCTCAGCTACTCCTTCACAGCGCCGGTATTCAATATAGGTGCTGAGCTGCCGACAAGCAGCCTTGGCGTCCTCGGCACACTCGCAGTAGTCGCCTTCAAGGATGGAGACAAAGATGGACATGCCACGACCCTTCTTCTTCATGCAGTTGGCAAAATCAGCAAGCTTCGGATGGCAAGGTACATCATGTGGAAGCAATCCCCATGGCCGGCAGAAGATGAGAGGAATAGGATACCAGTTCTTAGGATGCACTTGGTTTGCTGATACGACACGAGAAAGCTAGTTAACAGAAGCAATATACAAGCAAGAAGAGCAATAAAAAGTAACTAAAACAATTTGCTCATATGAACTTCCCGTCATGATCCCATCAATGAAAAATACCACAATAACCATGAGATTTTCCCTAGTTATCACAGGTGAACCATTTTCAGTTGCAAGCCACCTTTTGATAGATTCTTGCCATCAGATGAATATGTTAGATTTAGAATGACAAGCATTGCTGGTTGAACAAAAAAATTGCAATTGCAATCAAGAATTATATAAACAGACAATAAGAGGTTGAAAATAAACTGGATTAAGATCAAAAGCATCTATCCAGACCATCTTGCTCAACCACATGCAGAAGTCACGAGAAGCTTGGACCAAAACAAAGTGTTCAACCATGTCAAAGCATCCATGAACGCATGCACACCTACATAAACTGGGTTAAGTACTTTATGCACATTTGCGTCTACGAAGGCATGCAATGAATAAAATGATCATGTACACATGACAGGAATTATGTATATGTTCTAAGCTGAAGTACATATAAACCCAACTTTTGGGGCTTTGTTATGCATACCTCCTAATGACCGAAGACTCCTCAAGGCCAACTGAAAATATGCACTCTTGAAGCCATCTCCCCAATCTCCAGCCTTCCCTTTTAGGCATACATAATAGTATATAAGGCTGGCAAGGGCCAGAGACACCACGGTAAATGACCATGAGATCAAAAGCATAATCACTGCACTAATGACAAAGCAGCATGGGTTACAAGACGGCACCAATATATAATTTATAAAAGCATGAAGAGTCTGGGATGGATTATTATAGATCCATACAGAAAATGTATTAAATTTTTTTTTTTTCCAATGTGAAAGGTTTCAAATAGACATGGGTAGCTTTATTTTTAAGCTGCTAATTTCCAAGGAACCGGAACTTGTGGATAAGAAAGTCACAAATTACTTTGTTGGTGCGTTCGTAAAGGGTTCAATGAACTTAAAAATGTATTTATTTTCAGGTTTATGATTGGACAAAAAGATCAGATATAGATAGGTAAGTAGATGGATATATATATATATATATATATGTATGGAGAGAGAGAGAGAGAGAGAGAGAGAGAGAGAGAGAGAGAGAGAGAGAGAGAGAGAGAACATGGCAAATGTGAGGAAGATCTAAGCCACACCTATCAGATGGGCCACACAATCTACATAACCTGACCAATAGATCAAGCTGATTGACCCACCTGATGGGCCACATTATAATGAGCATGAAGCATACATTAATTTCTAATGTAGATGTGAACTAAGGGTGTTCTCAATAAGACTGACAATGTTAGGATGCCTCAATGAACGATAAAATAATCATACCAATACAGAGTGTTGCTCCAAGAAGCGAGAGACTCCAGTGGTGAAACTTCCATCGAGGGCGCCAGCTTGGGGCATCAAGAAGGTCCAGAAGGAAACAAGACAAGTTCACACCCGTATAACATAGGAGGAAAAACATTGTTACCGTTGGTGTGATAAGATCCAGATTCCCGATGATGACACAACAGATACAAATGAAGGCTGTAAAAACAATCGCAAGATATGGTTCGCTCCCATCTGCAGCCTTGAAATAGTTAAGGACTGGGAGAATGTCATCATTAGCTATAGCTGCGAGTAGGCGTGGGGCCCCTGTCATACTCTGAAGTGCTGCACCTAAGGTAGAGAGTATAATTCCAGCATGAATTATCGTTGGAGCTGGCCAAGCCACTGAAGCAGAAAGTAGCCTGCATAGAGTTAATTTTGCACAAGCTTGAGTAACAAGATCTAAAAATTTAGGGAATTGGCTTATCCTGTTTCAGCTCCATTAACATACAATGGCAGGAACATAGACTGATAGACTCTAGCATAGAAGTGATCATAGGACAAGACCATCTCAGCAGACAATGGGATGTAGTCCAAGAAAAAGGTCTGACAACCTCTAGTTCGTTTGTTGATCTAAGTTACAGTCACATGACTTACAATAACGTTAATTCTACTATGAACTGGTTCAGAACATGCATGTTAGTAATCATTTTAACTGCTGGCTAATTATCATTTCAGTAGACATGATTTTATGATTGATCCAACATAAAACATTGGACACAAGGAAGCTAGTTTAGTCATTTTATATTATACTAGTTTCCAGTTTCCAAGCACTTAAAATGGATTCTAAGAAAATAAATGGTAGGAAAAAGATGTTGTAAGCTGAAATTATGGTATACCTGTCTGTCAAAAGCTCCTGCCTGGTTGCTACAGACCCAAATAAAAATATAGAAACAATGTATAGAGAACTAGTTGTGAGTATTGCACCCAGTGTTCCAATGGGGATTGAACGCTGAGTATCCTTTAGCAAAGCAGAGCGATTTGAACCTGCCATAATTCCTGTTACAGCCGGGAAAAAGAGACCTACCAATGCACTGAGAGAACAGTGAACAACCTAGTTGTTAGAAAATATTAAAAAGGAGTTAATCTATTTGATTCACATTTGTCAAATATGCCACAGGAAATAATACACTAAAAAGAATTGAAATGCATCCATCCTCTAATATCCAGAGTACAGTTATAAATTTCATTTGTCATATTTAACACAATATCATTCAGCATCTGCTGAATCTAATGACTACATTGAAATGCTAGATGCAAACACCAAAAAGTGATGTCCCTGAGATACTGAAAGTCGCTGATGAAGTCAATGCAAAAACCAAATGTATCAAATGACATCTTCTCATAGTTTTCTTTTTTTCCTTTTTTCTCTATTGGTAAGATGACTTGAAACAGTGAGCACCAACCAATCTTTCCTTCTTTTTTTTTTTTTCTCTATTGATAAGATGACAATAAACCACAAGGTTGCAACAAAATGAGGACCTAGTGGCTGCAACAGTGAGCTGCCCACAGTTTTAAATATCCGTGCATCAAGGCATACATGTATTCATGCTTTGAACTTTATCTACTAAACTCAACTAAGAAAGAGAGAGACTTTGAATTGGCCTAACTCAATGAGCCATGACTCTTTAACAAGTGAGATAACTCATAACAGTAAAAAGGGGATTATAATATGGTAATAACATCAAATAAGCTTACTTAAAGTCCCAGAAAGTTTCTCCATCAGGATCAGGCATGCCTGCCCTGTTAGTGCGTTGATAATCTGAACTCCAATTATCTTTCAGCATATGCAAGCTTAACCCCGTAATTCCAGCTGTGACAGGAATCAAAAGGAGGAGGAAAATAAGAAATCAGTTCTTGAGTACAGCTAGCTCGATCAGATGAACAAGTAAATAACCTTAGACATACAGGTAGTGAAAAATGGAATTTATGCATAAACCCAAACTCACGAGGAGCATCATGTCTTGGTGCAGTGAAGATCCCAAGGAATATGCAAAATATTGAAAATAGGACGGGAATAAGGAAAGCAGGTGCAACTCTGTTGATCATTTTTACACCACCAACTACAACAAAACACAGAAAGATGGTCACAACAATCCCATAAATCTGCAGGTCATGCAAACTTGGGCTTTGTATGGTTTCTTCAACTCCCGGTGCTGATGCGGCCTTGACACTTTCTGCATTGACAAAACCAGAAAGAAGGGGACAAAACCAGAGTTTGTCAGTACATGAGTCAAGATTTCCAAACAGAATATACTACAATCAATGACCATAACAGCTAACTAGCCACAACTGAGAAGCCTTGGTAGGAATATGAATATTTAATAACTATCTTCTGGAGAAATGAGCAGAAAGAACACGATGGACATTTGTACCAAAAAGAGGGGCAATCTGGTGACAGTCTTAGTCATAATTCCTATGAATTCTACAAAATTGGCTAATAATGAAATTTTGAGGAACTATAAGGCCCTGCAGAGTAATGTATATGCTCTGGTAATCCAAACCATTGGTCTTATGGGCCCACGTTGGATATCTGCCTCAAAAAGAACCGGAAGTCTCCACCCGTTAATTATCTGCCCTTCTTATGGAGCCATGCGGTATTCTGTTCTTAACAAGGGTTACGGACTGCTAAGAGGTACTTCTCACTGATTATGCGAGAGGTATAAATCTAAGCCCCTTGTCGGACCCACTTGGATGCATGCCAATCATGCAAGGATTGTGTGTGACGCAAAAGTCTCATTGTGGATATGATTTTGAGCAAAAACCATCTCAATCAGACAGACAAATCAACCCCCTTTTGTGGGCTTGTTTGATTATTTCAGGGCCCTTGGCTTAGTCCCCATTGGACCATACAATTAAGGGCCGTCCCTCCTTGCTTCTCTCTTTATGAATTTGTGAGCATTAGCAAACTATAAATTTGCCATGATTCATCATGAAACTTTATGGAAGGCATGCATTATTCAGAAGTATAGACCTCAATTATTTTTTTGTCAGCACTACAAACCATAATTATTTCAAAAAATAATAAAAATACTGAAAATAATGTTAGAGCTTTATTAAAGTTAGACTCCAGAAAATCTAAGCAATACCACTTGAGCAAGATAGACAAAGTAAGGACGGCAACATGACAATGGTTGGTGTTCCATAATATGATAGATAAGCAGTCAGTATTTGTGAAAGAAAATAAGTGACAGCCATAGAATATATGAAAGAAAAAGTATAACTGGTGCCAAATCTTCTCGATCATCATTGCCATCATGATCAAAGCCTCACCCCAACATTCTCAATGGTTACCTCTAAAAATTCCAGCACCAGGCACAGCATCTAAGAAGGTTTCTACAGCTCCCAAAACATATCTGAAACAACATCCAAAGCATGTAAAACAAGAGGCAACATAGTTTGGAAAACTACTCACAATGTATTAAGTTGTGATTGCCTCAGCATTTTGGAGCAGAGTAAGTCTTCTAGAATACCAGGAATTGTTCTACTAAGAAAAGCAATCCCCAAAAATATAGAGAAAATTTTTCCACTCCCAAAATGGAAAGGAATCAAACCATCCTTATAAGTGCATGAAAATTCAAGCCACACCATATCTAGGAATAAGAGTAATGAATGTCTTAATTGACTGATCTCATTGCAACTCTAAATAGGATTTTTAATATATGGACTGATCATGATATTTGACAAGCTTTCAATAGATAACAACTTTTAAGATTCAGGTAGCATGGTGACTCATTCCTTTACCAGGCTATAGTTCATTGGCTACTAGAATATTTTATCTTGCTTTTTGCCTGAAGTATTTTGGCTAATAATTCTTGCTATTTTTTTCTGATTGGGAACATGACTTGTCCCCACAACCTTAAGGTTGAAATAGTGAGCACCTTCCACTGTGCCACAAGTTCCTGTCAATATTACTTATTATTCTTGTAGCAAAACAACATCCTTATCAAAGAAACAAAAGCATCATTTTCTTTTGGACTAGTGCAGACTAAAAAACATGGACAGAATCACCAGAATTGTCACTTTATCCAATTTAAATGCTTAAAGATGACATGGTTTCCATATATATTGAAATCAAGATATCATCATCAAGATAGAAACCTTAGCCCACATATGTGGGTTGGCTTCATGGCTCTATTTTTCCATTCACCTGTAACTCCACAATGTAACATGTCATCACTTCACATTCATTCATTCCAACTTCCAAGTCTTTACCCATCACTGCTTTCTCTTACTTGCTTCCACTTTTGACACTTCAAATCTTCATAAATGTGTTGTTTCCTATTTTTATACAGTTTTTCTTCAAGTTGCACAATCCTAGTTCTTATGCTTCTAGGAGAGATCATGACGGATCTGAACTTCAACTCCGCCAGACTCAAAATGAGCAAGATGTGACAGTTGTGGACTCCACAGGCAGGTAGTAAACCACCAGCACAGCATAATGCACAATTTTCTGGCCATACATCAATAATTCAATTCAAAGAATCAAGGGTTTAAATTCAATGCAGCAATCACATTGAAAGGGCTATGTGATTGCAAGAGGGTGATAGAGAATATACGAGCGTTATGGTGGGATATGCATCATAATGTTTAGAATTAGTTACAGATAATAAGAATCTGTTGAAATCCTTATGAGATTTGATTTGGTCAGGATTATTATAAGATCTTGATAGACTTGATTAGTTTGGTAGGGTTATGTTTAATCATATTTGATAATGTTTCCTAAAAAAATCATCTAAGGAATTGTTCCACGGTAATAATGCAACAGAGCCTAATGAAATCTCTGAAGTTTACACTGTGCACATGATCAAATCATCACAAATGGTGTTCCTAGATTTTCTTTTTTGTCGTAACCATTCATAGTGGCCATGTTATATACTTATTCCTAATTATAAGATTTTTAGTTTCTGCACATCCGCTTACATAAGAATCTCAACCGCATGAACTTTGTCACTTCGATTGTTTGCTGCTCAACATTCTTCTCCATATAACAGTTCTATCACCCACCAAAAAGGGAAAAGAAACAATGCACATCTAACTGTCAATGCACAAATATGAGCCTAAACCAGTCGGCACTCAACAAAACATGACATGCCAATAGCCACCACTTTGACCATCTTGCTTTAACTGTGTCTCAATATCAAATTCAAGCCTACTTTGTTGTTCTATAGTCGGTCCTTGATATTGAAACAATCACACAATGGCACCAGGAGGCTATCAGCTTTGACCAAATCATTTTCCCTACTTCAAGGACCATTACAGTTAGAAAGATACAGTTAGAATAGTTGTAGGATTCTGTCAAAAGAGCTAGTTTTCACGAAGCACATGTAAATTCCAATAAACACACACTTACAGGGCTCCAGCAACTGCATTGCCAAGGAAGAAGCACAACCCAATGCTAACACCAACCTCTGGACCAAGCGCTCGACCAATGAGATAATATGGCCCACCTCCCTGAAAGTACAGTTCAAAATGATGAAAAGGAGGACAATTGCAACTTAAATTTTGAGCTACCACAAATCACATGTCTTTCACCCAGAGATGGACTACCTGAACAGAGCAGAGAATACCATGTGTGTGCCTACATAAACATGAAAAACATTTACTGAATTCCTAGTCTACCTTCATTGCACCATTGGTTGCTATTGCACTCAATGATATTCCAGTTAAGAATGTGCACAAGCAACAAAAAGAAACCAAAATGAGCGACTCGCCAATGCCTGCCATACCCACGATCCTGAAAAAGAGATGCTCTAATAAATAACTATCAAAATAAAAAGCGTATGTGCAAACAAAGAATCTTTTTTTTTTTTTTTAACAAGGGGCATAATCTATCTTTTTCAACATTTAAAGACAAGTCCAACAATAAAGCCCAAACTGAAATAGGCAGACAAGTAATAGGAACAGGGAAAGGGAGATGTTATTTACCAAGAAAACCGGATATAGTAGATAATTCCCAAAATATTTTGCAAGCATGGAACAAATACACCCATCATTGTCCCAAGTTTAACAACATTTGGCTGCAGAGAAATGACAACCAATTAATTGATGGCGCAATACAACTTCCAAAAGGGTAATAAAACCAGAATGATCATCGGAGAATGTCTCCTTCTTAGGTCCATCTCCAACTACCAAAAAAGAATGAGAATAAGAAGTTCCTAGGTAACTCATCAGATAATATGCATTTTTTAGAGATTATGTAAAAAGGAGAAAAACATATTCCTCCATGTGGTCCTGTAAGAGATTATGCAGGGCACTACTGGCCTTACCTCTAGCATAATCCTCTTCCTTTATATGGAGGAAATAACTCACAAGCACCTTCCCCCACCCCACTAACCATGTCTATTGTAAGTTTGAATAACGTCTAATTTGAAAAAGGTTAGTACAATAAAAAAAGGAAGAAAGGATATGGCTTTTAAATTTGTATTATGTGTCTCCTATTAGCCTAACATATTTCTAAGCATGTACTCCCTTTCAGCGATTTCTTACCTTAATAAGATTAAGTAGGTTCATTTAGGTTTCTCAATTTGTAAACGCATGATTAGATCAGATACCTCTACCAAACCATATTACACAATTACTACATGATTATCAAGCTCTCGTTCTTGAGTTTCTTGTTTATGAACTTAGAACTAGTCCAGTCTTTAGAATGCTGCTGAAAGCTACAGACATGTACCTTGGAATGCTCAAGAGTGATGGAAACGTCCTCGCTATCTAGACTTGAAGGTGCTGGAATTTGTTCCCCAGTCATACTGCATTAATTTTAGATGGTTTAGACATTAATCGCAATCTAAAATCCATCGCTACTTTAAACTTTGCTAATAAAAGTAGGCCTTCATCCATTCATGAAAATGAATGAATTATCAATGGCATTATTTCTCGCTTAAGAGGACAAAATTCAATCATGGTAGGAGAGGAAGAAACTATCAGCATAATAAAAATGGCAGCTCTTCAATTGAATCAAAAATCAAATACCTCTTGATTCCCAAGATATTGACGAGAGAATCAAAACCAAATAACTCCAACTTTGATTCCCTCCGGGATCGATTGAGGCTTCTGTTAGTGCTCGCATTGGTCCTTATATTTGAACCTGACATGACTTTTCCTTTCCTGCCACATATAAATGATAGTTAGCATAATACCCATCATCAACTTGAGGAGATGGATAGATAATTAGGAGGGAGGAAGGGGGTTCCTTTGAACTATAACTGAGAAGTACAAATAACAAATAAACATGGTAAACAAGTTTGTAAAACTATACCCAAATTATGAAGTGAACTAATAAGAGCCCCATTTTTAATGGCCTAGAGATAAAGGGGTGTTGGGAGTTCTTTCAAATCTTATGGGCGATATCGACTCCTATGTACCAAGACTATACTATGTTGATAAATCAATAGTGTGGAATTTTTTTAATAGCTGTCTAAATATATTGATTCCTTTATCAGAACAAACTGGAATACAATGCTGATAAATATAAAGTGTAGAGCTTTTAACCATCCAACTCTGATTTTGGTTCTACAATTGCAAACATTATCATTATCTGGGCCTTACCAGCCATTCTAACACATTCACATACGCCATATCATGGCTATTGAGGAGTGGGCTCCACCCAAAATCATCCCTACCATATTTAGTTTCTTCAGCCAACCATTCCTATCAAAATCTCGAGGCGTTAGAGGCAGTATATATAATTTTTAATAGAGGCAGCATAAATATTTTTTAATAACGGCAAGAACTTGTAAACATGCAATGCATGCATATTTCCCTTTGCATTGAACTTAATCTATCGATCAAAATTCAAATTTAAAACCATTCACAATGCAACAAGCTCTATACATTCAATTTTCTTGTCGAATCGAACAAAATGAAGATTAAGATTTTCTACAAAAGAAAGAAAGCCGCAATAATTCTGCATGTAAGTTGCAGAATTAACGGGTATAGAATTCTAAACATTTCTCAAATGTGACAGCTTACTGCGAGGAGTTTTGGCGATTCACCATTACAGGAGATGGTCCTATGGTGTCAGCGGAAGAAATTGGAAGAAATGCGTGGTCTTTATTGTGATGGTACTGCCGTCCTCTTTCGCTAGAGAGATTGTCATCGACACTACTGTCGCTATCTCCATTTTCCATGGATTCTTTTCTTCTTGGATCAGAACGAGAGAGAGAGAGAGTTGCAGAAAAAAGAATGACGAAGAAATGGAAGAAGAGAGAGATGTTGTGAGATGGAATGAATGGAAGCAATGGTGGAATTGCAGAAAAAAAAAAAACGAACGGTTGTTAAAGCTTGGGATTCTTATAATGTGGGGAGGAAGTTGGAGATGATAGAGGTAAGAATCCGAAGAAAAGGCGCTGCTGCTTCTTTTTCAAACGTGCTATGAAAATGAATGACAAACTCTATATACTCGTGTCTATTAAAAGCAGAGAGAGAGAGAGAGAGAGAGAGAGGGGGGGGGGAGCTATCAAATGCCGTTTTTCAGGCATGGGATCGGAATTGTTGCATGATTTGGGGTGGCCCACTGACAGATACAAAGAGACTTAAAACTATTTACCAAAACATTCGAAAGATCAGATGTTGTCCAGGGTCTGTCTAATCCAAGACTAAAATCTTCTTCTAGTTTTATTATGTAGTTTTAGAGAGCTAATATTTCAGGACTCCTTTGTATGCATGGATCTAACAATTTCAGGAAATGTACATGGAAGTGTGTAGTATTTTTTGCACCTCTTTATTTATGTAAACTTTTATACGAAGTTTACCTCATTTTATATATGTGATACGTAAATGAGCGCAAACAAATGAACCTTGAGGGCTTGCTTGTTTACATAGACTGAATTATGAACGATTTTGAAAAATGCATTCCTTTCAAAGTTACTAAATTAAAGAACAAGGGTGAAGATTAATAAATCGCAATCAAATTATCTTTCCTTTGGTGAATAATGTTTACCGAGTCATTATCCTGGCGAATTAGATCCTAGGAAATGTTGGATCTCAATCTATATCTTTACCTTTTATCCTTCATCACTTGCCTGTTTACCCATTCATTCATTCCTCGGGAGCCATTTTATAATGAATTTCTGGAAATGCAAATTCATACCAAGAGATGTACCTAAATGGCATTGCAATATCTGATGGGGCGAATGACCCATAAACCTCACCCCTTGTCTCAGGAGGAGATATTACTTCTCTCAAGAATCTGGATCCTTTGGACCGTTTCCCAACTCCAGATTTGTGGGATATTCCTAGATGTAGAGGTGTTCATGGGCTAGATCGAGCTGGGTTGAGGGATATCTAGGCCTAAACCTGTTTTGAAACACAGGCCCATATCTGGCCCAACCCCAACGGAGGCTATAATTTTCTGGCCCAAGCCCGTCCTCTGCCTCAAGCACGTCAAGCCCAATCTCACCCATTTAGTCAATCGGTCCGGGCTGGGCTGGGCCTTCTATCATTTGTTCTGGCTCTCTATGGCTTGTCTTTAATAAGTCACTATACTACAAGCAATACATGCCCCGGTCTAGCCCGCATTAGCTTCGGACTTTCTACCATTTAATCCAAGATCAGCCCAAATATTTAATGGGCCTGAATTTTAAATTCAGACCCAGCCTGGGTACTGAAACCCAAGGTCTCAGCCCAGCCGGGATGGCCCGACCCGAGCCCCACCCATGAGCACCTACATATGCGGCTGATCCAACAAGGTGCTAAACTCCTAATGAGTCCGTGTGGTTTTTATTTGTCAAACTAAAATCATTTGACTGACAAATAGCAATGGCTATGACAATTGATAGAGAAATATTTCTTAGGCCTTTCTCCAAACCCACCTCCACCTCATTGGGCCATGTCCATGCTATCTATACCCCACTGTTTTATGAGATCAGATTTGTATTTTTACTTCTTCTAGGACTACAAGGGAGTTTACCGGACTGCCCTCTGAGCCTGGAGGGATTCGTCCAGCCCAAAAGGTTGAAACCTGATAACCAAAAATAAAAATGAAAAACACTTCTTCCAGGTAATAGGAATTCATTTGCTAACAAACCAAAAGCAACTAATAGTAAATGCATGACTCTCTTGATTCTTGGTACAGAGAGAATGTACAAGTGGGGAAGGCCGAGTTGAATTGAATCAGATCCCTATCTAAACTAATCACTTCATCTATGCTGATTACTTTAAACTCAACAGTTCTATTTGATACCTCTGTGTGGCATTGGCATACATGTAACATGATCCAGAAGTACATTCAAATCACACATCCTGTTGGAGATGAATCCAGATCCACAGAATCCTTTCAAATCAATGGCCACTTTTGAATCCTGCACATAAGAAATAATCCCCCCACAATAACACCAGGCCACATTTCACTTAAAATGGAAATAGGCCTCAGATTAATCACTTGCAAATCATATAAAATTAGATGAAGTGAATCACTTGAGCCAAACTGTTCTCCAGTGAAAATTGGCTTATCACCAAAGGCACAAGAGATTTTGTTTTGCGCATTTTGGATTTAAGTAGGCCATGGTGATTGGTATAAGTAGCTGTACAAGAGAGAAAGCTACTTTGCCAAGCTTCCGAATATGGTCTCTCTCTTTGCCATTCTGTTTGCCAAACCACGCTAGGAAAGAGGTTTGGTATTGACTAGTGAGGGCTCCACTAATTTTTGTCTAGTTCCTGCCTAAATAAGATATATAGGGTCTGTTTGGCATCGTGCCATCGGGATGTTTGTAAGAACCTACAGGATGAGAAGGTGGGAAGCCTATTTTGTAGATGTTGATGGCCCGTTTCAAAACTCGATTTTGCGGAACCATCTCTGGAATCATGGCCCGCTGGGAATAGGTTTTTTGGAATCACTGGCACAACACTTTCAAGGAAAATATCTCCCTAGCTGACCTTTAAAATCCCTTACAAACTCATTGGCAATTGGTTGGTATTGTGATAGTAATCGAACAAGAATTTTCTCCTCTGGGAACATCACATGCAGTTGTCTCTATTTGAACGTCAAAGAGGAAGGGCTAGGTTTCCAAAGCACCCACAGTAACAATGCGGCCGTTAGCATCAGAAACATCTACAGTAAAAAAAGAAAAAAGAAAAATAATCAAAAGATAACTATTCTTATGGTTCAAACCGTGAGAACTATGGGTGGGGCCCACCTCTCACCCAGTCCAAACCTTGCAACAGATAGGGACCTCTTGATAGTCACACGCCCTAGGATTTGGTACTGATGTGAATGATCTGGACCATTAGATCGACTATATATCATACGAATAGATTGGGCTGGTCGGCCATATATGAAGGGGTTAGGAACATAGAATTAAAGTCAAATTTAATGTTTGGTGCACAAAAAAGCTCTCACGGTGGCTCCGTAAAAACAGTTATCACCTATCAAATCCAAAAAAAAAAAAAAAACCCTAATCAAAATTAGCTGGTCGGATGGTGGAAAGTTGGATAAAAAGAATTAGCATCAGCAACCATTTCGTTTTTAAGTTAGACCATAGGGATAGCACACTCGTTTTTAAGTATGTGTGATTTATATGACCATGGTCCTCAAATCAAGTGAGAAGAAAGCTATGTGCCATCAAACATTGGATCACTACTTTCCAACTAACCAGTAACCACCATGCATATGGGTGACTGAAGTGGACCCATCAGGCAATTTGTATTGTATTGGTGCCCTAACTGCTGCACTTGATCTTTAAGACGTCTGCAGTGACCTGCTCCTTTCTACTTTTTAAAATATGGGATCCATCAATACATGATGGAACAGGTACAGTAGCCTAATTTGGATTTTGCATGCCCAAAAATCATATTTAAAATGGAAAGAAATCCCATCCATTCAATATCTGTCCATCATAGCACTGCATCTCTCAGGTTATCATGCCGATAGGGACTTCAAATAATTAAGATTCTCAGAGGCATTTACTGCTGCCTGTGCCTATGGCTTCTCTCTGTGCTCTACTAGCACAGGTGAGTGACTCTGCCTCATAGTTTCTAGATACACAAGTTTTTTCTTGCTTTTGTCACCCTTTTGTCACCTAGCCCTATAAATGATTTTATTATTTTTTTGGTTGATGTTATGTCAATACACCTATTGTAATTGGAAAAACAAAAGTGCCTGGATCAATGTCAATTTATGTATGAATGTTGCCTACTGATGGGGTTGGTTATATGAAAAGGATTAGATTGATAGTGAGTGTCACCCTATGTAAGAAATTTTTTTTTTTTAAAAAGGGACATAATGAGGCTGAGCTGAGCTGAGCCATCTTGGGTTGCAGATATGGCTTCCCTTTTAGGCTTATGGATAGAGCCCAGATCTTAGATTTTGGCCCAGGAGTTAAATGGGTTGGATGCTACAATCAATTAAAATGTTCTCTGCCTACAAATCCAACTAGATGGCTTACACTGGACCCATAAAATGCAGCACAAGTGTGCCCAATGGCTCCATAATGGGTGGGCCTTACTTTTAGGCTGGGTTAGGCTAACCTTCCTCTAGAAAAAGTTTCTAGCTCTTACTTACACATTCAATTGTAGAAGTTGTCTCAGATGCGGGCCTTTTTTTTTTTTTTTTGCCTATGTTGTCATATAGGACCAGCATTTTTCAATCATGCTCACATTCGTAATCAGCTGAGCTATAACTAAAAATTGTGAAGTGGGATTTCTTAATCGTTCTTCCACGGAAATTCACCTTCTTCATGCCCGAGTATTGTATTGTCCCGGTGTTAACCTAAATCAGTTTGTTATCAAACTGTTTCTTTCAAATTTCTTCTGAATGTCTGGATCTGTTACAAGTAAAAGAAAAAAAAAAAGGGAGGCCAAGAAACGCCTCAAGTGAAGTACTGAGGAATGACATCCAACAATAGAAGTGCACAAACTATAAGAATTTAAATAGGATCTTAAATAGAAAGGCACAAACAATAAAACTTTACATAGGAAATCATGTTAATAACAAAAAGGAAAAAATTTTTTTGGATATTTCTTCCATTGTATGTGGTGTCCCTGAATGCCCCTTGATTCCCAATACTTCCAACCATGTGATTGTAAAATCACAACCACACAAATCAGATCATTCGATTGAAAAATCACTACCACATCAATCAGATCATTTAATTGAAAAATCATGACTGCACCAATCAGATCAACCCATTATAAAAAAAATACTCCTGAATTATCCATAAAGAATCGAATTAGATAGCCCATTAGATAAGGATGTAAATAGGTACCTGATTCTCTGATTACCCAGAGGTTCTGACCCGTTAAAAATCGAGTCGAGGTCCTTATTTAAGCCCCGATAAATAAATGGGTTCGGGTCCGTTTCCACCTTGGTTCGGACCTGTGGACCCGAGACCCGATATATTACCTAAATTTTTTAAAATCTTTCCTAAAAATCATGTTTTTTTAATATCATTCTCTACCTACACCTGGACTCGGATCCAGACCCATCCCATATATGGTTCTGGTTCTGGTTCCAGAGCCAAGAAACTGGTTTCAAAACAGTTTTGGGTCCAGATGCGGTTTCACTTTCTCCTTAAGGGTCAGGTGGTGGACCCGGACCGGAACTGATCCGTTTACAACTCCACCGGGCGTGTTTGGATGTGTGGTGAAGTGAGATGAAGCCTCCATTATTTTCAAGCAAGAAAAGACAATAGGTCATATCAAAAGTACATAATTTCAAAATTTCCACCGTCTTTTTAAAAAAAAAAGTAAAAAAAAAACAACCTCTTTTCTTTACGAAAAGACAAAAAAAAACTCCACTTTTTTAAAAAAAAAAGTATCAAAAAGATTTTATTCCAGACAACTAAAAATAAAATATTATTATAAGACATTATATTTTATTTTCTCTTACTTTCATACTCCACCTCACCATTTTTCAATTCACCGAAAATCTAACCATCCCTTACGTCAGTTACCTTTCCATTTATAAAACTGCTAGTGTTCTTAGATAGGGATACTTCCTGTAGTAAATCAATTGACTGAGGGTAGTTTGGTAAAACAAAACAATATTGGTGTAGGGACTGTCATGTGATGAATGGTTAATCAATGACGTCATCACCGACGTTAACTAATTACCTGGTTCGTACGGCCGAGTCTGAGAGGCCGTATCGTGGGGCCCACCAAACTGACATGTACACGGATTCCAATGTGTCTATTTCTGACTGGTCCTGGACATGTAGAGTTGTTGGCGGCATGTCCTGGACCAGACCCTTTCTACTCCCGGCAATCCCTATTTAAAAAGAAGGAGAAATTTACAAACAGACCCCCCTCACTTTCTTACATGTTACCTCTAATATTTTTCTAATATTTTCACATACTCCTCTTCACTGTTGATCAAATGAATTGCATTAATTGAAATTAGCTTTAGATCTCTCTTTTTCACTCTAACATGGTTAAGTCTTAACCAAGTAACTAAAATATATCACTCTGCCTTTGGGTTTTGAAAGGCTTTTTAGTTCTAATTTCTTTTCCCTCGAGCTCAGATTTTACAGTCTGATTTTTTTTTATCAATAAGACGTCTACTACTTAATCACAAGAAAGTATTCTACTAAATTAGAAAAATAAAACACAAGAAGGTAGACTTTTAATCACAAGGAAGTATTTTATTAAATTAACAAAAGAAAACATAAGAAGGAAGACTGTCTATTCTTGTCTTATTGACGATGTATTAGACAATCAAATACATATAAGTTTAAATAATAATCAAGCGGAGATGGGAATTATGAGATTGTTGGGAAGTCTCACATCCCATATCGCCTAGGTAATAGATTTGATATGTCTTAATATTCTTGTATGGGCTTTCCACCTATCAACTTAAGCTTTTGGGGTGGTATATGGTTTATTACATGGTATATGGACAACCGCTTGGATAGTACGTCCATCACCAACCATTAATGAAAACTAAATCAATTACCTCCCCATTAATGAAAACTAAATAAAGAGAAGATGGAAAATGAATACTAGTTATCACTGAGTAACTAAAATTCTAAAAAAGTCAAAGTCTCATCTCTATTGCTACATTTTATCATTTATCCTTTAGTACCCTTAGTTGTTCTTTCAATAGAGCTCACCTCAAATTCCTATATATTACTCAAACAAGTAGGCCCTAGTTTTGGTTTCTATAATGGTCCTACTTTAAACAAATGTGGGTATTTAATGTATTATAGTAGTTGGGAGATGCTCATGTAAGAGTAACTCTCACGGTATTGCGAGAGTAGGGGGTGAGATCCTTCACATTTTGGTTATTGGCATTGAATATTGATGTAAAAGCCCATACTATTACTCTCACAGTATCATGAGAGTTATTCTCACACGAACATCTCTCATATTAATTTATTTTGAAAAACCATATTATTAAAAAGATCTAATAAAATAAAAGATTTGAAAAGGTCTCTATTCTTAAATACTTTCTAAATTGTTTAAACTCAGACAGAGAGGGAAATATATATTGCACTATTATATTCATATAGTACAATCTCCCTATATCTAATACACACTTTGTCTTCCAAAGTGCATATTAATATAATGTTAACGGCGACTGCCGAATCCAATTTGCAACATTACTATAAACAACACCTACAAGCTACGAAACAGATGCTACTTTCATCGAATAAAGAAAGGGAAGTAAAGAAAAACCCACAGGCTAGATGCTCATATTGTTCCCAAAGAGGTGTTAAATGTTTCCAACTTATTCTAAAATATTGACATTGTTTATCAAGTTTGATTGCTATTTTAGGGGTTAATAGTATAAAAGGAGAGTTGAGTTATTGCATGGGAAAAGGGGTTGTCGATGTGATTGGTATTTTGTCCGTTTGTCTCCCTATCAAAACACCGCGAATATTGGCAGGGTGTCTTTCCCTTTTCATTTCCTCCAATCTCTATTGCCTGTGCAAAAGAATAGAAAAGTTCCATCATTGTCTTTTTTAGAGATCTTGTTATGCCATCTGCCTTGTATCATTGGTCATTCCAACCCTCTCCAGTCTCCATGCGTTATTTTAACACGACTCATGTACTCTTATCTCCTTTTCAAACTCCCATAATTTTTTTTTTTCACTTGATGGCCAACAAAGGTGCCCATGAGAGCAGTGAAATGTTAACTTGCCCCTTTTCAATGTAAATAGAGAATGCATTGGAAAAACATCCTGCAAGACCAAATCTACAGGGATATCTCTCTCTCTCTCTCTCTCTCAACTATACACCAAACCATGGCGCAAGATTCTTGTTTCCTCCCCATGTGGTAGAAACTGTTACCAGCTAATGATCCTATGTAAGTTCTTAAGATGCTTATTTGGGTGTGTTCAAAACAGATTATTTGATAGATACTGTGATTAAAAAATAAAAGATTTGTTTAAATAATGTGATCATACTTCAATTAATCACATTAGATATATCTACAATATTCTGGTTCGATCAAGGGAGATGGGCTAAATGGATCTTTTGTTTGTATTGTGGGATTGTTTAAATCAAGTGGAAGGATGCTTAAATTAAACTCATAAGATCTAAGCATGATTTAGTATGCTCGAAAGACGTCACTTGGCAGATACTTTGGTTGAGTTGTAAGTTGATTAGATCATGTGAGAAGACGCATTTGATGAATCTTGGGAGATGAAAATATCATGTGGGTGTGTTCGTTAACAGATCATTTAGTAGATTTTTTGAACTAAATGAAAGATTGTGCAGTTCATGACTGATTCTTTCGAATCTGTTTTAGGATTTCATGGAATGATTAACTGTAAAGATACCTTGAAACCCTCACTTTCATTGATTCCAGAGTTGTGTATCTTGCATCTCAAGGGTCAAAAGAGAAGATCGCTTCATGAACTCCCCAGAGCACATTAAGACTGAGACAGAGACCTTTATTCTGAAGGGTTTTCTTTAAAAAGAAGAGAATTTATCCAAATTCCACTACAATTCTCATAACCATTTTGTTCTTTGAAAAACAGAGAAACAAGATTAGGCTAACATGCAAGGAGACTTGTAGAGAGCTACCCATCATCCAAAACCAATCTTAATCTAAAGATTAACCATCCATGATCAATCCTAATCTTACATGATTAGCCATGTATAACTACTACTAATTAATCAAGCAATGTTATCTCCCATAACTGAGAAAAGCAAGTCCTAGAGTCTAGCTAACTATTTTTCTCCACCCAAGTCATGGGTATGTTGAAGGCTGATACATACCTAAGAAGCGAAAGTTTTAGGATTTTCAACTTTTCTTGAATCTTTTGATATATATATATATATATATATTTACTTCTTAAAAACTCACCAATATAGCTGATACATATCAAGAAACAATGCTGTTCCAAACCGATACTTGAAACCATGCATGCATGAGTTAGAGATGACTCTTGAACGGTAATAACAAAATACACATTTCCCCCTTAGATAGGACTCTCAAATTGTAGTCGGTTTGGACTGCAATATAATTAAAATTCTGAAGAAGCATTTCAGAATGATGATATTAATATGCCCAATATCTTGAATTTATTAAAAATCTTTGTATCTGATAATAATTACTTCCCTTTAAATACTTGTGTTCAATTCTGAAATCAGAGACTGGGCATATCTTTCAAAAGAAAAAAAAAAAAAAAAAAGTAGTAAAGATTAGTTTCCTTGGTAATTTTGTTTTAATGAAATAAAATTACTTAGGAAACTAATCTTTTCTATTTAGGAGGACTTGTTTTGGAAGGAAAAAAAAAAAAAAAGTCCTAAAGTCCCACTTTTAGGAAGGTTATTTTCCATAGTCTATCAAACTTCAACGGCTTATAACCTTAATCTAACATGCAAAATGAATAGAACCCCAAAGTTGAGTGCTCCGAGGAAATGAATGACGGGCGTGCCTCACAGTCAAAGATACCGCCTTCTTGCTCTGCATTGAGTTCTTAAAACTCAACGCTCACTCCTTCTAAGGATTCGAGCCCACTATCTTTATATGATATCATTTGCTTTAACCAAAATCTCACGGCTTTAGGTACGGAATTAAGGTTAGGTCAATGGAGTGCTCCCAAACTGAGGTCTCACACTCCTCACCTCTTTTATAGATTAGAGCCCACTCACTATGTAATCCAGAGGATTCAATACAAAGTAGGTAAATGGGCCTATTGACTTGGCTTTCATTTTCCCACCCGGCCTTCTTTTTTATTTTCTTCTTGACTTCAGAACTGTTGCAAGAAAGGAATCTCATAAAAGGGTTGTGTGGTGATAAAGAACTGAGCTAAAAAAAGTGAAAACTTGAGGATGCCAAAAATAGATGGAAGTTAATCCTCTATGATTATGACTTAAAACAACCTGGCAGATACACAAGTTATTAGTGATTAGGTTGTTGCAAGAAGACATACTACCAGACAAAATTCAATTGATTATGAGGCTCTTAAGAGTCATTTAGTATCATTATCGCTTGGATTTGAATGGATTTTAAGCAAATATTCATCATATGATCAAGTGAATGGAACAAATCAGCAGTCGGACAAAAGGGCACACTTACATGAGAAACCATGTAACAGTAATAAATATGACAAGTCCACATCATCAAAATGTCTCAATGATGTGGTGTCATCTTTACTTCTGGCAAAAGTAGTATGTGATATTGATCTTTCCTTCTGATGAGATTCTGTCTCATAATCATTATTTGGGTTTAAAAACCAATTGCCTTTTCTTTCTTTTTTCAAAATAAAAGAAAAAAAAATTCTAATAACTGGCATCTTCCACCATAGTTTCTATATACTGTGGTCTTTGATTGCTCTTCCATTGTCAATATTTCTCAAGTTATGTTTGAAATTTAGGTAAGGCTACGGCTAGAAGCAAAGCTATTCTGAAGCTACCCTTGATTAAATAAATGGGTCTTCTTTTTTTCTTCTGTTCTTGGAATAAAAGTCTCTCTCATGGGTTGTTGTCATGGAGCTAGCCAACAGACATCTTGAATGTGCTGCTACCTTCCCTTTCTGAGAACTTGAGATGCTTCTAAAGGGTGGGGCCATGTGGCGTACTTTTGGCTGCATTTTCTGACGACAACAACACACCTTCATGGGCCCTTCTCATAACTTGCGTACCCAACTTCTTCCAAAAGTATTAAAACCATCCATGTTGTTTTGAACTTTGCAGCTTTGTTCCCAAAGTGGGCCCCTTGTTCATGTGGTCCCCTGATTCTTGGAAATATTAATGCTCAACTTTGGCTGCTACCAAGTAATGAATGCTCTCTTGAGTAGGGCCACTTGGTATGCTCAGGTTATTATAGTAGTAGTTTATACTTGTGTGCTTATCCAGATGATTTTATTACCTATATCATATTAAATAAAATTCTAAGTAACATCTTAATACAACAAGGGCCTACCGTGGGGCCAAACTTTATGTGTGAGAGAGGTGCTGTCACGACCCGGGCCCGAGCCGAGCCGTGATTACCCATACTTACTCCCGTAAACCCCGAATTAACCGAAGTTAAAACGAGATCCACAAGGGATATCAATCACAAGTACCTGCCAAATATAAAACTTTTGCGGAAAACAATATATATATTTGACAATGTCCATTTACAATTTACATGTATACAAAATACAGTCCTTATACATGTATCATTCGAAATACACATTGATCAACACTGCATTTCAAAAACATTATGCAGATGTCATTAGCTACATTCCCAAAAATAATAATTACAATCCCAAAATGAATCTATGAACAGTCATCAAAATCTTTCTCAAAATGTTTATCCAAATGTTCCGACTTCGCACTCGGATACCACCTCAGATGGTATCCCGCCGGTTCCATTCAATCAATCCTCCTGGAGGAACCGGAGCGGTCTCCTCCGCTGGCGCCGGGGGCGCTGCAGTGCCGGCAGGGGCAACCTGGCCTGTAATGCCATCGATAACACTAATGAACACGACGGTTCAACAATGTATAAACAATG